>OZ030006.1:135458145-136058145 GCA_964023405.1 Apodemus agrarius
GTTAACTCACTCTGAAATCTTAATTACTTGATAGACCTATAGGCAGTTTTTACATCATATAGACTCTAAGCTATAGCACTGTACACAGAAATGTCCCCAACTGCTGACTCCTACCTGTTCATGCCCCAGTACTTGTGGTCCAGATTACTCCCAGGATGCTCCATATATTACTATTTCTACATCTTAGCACTTGGAACATCCCAAAGTATACCCATTCAATGGAAAGGAAGTTAGAAATCTACCTAACTATGCTTCAGTAGGATTTGAGATTTTAGTAAGTTCTGTAAAGAAAGTTACTTGTTATGAATTTTTATCTCCCCAATTGTTGTGAATTACAAGGTTAACTAATTAACCAGGTAGAAGAAATAGTATAATGAATTGCCCAAGAATAGTGACAATTTGAGCTTGCTGTTGGTCATTCATGCTATACACTCTGAATCTTATTGATAAAGAGCATGAATTCTCACAATGAGAGTAAACTGTACAATTTAGAAGAGAAGCTTATTTATATCTGATATTTGCCTGTCGTCTTGGTGCCACTGTAGTCCATAAATGGGTGTTTGCTCAAAGTTTGTGAAAAGTTATGAATTTTTTCTTCACTCTAGATCCCTTGTGTTAAAAAAAAAACTTCATCTTATCCTGATATCTGGATAAATAATAAAGAATCTATAGGCAGTGATATGTATCATATTATTAACTGACCAGCTTCCTGCTACTGGGATTAAATGATGTCAAGTACATACATATTCCTATAATTGATTGAATAGTAAACCCAAAGTTATATAATTAAAAATAGATATCATAGAGCTTAGCCAAAGGATAATCAGAGAATAAATACATTTAGATATGTGTGTATGCACATTTGTGTGTATTTTTCAAATATATGCCTGCATGGTGGCATATACCTTTTCAAAGGTAGAGAGGCTGAAGCACTGAGAATTCACCAGTAGTTTGCGCTACATTGTGAGGCCTGTCTCAACACCCCTCCCTCAAAACTGCAGGCAGAATATAGCATAAACGGGATAACCAATAACCAGTACTCTGGAAATGGAAACACACTGGAAGGTAGCTTTGTCATTCAGTGGAAGTATATTCTCATAACTTTCTGCTTCAATCCCTTGGTGCTGGAGTATATCAACCCATTTATCCTTGAGCAGAAGGTCAGAAACTCTGAGTGTTCTACCTACCCCCTTATCCATCAGTGTGATGGATCAGCCTTTAGTGAGTCACTATATTGCTATTTTAAAAGATAGAATTCTGGCATATAACATGTTTTCTCAGGGAGTTCTTTGGTTTTGAGGGAAAAAAACCCCGATGGTAGCACGATACATTATATGGGACTGTTGACAAAAAGGTTGTGGGAGAGTTGACTATGCAGATAAGTGAAGAGGGATGGAGCTGTCATCCTCACCTTATGAGGAGTACTTAGGAAAGAACGGGAATACAGTGTCTATATAATGAAACCCTGTGTGTGGACAGGAGAAAAGTATGAATGGATCTTAGGCCTTTGTGGGATGACATCAGTCTTTTAGCACACTATTTCAATGACAGAAATAAAAAATCAGCTCTTAGCATTAGGCATAAACCAGACAAGTACTGTGATGCCTCATCGAACTGTTCAAAAAAAAATGTTATCATATGAGAAAAATCTGGGGATATTATGAAAATTAGTAATATTCTATATTCCTTAAAATGCTTTTATGAAATTTTAAACAGGTTGGAAAACATGACATTGTGAAATTTGAAAGTTCTGTGTGAGTTCATTTGCATACCTGAATGGTGGGTGAGGGAGAGCGTGTGGATTGGTGTCTCTAGTCTCGGAACTTCCAAATCTGTGACTGACAGACCTTTGATTAGTTCTTATTTCCAATTCAGCCACATGTTAATTATGTAAGATAAGAGCAAACTAGCCACAGAAGTACAATTGCAATTATATATAAAATATTTATAGCTGTTAAATATATTCCATATATAAATTCAATATACATAGGGATTTGCAAATAATTTGAGGATTAAATTAGAGAAGTAAGAAAGGGAGCAAATAACTAATGTTATTATATTTGTAATGAAAAAGAGTCTCACAAAATAATAAAATGCTTTTATATTTTAAAGAAATATCTTGTCATTGTGTTTATAAATGTTACCTTGAATGTAACACCACACTCCCATTTTAAGAGATTTTTTTATAGCTAATGTCCTCATAAGCTGTACAATGCCACCTGCTATATTACCTAATTTCTGACGTGATTCTGTTTTTCTCCTTTGACTGAGGTGCCTTTCTTTCCTAATACCATTTGCTGTTTTTAGACAATCTTAAAAAGGAGCTAATCCTATTTGATAACATTTTAAGTAACAGCCCTTGGTATTTGTTTTACACAAACATGCACATGCACACATCTTTACACACACACACACACACACACACACACACACAGACACACACAGTCTTCTGACCTCAAATAAGCCTGAGTTACGATGGATCTTCCTAGCTCAAATGGTTTAACTAAAAATCCTTCATAAGTGTGCCCAGACACTTTTGTTTTTAGTTAATTTCAAATGTAGTCAAGTTGATAAGAAGATAATCTATAAGAGATACCATAGTTGCAGGATTGTAACTTAGGATTGTAACAGAGCTGAAAATTGTAGGGTTTCTCATTCCCTGTGGTGCTACCCTGGTGACATTGCCCTGTTATGTGCCACTGCAGACTAGATTTTCTTTTAGGACATAGGCTCTTGGTGGCTTTTCCTATACAACTTTTCTTTTGCATATCTCCCAGAGTTGACTGGAATGTTTCACAGTCAACCCTGCTTGTCTTGTCTTTTGATTGCATGTTTCCATGCCATAGGCAGACATGTTATCTTTGCAGTGTCTGTCATTGGTTACTGTGTAGTCTCTCTCAAGAACCAAGGAAACCCCATGCCTTTGTCCAGCATTTCTTCAGTTTCAATGAGTGTTCACATCTGATGGCTTAGCAGAATGGAGGAAAAGCACCTAAAAGCCTTGGTGTGTAATTGCTTTGGCCATCTTGCAGCTTCCAGATGGGGGGAGGGTATGGATGCATTCAAAGGAAGCTTTAACATCGTTTATAGCAATGGCCTCCAAATTGCTGTTTTGTAAAGACTTATTTCCTCTCCAAATAATTTACCCAACGTCTTCTGATATTTCTGAGATCAACAGCTGAAAGTTGCTGTGTCTAGCTATTACATACTTTTCTGCAACTGTTTCTGCAGACTCTGTTACCACAGTAATGAAGAGTCATTGAGTGTGTGTGTGTGTGTGTTTCTGCATGTGTGTAAACTGAAAACTTGTAGTAGATAATCCCCTAAAGCCAAGAGCCCTACTATTTCTGCAGTGTGATTTAAATGTTTCTCTAAGGTTGTTTATGCCATCTCCAGTATAAGTGTCTCCACATTTGCCTTGTTCTCTGATATCCTAATAGAGCTGGATCCCAGTCTCACTAGGCTGTTACAGAACTTGAAAAGCAAGTCATTGGAGGAAGCACATTGTTGGATTGACATAAAATCCCATTTCTGTTCTCATGCTGGAAGTGAGAGAGGAAGTCCTGTTTTGGGGACTAGATATATACTCTCTTGGGTAATTGCAACAAACCACTGTCCTCAGGAAACATTGGCAGCTTTAGGAGAAAATAAAGATTCACAGTCCCACTCCATGGGCACAGAAGCAGAGTCTCCAGGGATAAGCTTTGGGAGACTGCATCTTAAATAAGCTATGCGTGTGATTCTGATATTCAGCCAGAATTGGGAGCTGGAGCAGGTTTTGTAGAACAGCAATTCTTCTAGATATAAATAGGACTTTAAAAAATTCTTACCAGAAACAAGCTTTGGAAATTATTGATTCTAAACAAAATTTCTTATATTAAGATTTTCAAACTTACTGGAAGTATTATGAAACTCATCACTTGAATGTTAATAAGCACCACTCTCTCCTCTATCTCCCTTCCTTATACAAAACAGAAACTGTTTACTAAATGTTGATGTGTAGCTCACAGCTCCAGTGACACATTAAAATTACCTGATGTATGTATACTCAGTCTGGGGTGTGGGAGTATTTTATTTTATTGTGTGTGAGTGTGTTATATATTTGTGGGGTATTTTCTTCAATGTAGTTAGGTCTGTGATCCCAGATCTATTGGAACCTTCTTTGAAATACTTGGAAATACTTAGCTTTCAATTGTATTTCATGCCACCCAGGCATTTCTCATTTTACTTTCATCAAGTGATAGTAATAAATATTTGCACATATTATGTATTTGTTAGACAGTATTCTGAATTATTATACCTTCCTAAATATATACAAATTACTCTTCCATTTAGAAAAAATACAAAAGTTTGAAGCATTCAGTGAAAAATAACACAAAAGTTTATATTTTAGGTCTTAGTCCATTTTCTGTTACCATTATAAAATGACAGAGACTGTTCACTTCCTAAAGAAAAATGCATTGGACCAGGAGTGGTGGTATATGTATATACCTGCAGTCTCTAAGTCTGGGAGGAGAAGGCTGGAGTATCTGAGTTTGAGGATAGCCGGTTTTGTATAGTGAAATCTTTCTATCAAATGGGAACTATGGTGGGTGGGAACTGGGAAAGGGGAAAGCCTTTGGAATGTAAACATAGAATATAGAAAATAAAATAAAAAAAAACAAAAAAAACTCATTAAAAAAAAAAACCAAACAAAAGTAAATCCAAGAGCCTAGTTCTGGTCAGGTGAGAGCCTCTTTGACCATGGTACCAAAATGACCAACATGATGTGAAGAGATTTCCAGTCAGCCAGGAAGCTAGAGAAATTGATTGATTTTAGTATCAGAGGAATCAGTATAGGATTCTTCCGTTATAACAACTCCTTCTCATAGATTGAGTGGAGTGTTTAGAGACTGTATAATACTTTATAAAGGCAGTGCCCATGTGATTTTTCGAGTGCTACTTTTTTTTGCACAATATATTTAGATCATATACTTTCCCCTTCTTCAACTCCTTCCAGATCCCACTTGACCCTCTACATCCACTTCTCTGTTCTCTCTCTCTCTTAAAACAAAGAAAGCCCTGAAACCATAACAACAACAGGAACAACACCCACATACAATCAGATTCTGTTTTGTGTTGGACCAATACTTCTGTGTACAGAGCCTGCATAAAATGCAGTTGATATAATGTCACACCTATGAGGAAAATGAATCTTCCCCCTCCCAGTAGCTATCAATTGTATTAAACATCTTGGCTAGGGGGAGGAATTTGTTCTTAGTTCCCCTTCTCAGTGCTTGGAATGTATCTGATTTGAGCTTGTGGAGGTGTTTTGTGAGCTATCATAGTCTCTGTGAGTTCATGTGGGCATCAGTCTTGTCGTATCTGAGAGACACTGTTTCCATGAGGTTGTCCACACTACCCCTGGCTCTAAGTGTCTTCCCTCCCTCCTCTTTGGCATAGATTACTGAGTCTTGAGGGGAGAGGGTTATTGATAGAGTCATCCTATTTAAGGCTGAATACTCCAAAGTCTTTCATATTTTCCACATTATCCAGCTGTGGCTTTCCATCTTCATGAAGCTTCTCTGCTGATAACCAATGATTCACTGATCTCTGGGCACCAAATTACATTACAAGGAGTTATAGAAGTGCTGTGTTTATTTATAGGACTAATAGTAGTTAGTTAGTTTTTCTTAAGGCTGATGACCTATGTAGCCTGAGGTTCTTGGCCTCATTAACAGTGTCACTTATTGGTCCCATCTTATGGAGCAGGCTTTAAATCGGACCCAAAAGTGGTTGGTTCTTCTAAAAGGTCCTAATCGGTCTCACTTCCTTTCAATATTGTCATATTACAAGCAAAGTTCTGAGCTCATGATGGTTTGAAAGGCCCACTCGGAGCAGATGCCTTTATTTGTAGCAAGTAGCGTTAAGTACATATTTGGAGTGTATTTTGCAAGTCACTAAATGCCTTCAGGATTCCAATTCAATCCTTCAGTAATCCTCTACAATAGATGTAGTGATGGTATCTAGCTCTTGGTCAAGTGAAAAGCTGGAGACACAGGGCCACTTGCCTTACCATGACCTAAATCTCCTTAAGCTTCTGGTGGAGACAGAATAAATAAATTAGCAGTAAATGACCAAACTGCTTCTTTAGGTGTGCATTGCTTGCAAAACTGCATTTTATTTAATAAAAAGATGATGTTTCATAAATTTAAGGTATGTGAGCAGGAATACAAATGTTAGGAACCATTTAAATAATTTTGCAACCAAGCATTTTCCTTTAAAGAGTGTTTCGGTTAGTATTATAAAATAATAAATTGTATATGTAAATTAGACTATGATTTTTTATTAATGTGGTTTAATTTGAATGCTCAAAATTCAGTTTAAATGTTATAGATATATGTACGTATTTTATATATATTTATAAAACATAATGTATTTATATATAAATGTTTCCATATATATGAGAAAGATATATGTATATACATATACATATATATATGTTTCCAGATTCTGCTAAGCTTCTTGGAAATTTTGAGCCTGATAGATTTGTTTGGCTTTTGTTGTTACTCTTGGCCACAAATTTAAACAAAAGTAATTTTCACTATGGCAATAAAACACTGTGGAAGCTATTTATGTGTCAATCCAAAAGAATACTTATTAGTCACCGAGAACATGATGTTTCATTTTAAAAAGTACATGTCTTTGCATTTTATGACATTTAGGAAGAGTTTTCAGTTGCATGTCTTTTCATCTTGCCTGAGAAGATAAACTGAGTAATGTGTCATTGACATCAGAGGGAGTGGGTGTGATGGTTCACTTCATATGTCAGTCATCTTGGCCAGATCATGGTGTTCAGATATTCAGTCAGATACCTGGATGAAGATGAGATTAGCATTTAAGTCACCACATTTTTCATCATGTCTCTCCAAATGTGTGGGCCTCACTCAGTTATCTGTGAGACTTCAGGCAAAGGACATGCATCCCTAAGGGAAAGTGTTTGCCAGTATCCTGCTTCTGTTCATCACCTACAATTTAACGTTCTCTTTGATTACCTGCATTCTCCTTCGTCCTGTAAACATTGTATTTCCTAGTCTCCAACCATCACATGAATCCAGTAATGCCACCCTTCTCTCCTTGTATGGTAAATGTGTGTATAAATAAAATTTAAATGTACTATAATTTGGTTGCCTGTATATGTACCTCATACAATGTATATTTATTAATAAAATTTTACTTGATTGCCCTAAATTTACTGCTAAATAGCTTTGATATACACAGAAGGTTATAAGTATTCCTGAATCTGGATATATAAATATATGTATGTACATGTAAATGTAAGTATGTATGTAGGTATATACTTTTTTGTTGTTGTTCAGGGAATCTTTGTTCAGAAGACCATTCATTATTCTCACTTCTTAAACAGGTTACTGATTTTGCTTGTAATTAATTTTACTCAGGTAGTCCTATCAACAAATTTTTCATTAGACCTCTACAGAACATTGAGTTTAATATGGTGCCATTTTTTTTACCACTTCAGTACTGATAATGTTTATCAAGCTATAAAGCAATTGCTCTGGTACTATATGGAAGACATAAGAACATATGCATTTCAAAACTGAAATTGGCTGTTCCTTGCTAAATTGTGGCATTCTAGCTTTCCAAGTCTGTCTTCATCTTGTAGTCTAATTGAAATGTTATATATTTCATGCAGGAAGGGAAAGCCTTTGGAATGTAAACATAGAATATAGAAAATAAAAATTAAAAAAAAAATCTGCAGAGATGCTGGGCGGTGGTGGCGCACACCTGTAATCTCAGCACTCTGGGAGGTAGAGGCAGGCGGTTTTCTGAATTCGAGGCCAGAAAAAAAAAAAAAACTACTCAAACTCACAAAATAAATCATCTTGAAAAATTCAAAGAAGTCATTGATTTAGAAGTCTATAAGCTCTCCCAACCCAAAGAAGGAAGGCTTTGAATGAATGATGACAGAGAAATAAAACTGGACACACAGCCGGGCGGTGGTGGCGCACGCCTTTAATCCCAGCACTTGGGAGGCAGAGGCAGGTGGATTTCTGAGTTCGAGGCCAGCCTGGTCTACAGAGTGAGTTCCAGGACAGCCAGGGCTACACAGAGAAACCCTGTCTCGAAAAAACCAAAAAAAAAAAAAAAAAAAAAAAAAAAACTGGACACATGAGAGTGGTATTCTGTATTACAGCGTGAGATCATGTTTTAAAGAGGGGAGATTTCTTTTCCACTTATTATTTAAAGAATGTACTTAGCTTCTATATTATTTAAATCATATTACTAATCATTTAGATGTAAGTGAATGTGTTTTCAGGACGAATACGACTATCATGACTACAGATAGCCTATTACTTATCCATGCTTCTCCATACATCTTAAATCTCCATTTGAATATTACTAGTTGAGAAGATCCTCCTAGGTTGGAAGGAAGTTTCTAGATTGTGAAACACTTGATGACCTAAACTCAGTGACCATGGATTTCAGTAAGGGATGTCTCCTTCCATCTACCCTTCTCTTATTCCCCCTTCCTTCATTCCATGTTCCCTTCTACCCCTTTCTACTCCATTTTCTCTCTTCTTCTTCTTCCTTTCATCTTTATCATATATAAGCTGCAATTCAGGATGTCTATGGACATATGAAATACATTATTTAAAGTGTAATGAGTTATATGCTAAAAGAGCTTTGGTCCTCCATTCCTGGACCTGGGAAAACAGTTGGCTTAGAATGTGTCTGCATAAGGACATACCATGTGTGCAGGTAGGCAGTGTCCATTTCTCAATCAGAAGATCCAAGTGTACAATTTCCATCAACACCATTGAGGAGTTAAGGTGATTGACATATAATTAAAAAAGAAAAAAAGTGTGCTTTTGATGAATGATTTAGGTATGTGATCTTGATTAATTTCATTAACGTTACATAACTTGCTTCAATGAGGTCTAAATTTGCCGTTTTTTTATGACCTTACAATTCTTGTTTTGAAACGATCTCCTTTAATGTTATGTGCCTTGGAGTGTGCTTTTTAATAGTATAAAGTTGCCTGATAAGACTGATTAATTTCTTTTCTCTTTTCTGATTCTTTCTCACACTAGCTAGGTTGCTATTTTTTTAAATAGAGATGCTTATGATATGTGGATATCTGTTTGTTATAATACTTCAGTTATAGAAATACAGGTTAGGAATAATGGTTTAATATTGATAAGCTTTATGCTTTGGAGGGTGAGACAGGAGGTTTTCAAGTTCAAAGCAAGTCTATATTACATAGTAAGATCCCATTTCCAGAAGAGAGGAATCAAGTATGAATATCCAGTATCTGTTCTTCTAATATCTTTGGTTTCAGTCTATGTTAGTCTATACCAAGGTAACTCTTGCTTCCCAATCATTTTGGACTACTTATTTCCTTATAGCAAAATTATAATGCTAGATTGTTGCTAATCATCCTTGTATCTACTCAGGCCTTTATTGCAAAACATTTTTGTAAATATGCACTGCTTTGACTTTTAGATCAGATGAGATAATTTAGATAAATATTAGCAAGTTTTATAAAATTTCTTTCATTTTCTACTTTATCTGCAATTATCACATACTGCTAAATGCTAGGACTAAAGCCCAGTCCAGTGAGTAGCAAGGAAGTCAGACAGAATTTATTATCATGGAGTTTAGAATCTGGTAGGGGATACTAAAAAAGGAGAGTAACACAATTATAATTTAAAATTAAGATAATTATAAATTTCATAGGCACTCTCATGGTTTGTGTGGAGGTAAATGTGGGACTCCTTTGCTATTTTCGATTCTATTGTCAAGGATTGCTATGACTGCATAAAATTAATTCTATAAAGAGCAGCTGGGATTCTTAGGCGAAAGGAATGCCTTTTAAAGCATGAATGGTGTTCTATGTTTATAATGCCCCCATTCAGTAGGGTGAGGGAGGAAGAGTAAAGAAAGAGGCCAGCCTGGGCTACAGAGTGAATTCAAAAGTAGTCTAAGTTGCATCATGAGATTCTATATATGTTGCATTTTTAGCTTTATAGTAATCTCTAGGTTGTTACAACATTGAAAAATGTCTTTAAGACAGTGTCATCACTTTTAAGCTTCTGTGCTAGTACTTTAGTGATTAGCAAAAAATCATCAATTGATCCATCATCACTGGTAATTTTAAATTATTATTATTATTATTATTATTATTATTATTATTATTATTACTATTACTATTATTATGCCTCCCCCTGTATTAACGCTGTACAAGACGATCCAGTATAAGCAAAAGGTTTCAAAATACCAGCTAAAGAGCCAGAAACAGGCCCTGTTCCCACTGTTAGGAGGTCCACAAGAAGACCAAGCTACATACTATTTCTGGACCATGCAGGTTTCTTCAGTCTCTGTGATCTCCTATGAACCTATGTTAGTTTAAAACAGGTAAATTTTACAAAGGCTCCTACCTGACCATGAGTCCAGGTAGATCAGCTGAGTAAGGTAATACTTGCCTGTCACAAATGTCTTGCTCATAAATGCCTTCTAATTTGATGGGGGCCATGTTGCTTATATTGTGAGGTGTTGGGTACTGAAGCAGACACTGTGGCTGACTGGGACAAAGTGCTTTGGCTTTATGTGTCATGTAGAAGCCAAGAGAATGTGACCTAAGTGCACCTTTGGCCTGGGTATCGAAACGCAAAGCTGGCCCATTTCAGAGAACCCAAGGCTACACACACTGGGATTAACAGTAAGTAATAACAGTTCACATTTGTTGAGTACTAACTCTATGTCTATCCCCTAGGCATACACTCTTTCTAATCTTCCTCCAAAATTTTCTGGGTTGCAATTATTATTCTTAAATCACAGTTGATGAAACTTCACTTGAAAGAGCTAACATGTTACTCAAGGTCATCTAATTATTGTCAGAAAATTCAGTTTGGAAGATACCTCTGTCCCTGCCCTGTATTAATGTTTGCAACAGGTTACAGCATGCTGAGACATTCTTCTCTTCTCTTACATCTTAGCAGTTGACCACCAGAGTTATTTTGATAATCTTTGTGCATTACAATGGTCCTTAGCAGTCAGACTCCATCCGATTTAGACCCGAAGCCTCCTCTGTCTGTTAGAAAGGGGCTCTCAGGTATCTACCACTCTGGCACCAGCTGCCCTATATCTCTTGGTGCCCCTCCCTCCTATTTCTTAGCTGACATCTCACAAGATTTATTTAGACGCTGTAGTTTTCTAGCACTACACTAGCTGTAAGGAGCTGCTGACATGCCATGATTTATTGCTGGAGATTCCTTTAAAAATTTACTTTGTGTTTTGGGGCTAAAAGATGAGTCTAAGGATTTCAGCTTTGCAGCAATTCTCCTTCACTGCCAGTCACATTCAAGCTACCTTTTCTATTGCCAGGCAGCTTTGACATCACAGAATTGGTCTGTCTGAGTGTCTGTCCCCACACAAAGCTGAAATGTGTAGAAGGGTAAGATTATCTTTTATGATGAGTGGCCAACATAATTCTTGATTAGACCCTAGTGAATTTCTAGATTGGCTTAGTCAAGGGGAAAAATCCGGGGGGGGGATATCCTCCTCTTAATTTCACAAAGCAGAGACAAACCATGTGGCCAAACCTTAGTTTATCAATTTCTGAAGACCAAATAGGAGGCATTTCCCTATGGCCAGACTTATATTTAGGATGAAGGTTAAGCAAATTTATCATTTAAAATGGGCTGGCCTTACAGCTTGTCAAAGCTGTGTCTGGAGGAGTCAGGTGAGATTTATAACCATGTGACTGATTTCAGAAAGGCTGCTGGGAGTTCAAAACAATAGCATCCACTTTCTCAATTGTTTGCTTGCCCATGTTAACCACACAGACGAGTTCCAGTCATCATGGAGATTTACTTATTTTAATCATATGTGTATGGGCATCTTATCAGCATATGTACTTTGTATATGCAGTGCACACAGAAAACAACAGAAGACATTGGATCACCTGGAGTGGAATTATAGACAGTTGTTAGTCACAGTGTGGGTACTGAGAACTGAACCTGGGTACTCTGGAAGAACAGCAAGTGCTCCTAACCACTGAGCCATCACTCTAGCCCCTGATTAAGTTCCTAAGACCATAATGATGATTTTGTGGAGAATGCTTTTTCTCTTTAGGCACTGTTCTCCTATAAGCATGTAAATTCATTTCATATTAATAACTTTAGGAAAGGTGCACAAACTTATTGCATGCACTTAGATGGGTTTAAGCACATGTTCCGATCCATGAATCTGCCGCCTCAGTCAAGTTCAGGGTGAAAAAGAAATTCTCCATCTCTAAACTTTTCTGATACTTCCTTTGGTGGTGAAAATACTAGAAACCTACTAACTGAACAAAGTCCTGAACGTTCAGTGAAGCATTATATGCTGAATTTTCTTTGTCTGTTTACATATTCATAGTTTTGAGGTTGTTTGGGTATCTTGGCAAACACACATAAAGATACATTAAACCTAGAAAAGGAGTTGTCTGTTCTATCTTTTTGAGATCCTTATTTTTATTCTTTTGGGCATATGCTTCTTTGAATTTTCCAAAAAAGTGACCTTTTTTTCAAAGTGTGTGTGTGTGTGTGTGTGTGTGTGTGTGTGTATGTGTGTGTGTGTGTGAGTATGTGTGTGTGTGTGTGTGTGTGTGTGTGTGCGCGCGCGTGCGTGTGCTCATGTATATTTGAGTGGAGGCCAGAAGAGAGTGTCAGAGCCTTTAAGTTGAAGTTATAGACATTTGTGAGTTGCTTAATGTGGATATTAGGAACTCAGCTTTGGTTCTTTGAAAGAGCATTATGCATTGAAGTGTTGAGCCATCGCTCTAGCCTCTGGGTGCATGTTTCTCTGCAGATTTCTCACTCTTTCAGTTTTTGCCCTTATTTTTTATTGTTTTAATTTTTAAAATACAAATCATACTTAATATTTTCCTGCAGATGAGTGTGGCCACATTCTGCCTCTGTGTTGTATCAAAAGCCATTTATGGAACATATTTAACTGGATGCATTCGTTGACACAAAGTCTATTCACATGTCTCAGTATTAACTAGTTCACAGTTTATGCCATATCTTTTTTTTTATTCTCTCATATTTTATATCCTATCTTCAGCTCTCCCTCCTCTCCTCTCATTGGAATCCCCCTCCCGCCATATCCCCCCTCTCCCAGATTCATTCCTTTGTTTCCTCTCATAAAAGAGCAGAACACTGAGGGATAGAAGCTAAACACTGCATGATAAGTTACAGTAAGACTAGGCACATACCCTCATATCAAGGCTGGACAAGGTAACCCAGTAAAGGAAAGTGGTTCCAAAAGCAGGCGAAAGAGTCCAAGACTGTCCCTGTCCCCACTGTTAGGTGTCCCACAAAAACAGCAAGCTACACAGCTATAACATATGTGCAGAACCATGTCTATACTGGCTTCCTAATTATCAGTTTAGTCTCTGTTAATTGAACATGTTTCCCTGCCTTTTGCTCACAGATCTTTGTCCATTTAGAATAAATCCACAAATCCTCAGGCTCCTATATAATACATATATCTATTTCAATTTTTGTTACTTTTTGTTCATATTTCATCCTAGCCTGAACAGCTGGGGATAACTGAGGATGCTTCTGACTTTCTCTTTCAAATACAATCTATATTCATCGTCATGCGTTTCCTAGTCCTAAATGTTTGGTGATAGAGTAGTGAAATGAAATTTCTTCTTTCATCATTAAAGTCTGTGTACTTCTCTGGTTAGTAAGAAACAGACATAGTGTTAGAGTGAAATTTTGGGTTATAATTTAGAAATATTGATTTAATATTCTTGTCCTGTGGTCCTTGTTTAATCATTAAGTAAGAGGGTCCATTGAGCCGGGCAGTGGTGGTGCACGCCTGTAATCCCAGCACTCTGGGAGGCAGAGGCAGGCAGATTTCTGAGATCAAGGCCAGCCTGGTCTAGAGAGTGAGTTCCAGGACAGCCAGGGCTATACATAGAAACTCTGTCTCGAAAAAACCAAAAAAATAAAAAAGAGGGTCTATTGAGAACATTAGATGTTGTTGTTGTTGTTGTTTGTGGGGTTTTCTCCTTAGTTCATAATTGTTTTGAATGAATAATTTAAAATAATTTGATACAAAGTGAATATAAGTGCTTTATGTGGCAAAGTTCAGAAGGAGAGGGGGAAATGTGACTGTACATGTGATTGAAAAGTCATCAAGGTGTCATCTCTTACATTAAAAGATGTATTGCCTTCTTTTGATTCAAAGGAATATAGACAATGAGATTCTGTGAAGTACTGGGCAGTATAGAATAAGTCAAACTGAGTAAGGAGAACAGAAGAAGTCAAACAGAAGAAAGGACTGCCTTCCAAACAGAATATTCTGAAGGGAATTCTGGGAAAGCTATAGAACTGTATGACTCTTTGACCTCATCAAGATGAAAGACTAGATTTTCAAGGATAGAGTATTATGTGTGGTCTTCTGTGACTTTTACATAATTAGGAATGCTTGCAGTTTGTAGACCTTTGTCCTATGATTCTCCACCTAACTTCATTTCCCTCTTCTATGTGAGTTCCTTAATCATCTGATAAGAAGACAAAGTTGGATAAGTTACTTTCTCCCTAACTTCCGTACATTAACCTTAAAAGTGTCTTTTTTTGCATCATAAATGCCTAATTCCCCTTTTTCTAAAACACTTTGGATGATTTACAGGAGTCCAAGGGTGCAGCTGGGGTCTTCGTAGAACATGGAGTCATTAGAAGTGATTTCCTGGGAATTATTTTTCAAAGCATAGCGGATGCCTTTTTGAGGAAGGAACTCAAAATGTAATCAAATTACCTCCAGAGAATGAGAGAGGCATAATCCAATCCCAATACAAAAGAAAATTTAGGCAACTTTAACTAGCCAGAGGCGTTATAATGCTTTGAGAACAAAAGCCACACCATGAAGGAAAGGTGTTCTCTCCATTTGCTTTTCAATTGATGGCTGTAAATTGAGAACTCTCCTTAAAGACCCAATAATTTGCCTGGGATATCATGTGACTGTGTTCACTTTTTATGCTTCTCCCAGGAGTTCTCCAGGACACCAATTATGCAGGGGTGGGAGTGAATATTGGAGATGTGTACCAACTTTATTTCTGTTGTTCAGTGCTGAGAATTCTTGCACCTGTACAAAGTGAACAGTTTGGGCTAAATGGTGTCACGTCATCATTGTAAAACTTTGCCTGTGTATTAGCGGTGCTAAAGGAAACCGTAAGTCTGGCACTACAGTAAAAGATTATAATTTTTCTGGTGTACTCACAACCAAGTTCAGGGATGGGTAAGGTGAGACTAGGACTTGTGAGGAACTGGCAGTGAGTAAGTAGTACTCTGCTACTGAATGTAATGTCTTCAGACAGAGCAAGGGGCACAGAAGCCCCCGTGGTTAAATGATGTTTATTTTCACGCCTTCTTTCCTTTTTCTAATCGAATGCTTTTGCAAAGTGTGTTTCACCTAATCTTTAAGAGAAAGTGACATGTTACTACATGGGAAGACAAAGATAGAGTCTGGATTGCAAAGATTTTTTGCAGTCAGGGCTTTATGGCTTATTTTTAATCCTCTCCCAGTTTCTTTCTTTACTGTTCCATTTACCTGCTGACTACAATCCTGCACTAATCAGTCACTGCTGAGTGCTTGGTGAATTCTACTTTTTTAAAATTGCCTGGAAGAAAACACATCCTTCCAAAACAGAAGTATTTATAATAGTTAGTCTTAAATACCTACCACATGGCAGATTTGGTATCTTAAATTTAATTGTCCCTATTCCTCCCAATGTCAAATTTTATTGTCACTCCTTCTTTACTAGAGGGTAGAAGGAGACATAGTGAGGACTATGTAGTCTGTATTTCAAAGATAATGAATGACAGAGCCAGGACTGGGAACTATGGATGTCTTAGATCATCATCCTTAAGTACATGAATATAGGCTGAAGTGTAAGTTCTCCACCAGGAAGAATTTTCTCAAATAGGTGAGTTTTATGAGTCTCTCAGTATCCCAAACTGTGTCATATGCAAAACTCAGATTGTTTCCTTGTGGTGACAGACATTTATTGTGGTGAGATGGCCTGGGTCTCTTCATGTATCTGAGGCTTTCAATTGAAGCGTGGCTTAGATCTATTTTGCATCTGTGCATAAGTCAAATCCTAAGGCACACCTCAAAAAAAGAAAAAATAGATAGCTGAGTGTAATGTTCCAAAGATGAATGTGTCACTTTAATATCTAACACATTTTCCATCATGGGAAAGCTTAAAAAAGATTAGTTTTAGTTTTACAAGAGTTTTACATCTTTGGATTGAATAAGGTGACTTGTCCAAGATGTAAGTCACATATGTCCCAAGATAGTTGTGAATGTGACCTAACACATTTGTTTATGACATCACATTGTGGGATCAAAAGATTACAAATGACTAGATAAAAATGTATTGTATGTAATAATTATGTGAAATATTTTCCTTGGTCCATGGAAAAATTACACACCACTGTTCAGGTATCTGATATGTGTTTGCATATGACACAGTATGTTTATGTATCTGAAAAATGCTTCTTTTGTTGATTCATAATGCTTTTCCTTTCTTTATTACCATGAAACTCTTCTTATCTTGGGATAGCACTAGAAGACAAAAGTATGTCTCAAGTGTTGGCTGAAAGTATAAAATAAAAACTTGAATACAGATAACTTCCATGTGGGGTTGGATCCACTGTCTATAGTTAGACACAAAAGAGCAGTTGGCCTTCTCTGAGCACTTTTGAGAAAGCAGTAGTTCTTCTGTAGTTCAAGAAAAAAGCAGGTTGTTCTCAATATGATATTTTACATTCTCTTTAATTTGGGGGAACAGCCAAGCTGGATAGCTGGATGACACTAAATTTTTTTTAGTGCATTGTCAAAAGAGGCCATGTTTCAGGACTTTAATTTTAATTTCTTGTAACAGGTTTTATTTCCCTGCATGTATATTTTAATGTACTTCAAAACAGATGCTCTCTGACAAATTCATGAAAATCTAAAAGTACATTGCTGACATCAAAACAGGCTCTTTGCCCACTATTGAAGCCAGATCATATCTGATGGATTTTTTTCTTGCCCCATCTTCTTGGTAGTTAACTTTATGACCTTGAATGTTCATATTAGTTTTTACATTATTCAATGTCTCTGGGATGGACACATGACTTAGTAGTTAAGAGCACCGGGTGTACTTACAGAGGATTTGTGTTTAATTTCCAGCACTTGCATGGTGGTTCACAACCATCTACAACTCCAGCTCTAGGGGATCTGAAAACTTATGTAGGAGATGAAAGGATATCTCAGGGCCGAACATGGGTAGGGATGGCAAGCATGGGCATTGGTGCTTCCCCAGTTAGCAAACCTGAATTCTGTCTGAATGCCTAGAAATGCACAGCATCGTGGGCGAGAGGCAACAGAGCCAATGAAGAATGACCACAACAATCATCTGACAAGCTGGTGTCAATGGGGGAGCATCGGGCACTTAGGCTGCCCTCTGATTGCAATGAACCAGTTTACTTGCCCATTGCACAATGAGTCTCCAGAAGTCTGTGTTGTTGCCTCCTTGCCTCTTCTTTCTTTGTCCCAGAAGGGTGCTGTGTCAGCTCTACAACCTGACATTCACAGGCATTCACAAGCAGCAGGCATGTATGGGGTGCACAAGTATACATAAAATAAAATAGATAAAAAGTCAAATAATTTAGTGTTTTTAATTTTCCTACCTGGTTAGTTGGATTGTACATAAAATTGCAACCCTTTAGATCAGTGGTTCTAGACTTTTTGGTCATTATCCTTTTGGTGTTGCATATCAGATATTCTGCATATCAGATCTTTACATTATAGTTTTAAAGAAGCAGGATTACTGATATAATGTAGCAATGAAAATAATTGAATGGTTGGGGTTCACTACAACCTGAGGACTGTACTAAAGGGCTGCAGCATTAGGCATGTTGAGAGTCACTGGTGTAGAAAATTGCTTATATGAAAAGATATGTCTGAACACATTTGTCTTGGTGGTTTTGTGAGGGAATATTCCAGGCCTGGCTGATATTTACTACCCTTACTTGATGCTGTTTTCAGTATGGATTTGTGGATATTAGTGACATATATGTATAGCTGTAGTCTCTTATCTGGAAAATTTGGGAACCAATGCGTTTGAAGAATGGTAGATTTTCAAAAGATAAAGTGGTATGTGTGTCAGGTGCTCTGTGAGATTCTAAAAGCATCTTATGCAGTATGAGAAAATTGACATCCCGTGATGCTACAGTGAGCAGAAGATTGTTAAGAAGCATCTTTTCAGCTGAGGTCCAATTTTGCTAATGGTGAATTTGTTTCTGCAGAGATTTGTGACTGTTACTGCTCTAGATAAGGAAATTATGGACCTGTCTAGCACAGAAAACATAATACCTATATTTCATTAAGGTTGTTGCAATCCAGACAGGGTACTTAATTGTATTATGCCACTTGATTTTTGCACATCCATGATGCAGATAATATTAATTTAATTTTGTAGCAGAACAGTTCAGACAAATTAAGAAATTTGCTAGGGTACAGATATTCATAAGAAAGTAGCAGAGTTATATTTAAGCAATATTGGGATAGACCTCCAAGCTGATCTATAACATTCGTAAAGATCTCTTTTATTCGCCTGATGTAGTTGTCATCTTGGATGCTTACTGCCGAAATAAAGTTGCACTTTTTAGTTCTTTCTGAACATTAACTGGCTGCTTATACTAAGATGTTCTTGCTCAAAATCCTTTCCAAGTTGACCGATTCAATCTGGCTTTTCTCAACTTCTCACTGAATTGCTCTGTTCGGCCTCAAACACACTCAGGCAATTTGTTCTAATCCTCTGGTTTCTTGTTATTCTCTGCCTTAAACTGTCTCTGCTCACCTGCACTGAACTGCTTGACCTTATGACCAGACTCAACTCTATTGCTTGCACTTTCTCCACTGACTACCAGCTGACTCTCCTTGAGCTGCTCTTAAATAATTTCTCTGTTCTGTCTTATCTCCTGCAAGTTGGGCTTGTCCTATCTTTGACTCACTCTGTCAAATATTTCCTTGATTCATCCCTTTATTTGCCCTTCAGGTAGATGTCACCTTCAAAAATGACCTCTTCCTTCTATAAACTAACCTTAATTCATTTTGGGGGTTTTAAAATGTGTACTAAGGGTGTGTCTGTATTCCAGCCAGATCACATAGACCTAGAAAGCCTTTGGATGTGACCCCTTGTCAGAGAAGCAATGCTGCTGGAATAAAATTTCTCGGCAAACATTACTGTATTATCATTCTTTATGTGTTTCTGGCTTTGAGGCTACACACTGTCTTGTATCTGCATATGGAGAATTAAATAAAGAAGATGGCTGTCAGGTAAACAGAATAGTAGTGGATGCAGGAATGCTTTTCGACAGCAGTACTTTAAATAACACTGGAATATTTGCACTAGAATAATATACTTCAAACATCATAGTGCTGCATTTTTTCAACTATTCTTTCTTTGGCTCAAATAAGAGAATACTTAGACAGTTACTGTCCTCTGTTAGAGCAGAGCAGTATCTAATGAATAAAATGTGAATGGGTCAGTGTGCCAAAAGGAAATTTTATTGCTGTTAGACAGTTCATTTTAAATAATTAATTAACTAATTCATTAGACTAATATGGGGTAGAATGGTATTTCCTGAAAATTATATTCTTTATGGTTAATAAAGTACAAACAAACTTGACAATTTGATTAGAACCTCTTAAATAGAATTCAATTTAATGTTCTTCACTGCCTCATCTAATGAATGGACATAGACTCTAACTATTTGGGTACCTAGTTCAATTAAGGAATGTTTAGGGTTTAGATCTAGACGCATACACACTGAGCCTATCTGTATAAGAGAAGAACCACACAAATTCTCTCTTAATGCTCACTGTGTGCTGTTAGCTGACATAGTTCTAGTACTCTATGGAAGTCTACTCCTTGATCATCTTACGTGCTGATCTCATGAAGGCCCTGCATCAACCAAAGCCTCAATAGATCAAGTGTTGTGTGACTCATGTGGCTGTTATGACTTTATAATTTTCACTCATTTTCTTGATGTCTTCACTCTCCAGTGAGACACTGTCAAGTATGTGTTCTGTATCATGAGAAAGCCAATCCTTGATATCTGGGGAAGAAAACAATTTGTGGGCAGCCAACTGTTATTCCATCGTTACTGCTGATGTGGCTTGGATATCTCTCACTCAACAAAACCATTAGGTCATATCAGTCAGTAGTGTCACCTATGGAACTTGGCCTGCAGAGAGAGACCACATGAACCCTACTCATCTGAACTCAAATAAAAACTATAAAAACTCCATGGTGAAAACTCACTAAGATACTTGGTATTTAGTTTTTCAGCAGTGAATATCCAAAAAACAGATTTGTTATGGAGAAGAGTGATAATGTGTTATATTCCTCAAATGAAGGTGAGCAGCTGTTGTATTATAATTGTTTTGACAATCTAGAAACCAAAGCCCTTTTCTCTAATATCCTCAGAGGTTTTGTTATAATTTGCCATTGCAATGAGGAGAGTGATAATTCCCTATTCCCCGGATAAGCATAGAGAAAGAACAATTGTGATTGGTTGTTTTCCAGTACTCAACCCTACATTTTCCTGAAGATAGAAGTTTAAAGAGTTCTGTACCTTTTTGCTGCATATTTATATTTTTCTTCTCATGGAGTGGGATTTTTCTACAGTGGTAGAACTTTTTTTTATCATTTCCAATTTAGGAAATCTGATAAATTTTTAATCTGACTAACAGAGCCCTATCATTAGAGAACCTCCATTTATTAGACACTATCAGGGATTAAAATGTAAATGCTGAAGGGGTGACAGAATTGAAAAGCAGCTGGTTGAATGGTGTCTACACAACAGACACAGGATAAATGGCAAGGATAAACACTGTTTGTTTGTTTGTTTGTTTGTTTTTATACAAGTGTGCTTAGCTAAGAGATAATGAAACAAAGAATCAAGAAAGAAGAATTGGAGTTACAGTGGGCAGGAGGCTAAGAACAGCAGAGTAATCTTTAGTAAGTAGTATAGAAACAGTATCAGGAGGAAAAAGGAAGAGAGTGTAAGCTAAATGTTGGGTGGTGTTTTAACACTTGATAGATCCACTCTTTCTAATGTATAATTAATTATAGCTGTACTCTATCAGGTTTCCACTGGGTTAGAGGAGGGCTGGACTGTGTTCTTTATGTTCTATTTATTTGAAATTGAGAATTTTCTGTAAAGGCTCTTTTCTCATATAATTCCTCAAACCCCATAAGTGTCATTATTCCATCACATTTATTTGCCTTTGATAACTGTTGCAGAGGGAGAGAGAAGAAGCTAATGTGTTTTGCAAATAATAATGAACAAATTACACACTACAATGTCGATGTGCTGAAAATAAATAGTAACATCTCAGTTTTCTCCATAGCTTTTGGAACTGTCTCTGGCTTCTGTTTTACTTTCATCTTGTGTTTTCTTAGCTACACGTAGATTTTTCTTTGAGGAAATATTTTTTGCTTCATGTAGTTGTTAATATTTACTGACTATAGAAATTTTCACCCAAGAAATAAAACTCTTGAAAGATGAGAAATGTATATCCCAGTGTAGACGTGGAAATATTTAGCCTGTACCATGAACCATTGTTGGTTAATCTTAGGACCATTCTCCTATGTTTGAGTTCATGAATCACTTTTTTATGATTATTTTTTCATTTTGAAGTTGGGAAGAATGCAAATTCATACTGACAGATAGGGGATTTGCTTTCTATCTGGTGCTCTGTGTGCCACTTCCTCTCCTACCTTGCTGGAAGTTTTGGGGAACTGAGATCTTACTTTGGGATACGTATCATCAAAGGATCATCTTTGAAAAAAAGACTCCCTGGACCCAGAACAAAGATGCCAAATAACAATCTCTAGGCACTGGCATGCTGAACAAGCCTTTGTGGTGATTCAAATTCATTCCCTGTCTGTGTCTTGATGAAGAGTAGGATGCAGGATGAATCACCAAAAAACTGAGAAAATAGAATGGTGTAGTACTCATCTAAAGGGGATTTGACTCTTATGAACAACAGTATGAACACTGACAGAAAGTGTTAGATTTTTTGAGACAGTTTTACATCCAACTTACCTTCATGCTTTCTCTGGTTAACTTTTAATACAGTGGTCCTCAAACGGGTATACTTTTGACCCTAGAGAATAATTGATGATGCTTGGAAGCATTTTTGATTGTTATAACTAAGGTGATACTTCAAGCATGTAGAAGAAGTACATGCTGTTAAACTCTTAACAATATATTAGGCATCTCTTGTATTATTCAAGATTACCTCCAGAGGATTTGATGATGTTTAATGCCCAATCCCATAGTATCAGACAGGCATTTGTTATTACACGGCCTTTTTAAGAAAAATATTTTCCATCTTGACTTAAATGCATGTGGCTCACAAGGAATATAGAGGGTGGTCTGTTTTATTCTCTTTGTATTTTATATTAATATAGTCCAAAACACCCTTGTAAATACAAAATAATCTTTGACCAAATTTTTAGACATCCTGTGGCCTAGGTGGCCCAAAATGTCATGTGCCAAAAATCAAAAATCATGATCATATTATGTGTAACCAATTTCTTAAGATGAAAATATTAAGGGGCCCAGCATTGAAACCAGTAAAGCAGGCCCCTGACAATAGCACTGATGATTGCTATACAAACATTGGATAAAGCAATCAAGATTTAAGGGCGGGGCCAGCCACAGCTAATAAATAGTAGCAGGAAAATTTGAATCCCAGAAAAAGACATGCTTGTAACAATGCTGCTTTGTCTGTGTTCTATAAAACGTTAGCATTATATGTCACATAGTTTCAAAATTAGGACAACTTTAGCGTCACCATGAAGATAGTATTTGTTCTTAGTACCCAGCACCACTGCCAGACATTGTGTAAGGAATAAGCCACCTTGGAACATTCAGGCCTATGAAGAGTTCTCCATCAAACTTATCCCCTCATGGCTCAGGGAACCCTGTTAAAAGAGGAAACATAAGAAGTGTAGGAGCTAGAGGGGAGAGCAGACTCCAAGAAACCAAGGCTCTCTACATCAAGCAGACTGGCATGTATGAAGTTAGAGAAGCAGAGGCAGTCTGCAAGGATCTCCATCACATCTGGCCATAGAGCATAAAGGACAAGCAGACACATTCCCCAGCCCAAACCCAGATGCTGTCTCCAATTGAAAACCACTCCGAAAAAGGAAAATCCAATATTCTTCAAGGGAGTCTCAAAGGGAAACAAGATGCTTTTCAGGATCAGTTGAACACAGCACTAGATGGCCAACAGGAAACAAACTCAATGACATCTTTGAAGCATCCTTGTCTTACGGCATTCATGCCAGGGCTTTTATTCTTTGTTTTTGTTTTTTTTAAATCATTTTATTCATTTATACTTCAAATGATATTCCTCTTCCCTGTTATCCCTTCACAACCCTCCCCACCCATTATCACCTCCCCCCCTCAACTTTGCCCCTGTGAGGGTGCTCCCCCACCCTCTGACCCATTCCCCCCCACTGTTCTAGCATCCCTCTACATTGGAACATCCAGCCTCCACAGGAAAAAGGGCCTCCTCTCTCATTGATGACAGATAAGGCTATCCTCTGTTACATGTGTAGCTGGAGCCATGGAATCCTCCATGTATACTCTTTGGTTGGTAGTTTAGTCCTTCAGAGCTCTGGGTGATTCAGTTAGTTGATATTGTTCTTCCTATGGGGTTGCAACCCCTTCAGCTCCTTCAGTCCTCCACCTCCCTGCAAGTTCTTCCATTGGGTCCCAGGACTCAGTCTGATGTTTGGTTGTATCTCCATCCTTATTAGTCAGATTCTGGCAGAACCTCTCAGGGGACAGCCATACCAGGTTGCTCCTGTCAGCAAGCCCTTCTTGGCATCAGCAATAGGGTCTGACTTTGTTGTCTGCACGTAGGATCCCTAGGTAGGTCTCTGGATGGCCTTTTCTTCAGTCGCTGCTCCAGTTTTGTCCCTGTCTTTCCTTTGGACAGAAACAATTCTCGGTTAAAAATTTTGAGATGCATGGGTGGCCCCATCCCTCACCTGGGGTCTGTGCCTATCTACTGGAGGTAGTTTCTACAGGTTCTATCTCCCCTTTGTTGGGTATTTCAGCTAAAGTCATCCCTGTTGGGGCCTGGGAGCCTCTTGCTCCCCTGGAATCTGGGACTTTCTAGTGGCTACCCTCCAGTTCCACATCCCCCACTGATATATATTTCTATTCAATTTCTGACACTTTGTACTTCTTTACTGTCCCTTCCCACACCTGATCCTGTCCCCCTTTTCCCTTCTCATCTCTCTCCCTCCATCTACCTCCTGTAATTACTTTGTTCCCCCTTCAATGTAGGATTGAAGCATCCATGATTTGTTCTTTCTTCTTCTTAAGCTTCATATGGTTTGTGGGTTGTATCCTGGGTATTCTGAACTTTTGGACTAATATCTACTTATGAGTGAATTTATTTTTTAATTGTGTCTTTGGAATTTCTTTTACTTTCTTTAAATTTTACATCACTTGTAATTTTTCTCATCTCTTTTTACTGTATATGTCTTATGTACGTGTATTCACACACACACACACACACACACACACACACACACACACACATGCTCTCAGCTTAGTGGTTTAATGGGATTCCTGAGTGGGTGAACAGGTGAGTCTCTGTTTCTTTTCTTATGTAAATATTTAGTTTATTGTTGATTACACTAGAGTTTGTATTATGTTTCTGTTTAACTGTGGAAAAAGTGCTAACTGTGAGTTACTATTGCAGCCAACTAATAAGTAATTTATTTGAGTTTATGCACTACTTATCTGTTACTTAAGTTTTCATTAACCAGTTTGCAAAACTGGTAAAAGTATTTGTATGTTCTTGTATGTTTGTGCTTAAAAGAGTTTCATGAAGTTACACTGGCTGTCTCTCCGAAATGTTTTGTTGGAGGCATTTTTTTTAATATTCTGACAATTATTATAATTAAAAAGTGCTTAATAAAAATAAAATGAAATTACAGTGGTTTTATAAAATAAAGGTAGTTGAAATGAAAAAAAGCAATGCTGCCTGCAGTTGCCCCTTTCCTTGCCTCTGGAATTGGCACTGCCACTGCCACTGGAGTGGGTGAGACCCAGGACCCTGGCTACCTGCCCTGGTTACAGCCTCTCACAGGCTTCCCTTCTGAGAGCTGTAACATTTTAGCCATTTTCAGCCAGATAAGAGATCCATGAAATCCCTGGTTCCACAGATGATGACACATGTGTGTACAAATGCATGCCTACACATACACAGACACACACAGAGAGAGAGACACACAAATACACATAAACAAAGACAAAAGAAATTCCTGAGCATTTTGGATATGTAAACAGAGGTAAAATCTTTCATAGAATTTTATATCAGAGGAATAGACTGGTTTTGGTCAGGCCTCTGAAGAAATTGATTATTGTAGCCAGCTCTTATCATAAATGAGTAAAGGAAGAATTGTAAGGTTTTTTAAAGTTTGAAGAGCTAGGTGCCTGCTGATTAACTTTGCACTGAATGTAGAAATGCCAAAGGGGAAAGGGTTTTAAATAGGATAGTTGTGACATAAGAAATTAATATCTGGAAGAAGACAAATATTTTTGTATGGATGGCCTCTGTATCAAAATAATTGTGTAGCTCATACTCTACTTCAGATATAATCTAGATAAATTATCCATCTGAGGCAGTCATCTGTCAGGAAGGGGAACTCTCTCTCTTGCTTTAAAATGTTCTCTTTTGGATTGAGGTCATCTAGCTGTATCTAAAATGGACATGAAATGTCAATTTCATATGTTATAGTGAGACATTTCATATTGCTTTAAGTAAGGTTATGTCTGCCTTACCCATAAAATGTCAGTGATTTAGGTCTCATTTGAAATGAAGTAAACAGACATAACAGTCAAAGGTATTGCCTGACCACTTCTGACCAAGCCAAACTGTGCCTGCAACTTCATCACCCTGGAAGTAAAAAGTATTCCAAGTCTGTGTGTATTATCTCTATTCCTACACTTGCTATTCCCTGAAAAAATGATAATTTGAAAAAGGGAGTTTAAAAGAGTGCTTTACTCAAACTGTCTGTTGCATGCAGGTATCTCAACTAACATATTTGTCAGGTGTTCCATGTGGCTTTAACATGTTGGGTGGCTTGTGAAACTTTGGTGGCAATCAGACTGCTCCTGCAGAACCATTCTTAGTCCAGACGGAAACATACTGTAGCTGATTTAAATAAGAAAGCATATATTTATACTCATCATCATCATAATCATCATCACTATCAATAACAATAATAATAAAGGCCTTGAGCACAGCCAGAAGATAGACAGCAGATGTTGAAAAGTGGCAAGGCCAAAGGAGCTGGAGGGATATCCGACAGCTGCAGCAAGAAGGGAGAGGACTGTGCATAGTCTACAATTGCCTGCATCCTGCTGAGACTGAATGAAGTGCTAGCTTCCTGTTCCCATATATTTATTTTACCTCATATTTTAGATTCCATTGTTCTCATCACAGAGTATGATATTGTCTTTGCATAACTCAGATATTTCTACAGAGAGGAATATATGTAGTCTACAAAGAGCTTCTGCAATAGAAAACTGATCTTCTGCACATATGTTTCCCTATGTTGGGCAATTTCCAAAGAGGAAGAAACTTCAAATGACTGGCAGTTGTGATACTTAATTTTATGTGAAATTGACTGTGCCATAGGGTGTTTGGATTAAATGTTATTCCTGGGTGAGTCTGTGAGGATGTTTCTAGATGAGATTTAAATTTGAGTCAGTGAATTAGATTGTTCTCTCTAATGTGGGTGGACATTGTCCAATCTGTTGAAAGTCTAAATAGAACAAAGAGGCAGAAGGAGAAGGAATTCATCCATTCATGTCCTAGGATATAAGTCTTCTGCTGGAGGACTGAGATGCATATCATTTTAGCTACCATGTTTCACAGAAAATCAAACTAAGTTGAAATTAAATCATTATCCCAATTCTAGCTAGTATGCATCAGATAATTGAAATTGCTCCTGTGACTGAGCAGACAGGTGCAGACAGGTACACATGGAACACCCTAGTGTAAGATCATTGGGCCACACCCTGCCAGGAACCCACCTGCACCCAGGAGCTGGGTAGCCCCACAGCACTCTGTGCCAGGGGAAAGCCAGTCACCCAGGGGTGCGGAGATAGGCTTACAGACACACAGGAGGGACAAGAACCAGTCAATGACAGAAGGACCAACTAACACCAGAGATAACCAGATAGCAAAAGGCAAACATAGGAATTTTACTAAAAGAAATCAAGTCAATATGGCACCATCCAAACCCATTTCTCCCACAACAGCAAGTCCTAGATCTCCAACACACCAGAAAAGCAAAATTTGGATTTATAATCACAGCTCATGATGCTGTTAGAAGGCTTCAAGAAGGACATAAATAACTCCCTTAAAGAAATACAGGACAAAACAGGTAAACAGATAGAAGCCCTTAAAGAATTACAGGAGAACACAACAAAACAGGTGAAGGAAATGAACAAAACCATCCAGGATCTAAAAATGAAGGAAGAAACAATAAAGAAATCACACAAAGAGACAACTCTGGACATAGAAAACCTGGGAAAGAAGTCACGGGTCATGGATTCAAGCATCAACAACAGAATACAAGAGATAGAAGAGAGAATCTCAGATGCAGAAGATACCATAGAAAGCATTGACATAACAGTCAAAGAAAAGGCAAAATGCAAAAAGTCCCTGGCCCAAAACATTCAGGAAATCCAGGACACAATGAGAAGACCAAACCTAAGGATTATAGATATAAAAGAGAGTGATGATTTCCAACTTAAAGGGTCAGTAAATGTCTTCAACAAACTTATAGAAGAAAACTTCCCTAACCTAAAGAAAGAGTTGTCCATGAACATAAAAGAAGTCTGCAGAACTCCAAATTTGACCAGAAAAGAAATTCCTCCTATCACATAATAATTAAAATACCAAATGTACTAAACAAAGAAAGAATATTAAAAGCAATAAGGAAAAACAGTCAAGTAGCATATAATGCTAGACCCTTCAGAATTACACCTGGCTTCTTATCAGAGACTATGAAAGCCAGAAGAACATGGGCAGATATCATATAGACCCTAAGGGAATACAAATGCCAACCCAGACTGCTATATCCAGCAAATCTCTCAGTTACCATAAATGGAGAAACTAAGGTATTCCATGACAAAAACAAATTTACACAGTATCTCTCCACAAATCCAGTCTTTCAAAGGATAATGAATGGAAAACACTAACACAAGGAGGGAAACTACACACTAGAAAAAGCAAGAAATTAAACTTCTTTCAACAAAACCAAACCAAGATAACTACACAAACATAAAAATTACATAAAAAATAGCAGGAAGCAATAATCACTATTCCTTAATGTCTCTTATCGTCACTGGACTCAACTCCCCAATAAAAAGACATGGGCTAACAGACTGGATACATAAACAGGACCTAACATTTTGCTGCATACAGGAAATTCATCTCAGTGTCAAAGACAAACACTACCTCGGAGTAAAAGGATGGAGAACAGTTTTCCAAGAAAATGGTCCCAGGAAACAATCTGGAGTAGCCATTCTAATATCCAATAAAATATATTTTCATTTTGATGGCATATAAAAGACATCAAAAAAGACAAGGAAGTACACTTTATACTCATCAAAGAGAAAAATCTACCAAGAAGAACTCTCTATTCTGAACATCTGTGCTCCAAATACGAACATATTCATAAATGAGCTTGCTCCCTCATTCGTATAAGAAACTTTACTAAAGCTTAAAGCACACATTGCACTTCACACAGTAATTGTGGGTGACTTCAACACACCACTCTACTCAATGGTTAGATCAGGGAAATAAAAACTAAACAGAGAAACAGTGAAACTAACAAAACTTTTGGACCAAATGGATTTAATGGATATCTATACAACATTTCATCCTAATTGGTCACAAGACAGACTTCAACAAATACAAGACTGAACTAATCCCATGCTTCCTATCAGATCACTATAGAGTAAGGGTGGTCTTCAATAGCAACAAAAACAACAGAAAACCCACATACACATGGAAGCTGCACAATGCTCTACTCAATGATACCTTGAACAAGGAAGAAATAAGGAAAGAAAACAAAACCTTTTTAGAATTTAATGAAAATGAAGGCACAACATATCCAAATTTATGGGACACAATGAAAGCAGTGCTAAAAGGAAAACTCAAAGCTCTTAGTGCCTCCAAAAAGAAGCTGGAGAGAACATACTGGCAGCTTAACAGCACACCTGAAAGCTTTAGAACAGAATGAAGCTAATACACCCAAGAGGAGTAGAAGGCAGGAAATCATCAAACTCAGGGCTGAAATCAACCTGGTTGAAACAAAATGAACTATACAAAGAATCAACAAAAACAGGAGCTGGTTCTTTGAGAAAATCAACAAGATAGATAAAACTTTAGTCAGACTAACCAGAGGGCACAGAGACAGTATCCAAATTAACAAAATCAAAAATAAAAAGGGAGATATAACAACAGAAACTGAGGAAATTAAAAAAAAATCAGATCCTACTACAAAAGCCTATACTAAATACAACTGGAAAATCTGGATGAAATGGACAATTTCCTAGCCAGATACAAAAAAACAAAAACAAAAAAAAAAAAAAAGTTTAATCAGGATCAGATAGACCATCTAAAAGGTCCCATAACCCCTAAGGAAATAGAAATGGTAATTGACACATTCCCAACCAAAAAAAGCATAGAACCATATGGTTTTAGTGCAGAATTCTATCAGACCTTCAAAGAAGCCCTAATACCAATATTCTTCAAACTATTCCACAAAACAGAAACAGAAGGAACACTGCACAACTCCTTCTATGAAGCCACTATTTCACTGATAGCTAAACCACACAAAGATCCAACAAAGAGAACTTCAGACCAATTTCCCTTATAAATATCAATGCAAACATACTCAATAAAATCTTGCTAAATGAATCCAAAAACACATCAAAACAATCATTCACCATAATCAAGTAGGCTTCATCCTAGTGATGTAAGGATGGTTCAATATATGGAAATCTATCAATGTAATGCACTACATAAACAAACTCAAAGGAAAAAAAACCCACATGGTCATTTCATTAGATCCTGAAAAAACATTTGACAAAATTCAGCATACTTTCGTGTTAAAAGTCTTGGAAAGAACAGGAATTCAAGGCCCATACCGAAACATAGTAAAAGCAATATACAGCAAACCAGTAGCCAACATAAAACTAAATGGAGAGAAACTTGAAGCAATCCCACTGAAATCATGGACTAGACAAGCTTTTCCTCTCTCCCCATATTTATTCAACATAGTACTTGAAGTTCTAGCTAGAGCAATTAGACAACAAAAGGAGGTCAAAAGGATACGAATTGGAAAGGAAGAAGTCAAATTATCACTATTTGCAGATGATATGATAGTATACTTAAGCGACCTAAAAACCTTCACCAGAAAATTCCTACAAGTGATAAACAACTTCAACAACGTGGCTGGATATAAATCAAGCAAATTAGTAGCCTCCAGATACTCAAAGGATAAACAGGCTGAGAAAGAAATTAGGGAAATGACACCCTTCAGAATAGTCACAAATAATATAAAGTATCTTGGTGTGACTCTAAACAAACATGTGAAAGATCTGTATGACAAGAACTTCAAGTCTCTGAAGAAAGAAATCAAAGAATTCAGATGGAGAAATCTTCCATGCTTGTGAATTTGCAGGAGTAATATAATAAAAATGGCCATCTTGCCAAAAGCAATATACAAATTCAATGCAATCCCATCAAAATCACAACTTAATTCTTCATAGAGCAATTCTCAAATTCATCTGGAATAACAAAAAACCCAGGATAGCTGAAACTATTCTCAACAGTAAAAGAAATTTTGGGGGAATCAGTATTCTGGATCTCAAGCAATACTATAGAGCAATAGTGTTAAAAACTGCATAGTATTTGTACAGTGCCAGGCAAGTAGATCAAAGTAATAGAATTGAAGACCTAGAAATGAACCCACACACCTATGGTCACTTGATCTTTGACAAAGGAGCTAAAACCATTAAGTGGAACAAAGATTGCCTTTTCAACAATTGTTGCTGGTTCAGCTGGTGGCTACCATGCAGAAGAATGCAAATTGATCCACTCTTATCTCCTTGTACTAAGCTCAAGTCCAAGTGGATCAAGCATATACACATAAAACCAGACACACTGAAACTAATAGAAAAAAATAGGGAAGAGCCTTGAGCACATGGGCATAGGGGAAATTTTCCTGAAGAGAACACCAATAGCTTATGCTCCAAATTCAATAATTGACACATGGGACCTCATAAAATTGCAAAGTTTCTGTAAAGCAAAGGCCACTGTCAATAGGACAAAACAGCAACCAACAAATTGGGAAAAGATCTTTTTACCAACCCTACATCCAACAGAGGGATAATATACAATACATATACAAAGAACTCAAGAAGTTAGACTCCAGAAAGCCAAATAACCCTATGAAAAATGGGGTACAGAGCTAAACAAAGAATTTTCACCTGAGGAATATCGAATGGCTGAGAAGCACCAAAAGAAATGTTTAACATCTTTAGTCATCAGGGAAATGGAAATCAAAACAACCCTGAGATTTCTCCTCACACCAGTCAGAATCACTAAGATCAAAACTCAGGATACAGCATGTGCTAGAGAGGTTGTGGAGTAAGAGGAAGACTCCTCCACTGCTGGTGGATTGCAAGCTGGTACACCCACTCTGGAAACCAGTTTGGCGGTTCCTCTGAAAACTTGACATGATACTATCAGAGGACCCCGCTATACCACTCCTGGCCATATACCCAGAGGATTCCCCAGAATGTAATAAGGACACATGCTCTACTATGTTCATAGCAGTCCTATTTATAAAAGCCAGAAGCTGGAAAGAACGAGATGTCTCTCAGTGGAGGATTGGGTACAAAAAATTTGGTATATTTACACTATGGAATATTATTAAGCTATTAAAAACAATGGATCCATGAAATTCATAGGGTAGAACTAGAAAATGTCATCCTAAGTGAGGTAATCCAATCTCAAAAGAACACACATGTTATTCACTCACTGATAAGTGGATATTAGCTCAGAAGCTCAGAATACCCAGACACAATTCACATTTCAAATGATGCCCAAGAAAAAGGAAGGAGAGGCCTCTGATCCTGGAAAGGCTTGATGCAGCAGTGTAGGGGAATACCAGGACAAGGAAGCTGGAGGGGGTTGATTGGGGAACAGGGGGAGGTGAGAGGGCTTATGGGACTTTCAGGGAGAGGGGAGAACCAGGAATGGGGAAATCATTTGAAATGTAAATAAAGAATATAGCTAATAGAGAAAAAGGAAAAAATAAACAAAATCAACTTAGAATGGACCTGAAATATAAGGCCCAAAATTCTGAAATTATCAGGTAAATAATAAACACAGAATATTTCAAAAAAGAAAAAAGAAACAAATATTAAACAACTATACTATCTTAAAAAATAGCCGTCCATATCATATGAGTCAATTCCTTATAGTAAATATATTATATATCATTCATCTTATTATTCTGTCATATATCTATTATAAAATTATAAAACATATCTACTTAGTAGAGATTTATGGAAATTTTAAATCTACATATCCTAAGAGTTATGTTTATTTCTAGAGACAGCAGCCAAGCAAATATGTATAGTTTAATATGTGATGGGAAAGACTTGTGGTTTCTAGAAAGGACAAAGACATTTATCTAGAATACTTGGATAATTTATCTTTTCTCACATAATGTGACTTCTGAAGAGTGGATTGGTATATAACCAGAGCATTCAGTGTATATAAAGATTACCTAAATAGCATCTCACAATCTAAGATTCTCAAGGTTTCTTGGTCCTGATCATCTTTACTATCTCAGTTACATTTTCATAGCATACTGGCCAACAGAAACACAGGTTCATTCATAACGTAGTTACATTGAAACAAGTGAATAATTCTATACTAACACAGTTGGGAAAAAATTAGATCGTTTTCAGAATGTACCCAGTCTAGGAAGACAAGAATTCTGTTCAGTGTAAGTGCCCAGTTAGTAATGAGGTGCATGAATCTCTTGAGGATTTAATAACTTCTCACATACTAGAATTAGATTGGACACTGCCACCCTCTTTCCTGTCTACATTAATTTCCATGCAGTGCATTTCATCACAGCCATGGCTATGATCCCAGCTTTCTTAGATATGATAGAATCAGAAGGAACATAATGTAATCTAATACTGAAACTGCAAAGTACTTCAAGCTGTCTTGAAAGTGTAACCCAGTTAAAAAGCCATGGAGGTAAACGGTCACTGGAATTCTAATGGGGTTTTCATGGATGTTAGAACTTAAGGGCACTATTGAGAGACAGATTGGTTGATGGGTGTCTCAACAGCTGGGTAATTCCAGAAACCAAAATCCAGGGAAATATGTCAAGATAAACGGGTGATTATTCTCCTGTGGAGAAGCCATTGCATTTATGGGTTTTGTCTGACTATTTATTATTTATAAGGCTTATTTATTTTAATTTTATGTATAGATGTGAATGTCTTCATGTATATATGTATGTCATATATGTTCTCTGGTTCTTGCAGAGACTGGAATAGTTTGTCAGTTCCTGAAACTACAGATACTTAAATCCACCATGTGGATACTTTGAACTAATCCCAGGTCCTCTGCAATAGCAGCAAGTTTTCTTAACTTCTAGGCCACTTGTCCAACCCTGATTACTAATGTTTTTGAGACAGAGCTTCATATAGTCCAAGTTGACCTTGAACATTCTGTGAGGTCTTGGAATTCCTGATTTTCATATCTTATGGATTACATCAATGGCACTACCAGTTACAATTCATGGGGTGTTGAGGAACTGAACTCAGATTCATGAAACAGAGAGAAGCACTCTCCCAACAGAGCTCATCGACAGCTCTGCCCTCAAACTTCTGTTCTGTGGTTCCTCTTCCTCAGTCTGGCATATATATATGCAATCTTCTCTTTGTAGATACTCAAATAACCCCAAAAACTCAATGTTTGAAGCCCTCACCTAGAAATTGAAGAAGAAAGCAATTTTTTATTTAAGTAGAAGGAAGTAGATACCCCTGTTGTCTATGTTATCTTATTCACATGCTACATCAAAATACTTTCACATGGAATAACTTGAGGATAACTTTCAGTGATTGGCCAGCCAGGAATTCATGTTTATACAACCTGGTGACTTCCTGTCTAGTGGGATCTTAATTACTGGTTTAGTTGTGGTTGTGTATGGTATGTGTTAAACTGATGGAAGGGTTCACCAGGTTGCTTCTTGTAACTTGTTCTATTCACAAAGTCATCATCTATAGTAATCAGCTTCCTAATGGTTTCCACTTTGGGGACATATATGTAAATGTGTGTATATGTATATGAATATGAATATGATGTATATGTATAGGCATGATTTATTTATTTTATGTATATGAGTACACTGTAGCTCTCTACGAATACAAAGAGGGCATTACAGATGGTCGTGAGCCACCATGTTGTTGGAGGGAATTGAACTCTGGACCTCTGGAAGAGCAGTTAGTGCTCTTAACCACTGAGCCATCTTTTTAGCACCCTCAATGTATATATTTTGAGTTCCTATGGTAGTTCAGGGTCAATTAAGACTTGTCTGCTATGTGGTGGCACAGAAGAGGGGGAGATGTCATTTCCTCCATCAGCTTTCATCATCTATGGCAGGCAGGAGACCTGGCTCTGGGATCATGAGAGAAATGGTCATGTCACTCACAGACTGCAATTCTCAGGACAACAGGCCTTGCCCCTCACCTGAGCACCAGGGTAGAGCTGACCTTGGTTTTCAGGGGTTCTAGTGTGCTAGCCCCAAGGGTATGTGAGGGAAGAAGACCTGGCAGGCTGACCAACTTGGATACCACACAGGCTCTGATCCATTATATAGAATTGGCTCCATTTCAACATATACCCCATCAATGAACTGCTAAAGTATATGAGGGGGTCTGTCCTACAGATCCAAAACTAAAGGGTCTCCATGACTCAGGGAATCAACCTGTGTCATAACCAAAAGGAGTACCAGTGAGGTTTTATGGATAGAGTAGCAGAAGTTAGAGGCCTTGTACCAGACCAGCAAGTCATTACAATGAACATTTTCAAGGTAAAAAAAAGTGTGGATGAAAGTGTATACTGTGAGATATACTCTGATGCACTACAGCTTCTACACAATATTTTTTTCTTTGTTGCAGGGGAGGTTGCAAGGGTGAAGGGCAAGTATGAGGGGAGGGGGAAATGAGTGAGATAGGGGTGCATGATGTGAAATTCAGAAAGAATCAATAATAAAAAAATAAAAAGGTATATCTCAAGACATTGCATACTATGCTAATAATAGCAATTTTTAAAATAATGTATAGTGATTGTACAGAGAAGTATATTTCATTATACATTTTCATATATGTAGAGATGTCCCGTGCTAACATTGTATAGCTCTCAGAATCACAGATGGATGAGCACACCCACAGACAGATGACCACCCCGTCTTTTTCACCACCCCCAAATTTGCATAAGGCAGAATCAAAGAACACCAGTGTTCAAGCAGATGCATTTTCACTGTGAAATGTTTTTCAACTGGACTCTTGTGATTACCTCCAAAAGCTTTCCAGACTTGGGCAGACACATGCAAGTCTAGCTTCAGTGATGAAGATTGAAATACTCTAAACCACCCAAGATCAGAGTTTTTGTTGCTTGGGGTACAGGGTCATTGGCCTGCTGCCCACCAGGAGTTTTTGATCTTTAGAAAGTTGCAAATGAATTCAAACCCAGGGGCGATGGGTGGAGTCTCCAGAGCTTGTCCAGTATCAAGGGGTCTTTGGGTTCTATTTAGTTTGTTTTCATTCTTTTGTTTGTATTTTGTTTTCTTTTTAATATGGATGCCCCCGATTTCCTTATCAACTGCCTCCTTTCTCTCTATCCTTCATCTCTTCAGCCTGATGGATATAAGAAAGGCTATGAAGATAGCATCTCAGCTGCTAAGAGTATTTTCTCTTTCTAGTCCAGCAGCTTTATGGGAATGTTCTCTCTGTCTCTCCATCCTTTCCCTCAGTGCCTTCTCCCTGTTAACTTCTCACAGTCATACTCAGGACTTGATGGTGCATTTTCAGAACCAAAGCATCCAGGCATTAGATCTTGCTACCACCCTTACATGCTCTTGGTCCAGATACAGTTCATATTCATTTTGTGATATGTTAATAGCTTTAATTAAAGGCACACAAACTGTTTACAAATAAACTGGAGGGACATGGCTCCAGCTTACTATAACACTGGTTATTGGCTGGTAATTGGCTGGCTATTGGCTGGAAGGAAAATAAGGAAATAAACGGCACACATTCTTATATCCCTTGCAGTGTTCATGAAACCACCTGTCCCACATATGATTAACACAGATAATATATTTTGGCAAATAATTTTATAATATTCTCCAGACATATTAGCCTTTCTGTTTGACTTTTAGTTTTAAAAGTCAAGGCCTTTGATAGTATTCCTTCCTTTTGGGGATAACGATGGAAGTGGATGAGAGGGAAGGAAAGATTATATTTGATCAAGACACATTCATCGCACATTTGAAATTCTTAAATAGTAAGCAAAATTAAATGTGCTTACTTTTTGCTTTAGTGTTAAGCATCTCTTCCCTTCCCAATTCAGAAGCTCTTACAACTGCCTACTCAAGCGATAGAAACTTGAAGGCATATATGATGGAGAAGGTGGAAAAGGAGGAACATGGTTGGAGAGAAGAAAATATGGAAGAAGGAAAATTCATATTTCATTAAAAATAGGATCTGATTTCTGGACCTAGCTGTGATGGTCTCCTCTAAAATGATCTTTTCCAATCCTTCCCCCCCTTTTTGTAATTTAGTTCACATATCACTGAGACATAGCCTGGTGGGGGATTTCAGGTACACTTTGGTCATCTCTGTGTCCTGGCCCTCTGTTATTGACAAATTCTGATTATCTCCAGTCTCAAAGTTCTAGTTAATCCTTTAGTATGCACATTCGTGGTTGTGCTATTTTGATGCCTGGAAACAATCCCATAAAACCTAGGAGTGTGGCAAAGTTAGACTGAGCTTTACAGTTCCTTTTTAAAGTTGACTGGGAGTAGGAAGGTGGTTTGGATTATAGAGGCAGACTGGAACAATAAGAAACAGTCATAAAGATATGATAAGCCATTGTCGAAACTCAATCTTTTGTCGAATATTTACCTCTTGATATTGTGATTAACTGCAATGAAATACGGATGTGTATGCTATGCAAGTCTTATATACTAGTATAGAATCATATAGCTTCATCAAGTATGTAAAGGTGCCACACAAACCCAGGACACTAATTACTTCCCTTGAAAAATTTTTATTTGTCGGGCACTGGCAGAGCCTCTCAGGAGACAATTATATCAGGCTTCTGTCAGCAAGCACTTGTTGGCATCCACAATAGTGTCTGGGTTTGGTAACTATATATGGGATGTATCCCCAGATGGGGCAGTCTCTGACTGGCTTGTCCTTCAGTTTCTGCTCCACACAGAAATAGATGCTCACAGCCAACCAATGGACTGAGCACAGGGTCCCCAATGGAAGAGCTAGAGAAAGGACCCAAGGAGCTGAAGGGGTTTGCATCGCTATAGGAGGGACAACAATATGAACCAACCATTACCCACAGAGCTCCCAGGGACTAAACTACCAACCAAAGAATACACATGGAGGGATCCATGGCTCCAGCAACATATGTAGCAGAGGACGGCCATGTCAGACATCAATGAGAGTAGAGGCCCTTGGTCCTATGAAAGCTCATTGCCCCAGTGTGGGGGAATACCAGGACAGGGAAGCATGAGTGAGTGGTCTGGTGAGCAGGGGGAAGGGGATGGGATAGGGGAACTTCTGGAGCAGAATAGAGAAAAGGGGATAATATTTGAATTGCAAATAAAAATAATAAAAAAGAAAAATTTTATTTTGTTTTACAAAATGGAATATTGATGATATGATTTTCTTTTTTTAAAAAAATGATACTGTTTGTGTACAGCTGCGTATGCATGTGAGATGCATTGATTGTTGTGTGTGTAGAGATCACAGAACAATTTTGTGGAGAGAGCTGATTTCTCTTCTAGATTTATATGTGGTCTAAGTCTCAAACTCTGGTCACTAGGTCTACTTTGAAAATACTGATTATTCACTGATCTTTTTTGAGATTGGCATGATCTTTTTTCTTCTTTCTTTAAGGTATTTATTTGATAATCTATGATTAAGTGTTTATTAAAGTAGCTATATTATAGAAATTCACAAGGTATCAGAAAAAATTAGCTGTAATATTTAAATTTTATATCAATGGGTAACTAGGAATGCAAGGATTTACAATATGTTAATATTAGTCATTGATGTGATTTACTATGTTATTGGGGAATAATTAAGTTAATTCTTTTCCAATTGATATTAGGATTATATATTAACCATAAACTTATTTATTTTAAGGTGAATAATATATATTTTAGTTTTTGAGGATCAGGTAATGTAGTAATTTCCTATATTCTTTTGCTTTGTCTTACAATAAAATGTACATGTTGAGGACGGGAAGATGGCTCAGCGTTTGAAAGCACTTGCTGCTCTTAGAGGGATGTGACTTTTGTTCCCAGAACTGACAAGTGGCTAATAACCATCCCTGATACAGTTGTAGGCAATATGATACCTTCTTCTGACATCTGCTGATACCAGGCACACATGTGGTGCACATATGCATGCAGGTAAAATGCTTAAAATAAGATAATATAAAAAAATTAAAAGTGCATTTTAAAATAATGTCCCAGCAACTATGCACATGTAAAATCCTAGATGTAAAGCTATTAGTTTCCTTTGTCACTGTCAGTGTTCACTGATAGTTTGAACTTTATATTATTGTAAAACATACTCTGTCTTGACCCACAATATTGATTTCAAAACTTGCCAGTGGTTGTAACCTTCAGTTGTTTCTCTAAGTGTGATATGGTAGAAAAGTGAAGAGATGTCTTCTGGCTTTAGTCTCTTCTAAGTGTTGGTTATGTGTTTTCTTGTCTGAAAAAAAAAAACCTGTTGATAATCAGGCCTTCCCAAAGCAACCGAGGAGCCCAGTGCCTAAGATTTAATCACTGTTGTCTTGGGACATCTCTCATGGTCAGTCCATAGCATTGTCAGACAAATATAATCCAGCCTGCAACTATTGGTAGCTGTGTGTTATTCATTACCTAGGTAAAAACAACAACAACAACAACCAACCAAAACAAAACAAAACAAAACAAAAAGCCCAAACCCAACCCAACCCAACCAAACCAAACCAATTAACCAAATATATAACAAAAACAATGGCAGCCCCTCCTAACAACAGTACAAAGGAAAAGTCATGATTAAGCATTATTTTACATTCTATATCATGGCTGCCTCTCATGTTACAATAATTTAACTCCCTTAACTGATGCTCCTCATGCTTCCACAGGACTTCTCCAATAATGATTAACTTGAAGGCTTTCTTCTTCCTATTCTAGGGCACAGGAACTCAGCTGAAAATGGAGTAATTATGTACTCAATCTACATTAATAACTAGTGGTGAAACTTTGTCTCTTAAGAAAACTCAGAAAAGTCATAGTAGAATCAATTTTAATGTGATACCTTTAGCCCAGAGTATTTTGCGTTTCATGAGATGTATTTGTTGGTTAAATTTATACATACTTTATCATATATTTAGGAAAATAGGAGTGGTATTGATTGTAATTTTCTAATCTTTGGCTTAAAATACACCTTTTCTTGGTAGGTGATACTGGAATATATGACTCTTATGAGGTTTGATGAATGGACTTAATAATTACCTGATGATTAAATTCAATGAGTCAGTAAATGTTAATGTCTCTCTTTTCATGTGACTAAATGTCTTGGGACAATTCAAATATGTGACATTTATATTGTATTATGATGTGTTAATAATCTGGATCAGAGACAAGCAAAAGTCAAGGACAAATGTGATAATCTATAAGGTACAAGTTTAATGCTTCTGAACACTTAGGATTACTTTTGCATGTCAATGAAACATTACATCTTCTTCCTATCATATTTGTCTGTCTTTCTCTTTTGCTCCCTCAGTTTTTCTGCCTATTTCTCTGCCTCTCTGTCTCTCTTCTGCACTTTCCTCTCTGTCTCTCTCTGTCTGTCTTTATATGTATGTATTTCTATCTCTCTCCTCTCGTTTTCCCCCACCCTCCAACACCCCTCCTCTCTCTCTCTTTCTATCTCTCTCCTCTTTTTCCCCTCCCACACCCCCATTCACACTTTGTAGTGTCTCCCCAGTGAACCTCTGTTAATTTTCTTACTGCATTTTTAAATACTAAACTGCTGTAGATTTTCTTTAATTGAGTAGCACCTATATTTTGTATTGATTCTACTGTAATGGGAGAGATTTGTTGTTGTGACTTAGAATAAACCAGGTACATTTTCACATAAGCCATGCTCTTGGGTCAGCTATCAGATTGTTTTCATCATTGAAGAAATGTTCCATCTGCTTCATGGTGGCCCTCAGGTTTGGTCATGCATGGAAGTAATGCAAAACGTACTTCCATTGCAGAAACCCCTTAGTTTGCAGCCCTGTTCTGAGGGGTGTGTGCATTCGTTGCATGGGTTTTAAAGAAGAGCACTTGGTTCATACAAAGGGAGGTTGAATGGGAATGCTTGTCAGGAGAGAGATAAATTGAAAACTCCGTCTCTGATTTGAAAGGGTCAACTGGAGCTTCATGCATTCTTCATTAACCATAAGCCATGCTTTCAGGTTTTGCTACATGCAGGGTTATGTGCGCAAGATGGAGACCTTCATTATTAGAAAGGAAACTTCCCTCAGGCCACAGGAAATACACCTTGTTATTCTGCCCTCATTGTTTTTCAACAAACCTGCTGTATTGATGGTAGTCTGGGTCATGTGTATTTTTTTTTTCTGTATGCTTATGTAAGCAGTTAAGCTTATGTAAGTATAAGGATAGCGAGTTAAAATGAACTGACTAGTTAGTGAAAATGTCAGAACCACATTTGTAGGCTACTTGTTGATTGATTTGTGTATTTTTAGTTTTTCATACTGACAGCATAAGCAAAGGCCTGATCCGTGCTAACCAGATAAGAGAGAGGAGGACCACAATGCTCTCATGCCGACCTTCCGGGGTTTGTACAAATTTCCATAAAGTATGGGTCCTGGCAAATTTAATGCCTCCTCTCTCTTTCTTGCTCTACCTGTGCTCTATGTGTCTGTCTGTCCAATTTTGTTATGTAGAGAAGTGAGCATATGTAAAATTGTAGTTAAAGGCTACAATGTAGTAAAGATTGTAGTTTGGAAGATAGGAATATTTCTAGACACTACAAAGCCAGTAGTCTAATAAATGCTGTGTGCCATACTTGACAAATTGCAAGCACTTTTTAAATTGACTCCTGGCTTTAAGAAGCATTTACTTTTGCCAATTTGTCCTTTTGACAGTGTCTTTTGCCTTACAGAAACTTTGTAATTTTATAAGGTCCCATTTGTCTATTCTTGATCTTAGAGCATAAGCTATTGGTGTTCTGTTCAGGAACTTTACCCCTGAGCCAATGTCCTCAAGAGTCTTCCCCAATTTCTTTTCTATTAATTTTAGTGTGTCTGGTTTAATGTGGAGGTCCTTGATCCACTTGGAGTTGAGCTTAGTACAAGGAGATAAGAGTGGATCAATTCTCATTCTTATGCATAGTGACCTCCAGTTGAGCCAGCACCATTTGTTGAAAAGGCTATCTTTTTTCCACTGGATGTTTTCAGCTCCTTTGCCAAAGATCAATTGGCCATAGATGTGTGGGTTCAATTCTGGGTCTTCAATCCTATTCCATTGATCCACCTCCCTGTCACTGTACCAATACCATACAGTTTTTAACACTACTGCTCTGTAGTATTGTTTGAGGTCCGGGATATTGATTCCCCCAGAAGTTCTTTTACTGTTGATGATAGTTTTAGCTATCCTGGGTTTTTTGTTATTCCAGATGAATTTGAGAATTTCTCTTTATAACTCTGTGAAGAACTGAGTTGGGATTTTCATGGGGATTGCGTTAAATCTGTATATTGCTTTTGGCAAGATTGCCATTTTAACTATATTAATGCTGCCAACCCACAAGCATAGAAGATATTTCCATATTCTAAGTTCTCCTTCCATTTCCTTCTTCAGAGACCTGAAGTTTTTGTCATACAAATTTTTCACTTGTTTGGTTAGAGTCACACCAAGATGCTTTATATTGTTTGTGGATATTTTGAAGGGTGTCATTTCCCTAATTTCTTTCTCAGCCTGCTTATCCTTTGAGTATAGGAAGGCTACTGATTTGCTTGAGTTGAGTTTATAACCAGCCACTTTGCTGAAGTTGTTTGTCAGCTGTAGGAGTTCTCTGGTGGAGTTTTTTTGGCTCACTTAAATATGCTATCATATCATCTGCGAATAGTGATAGTTTGACTTGGGAAAAGATCTTCACCAACCCTACATCTGACAGAAGGTTAATATCCAATGTATACAAAGAACTCAAGAGGTTAGACCCCAGAAAACCAAATAACCCTATCAAAAATGGGGTACAGAGCTAAACAAAGACTTTTCACCTGAAAAATTCAGATGTCTGAGAAACACCTTAAAAAATGTTCAACATCATTAGTCATTAGAGAAATGCAAATCAAAACAACCCTGAGATTTCACCTCACACCAGTCAGAATGGCTAAGATTAAAAACTCAGGAAACATCAGGTGTTGGCCAGAATGTGGAGAAAGAGGAACACTCCTCCATTGCTGGTGGGACTGCAAGCTGGTACAACCATTCTGGAAATCAGTTTGGTGGTTCCTCCGAAAACTGGTCACGATACTTCCAGAGGACCCAGCCATACCACTCCTGGTCATATACCCAGAAGATTCCCCAGCATGCAATAAGGATACATGCTTCACTATGTTCATAGCAGCCTTATTTATAGTAGCCGGAGGCTGGAAACAACCCAGATGTCTCTCAATGGAAGAATGGATACAAAAAATGTGGTACATATGCACAACAGAGTACTATTCAGCCATTAGAAACAATGAATTCATGAAACTCTTAGAGAAATGGATGGAGCTGGAGAACATCATACTAAGTGAGGTAACCCAGTCTCAAAACAATACCCATGGTATGCACTCACTGCTAAGTGGGTATTAGCCTAGAATCTTGGGACACCAAAGACACAATCCACATTCCACATGATATCCGACAAGAAGGAAGGAGTGGTTCTGGAAAGGCTCAAAATGTCAGTGTAGGGGAATACCAGAACAGGGAAGTGGGAAAGGGTGGAAGAGGGAATACGGGGAGGGAAAAGGGCATGTGGGACCTTTGGGGGGCAGGCAACCAGAAAAAGGGAAATGAAATGTAAATATAGAATATATCCAATAAAAATTTTATAAAAAATCTTTTATAAAAAAAGAAGCATTTACTATAAGGGTCAAAGTTTGTTCTTTGAAGCCAAACTCTGTGGTTAAGGTGAATATCTGCAGAAAAGCTACCTCTGTTTCTCTGTGTTCACTATAAACCTTATAATGTAGTGGTAAAGTTTAAGATTACTTGCGTTAGTGAAATGATAATTTTTATTATTTATATCATTAATTAATACTACACTCTTTTTAAACTGATTTCTAAAAGGAAGTCTAAGTAATCTTGGGTAAGGTCAATGCCCAGGCAGGATAGGTAGTATGTAAATTAGGGTAAAAGACCATTTTTTCCATCTTTATCAGATTTCACATTGACAGATTTTAAGATCCTTTCTTCTAGCTTTCCATAATTCACAGCATATCACTGTCATTGTTGTTAATTGGTACCAACATACCATACTCAGAAAATTAGCAGGTCTCTTTCCCCTTGGCTTCCTCTGACATTTGAAACTGTAAGTAATTATATTCAGGTAGAGAACATATGTTGTTTCTGTTTTGTTTTTATCTCTGTTGGGGAAATCTACTTCTGTGTGTTATTCTTACTATTTTTCCAGCACACGTCCCCTGTGGCTTATGCAAAGGGCTGTGCACAGCTTCCCCAGTGTGCACTTAAGAATTTGAAACCTGTATATATTGGATATTAGCCCTCTGTCAGATGTGTGGTTGGTGAAGATCTTTTCCCAATTTGTTGGTTGTTGTTTTGTCCTTCTGACAGTCTCTTTTGCCTTACAGAAACTTTGTAATTTTATGAGGTCCCATTTGTCTATTCTTGATCTTAGAGCATAAGCTATTGGTGTTCTGTTCAGGAACTTTCCCACTGTGCCCATGTCCTCAAGGGTCTTCCCCAGTTTCTTTTCTATTAGTTTCAGTGTGTCTGGTTTTATGTGGAGGTCCTTGATCCAATTGGAGTTGAGCTTAGTATGAGCAGATAAGAGTGGATTAATTTGCATTCTTCTGCATGTTGACCTCCAGTTGAAACAGTACCATTTGTTGAAAAGATTATCTTTTTTTCCACTGGATGGTTGTAGCTCCTTTATCAAAGATCAATTGACCAAATGAAATGTGGATTCATTTCCAGATCTTCAATTCTATTCCATTGATCTACTTGCCTGTCACTATACCAATACCATGCAGTTAACACAATTGCTCTGTAGTACTGCTTGAGGTCTGAGATATTGATTCCCCCAGAAGTTCTTTTATTGTTGAGAATAGTTTTAGCTATCCTGTTTTTTTTTATTGTTTTTGTTATTCCAGATGAATTTGAGAATTTCTCTTTCTAGCTCTATGAAGAATTGATTTGGGATTTTGATGGGGATTGCATTGAATCTGTAGATTGCTTTTGGCAAGATGGCCATTTTACTATATTAATCCTGTCAATCCAAGAGCATGGAAGATTTTTCCATCTTCTGAGGTCTTCTTTGATTTCTTTCTTCAAAGACTTGAAGTTCCTGTCATACAGATCTTTCACTTGTTTGCTTAGAGTCACACCAAATTACATTATATTGCTTGTGGCTATTGTGAAGGGTGTTATTTCCCTAACTTTTTTCTCAGTATGCTTATCCTTTGAGTATAGGAAGGCTACTGATTTGCCTGAGTTTATTTTATAACCAGCCACTTTGCTGAAGTTGTTAATCAGCTGTAGGAGTTCTCTGGTGGAGGTTTTTGGGTTACTTAAGTATACTATCATATCATCTGCAAATAACGATAGAAGTTAAACCCCAGAGAACCAAATAACCGTATTTGGATCCAGTTTTGTAGAGAAACTGTGGGGGGAGGGGGAATGATTGGGGAATAGTTGGGGGGGAGAGGAATTATGGGACATATGGTGGGGGGGAACTGGGAAAGGGGAAAGCCTTTGGAATGTAAACATAGAATATAGAAAATAAAAATTTAAAAACAAAATGGGGTAACAAGCTAAACAAAGAATTTTCCCCTGAGGAAATTCAGATGGCTGAGAAGCACCTTAAGAATTGTTAATAGTGGAGCATGTGTCTTTATTTTAAGCAGGGGAATCCTCTGGGTATATTCCCAGGAGTGGTATGACAGGGTCCTCTGGAAGTGTCATGCCCAATTTTCTGAGGAACCACCAGACTGATTCCAGAACAGTTGTACCATCTTGCATTCCCACCAACAGTGGAAGAGTATTCCTCTTTCTCCACATCCTCGCCAGCACCTGTTGTCTCTTGAGTTTTTAATCTTAGCCATTCTGACTGGTGTGAAGTGGAAACTCAGGGTTGTTTTGATTTTCATTTCCCTAATGACTAATGATTTTGAACATCTCTTATGGTGTTTCTCGGCCATCCAAATTTCTTCTGGTGAAAATTCTTTGTTTAGCTCTGTACCCCATTTTTTGATAGGGTTATTTGGTTCTTTGGGGTCTAACTTCCTGAGTTCTTTGTATATATTGGATATTAGCCCCCTGTCAGATGTAGGGTTGGTGTAGATCTTTTCCCAATTTGTTGATGGCTGTTTTGTCCTTCTGACTGTATCCTTTGCCTTACAGAAACTTTGTAATTTTATGAGGTCCCATTTGTCAATTCTTGATCTTAGAGCATAAGCTATTGGTATTTTGTTCAGAAACTTTCCCCCTGTGCCAATGTCCTCCAGGGTCTTCCCCAGTTTCTTTTCTATTAGTTTCAGTGTGTCAGGTTTTATGTGGAGGTCCTTGATCCACTTGGAGTTGATCTTAGTGCAAAGAGATAAGAGTGGGTCAATTCGCATTCTTCTGCATGTTGACCTCCAGTTGAACCAGCACCATTTGTTGAAAAGGCTATCTTTTTTCCACTGGATGGTTGTAGCTCCTTTATCAAAGATCAAGTGACCATAAGTCTGTGATTTCATTTCTGGGTCTTCAGTTCTATTCCACTGCATACAATAAAGACACATGCTCCACTATGTTCATAGGAGCCTTGCTTTTAATAGCCAGAAGTTGGAAGGAGCCCAGATTTCCCTCAAAAGAAGAATGGATACAGAAAACGTGGTATATTTATACAATGGAATACTACTCAGCAATTAAAAATAATGAATTCCTGCAATTTGTAGGCAAATGGTTGGATCTGGAAAATATCATACTAAGTGAGTTAACCCAATCACAAAAGAATACACATGAAATGCAATCACTGATAAGTGGATATTAATGAGGCCAGAAGCTCTGAATATTCAAGGCACAATTAGCAAATCAAAAGATTCCCAAGAAGAAGGAAGGAGAGGACCCTGGTCCCGAAAGGACTAGATCCAGTTTTGTAGGAGAGTACCAGAATAGAGCAGAGAAATGGTGGGGTGGTGATTGCAGAATAGGCGGGGTGTGGGGTGGGGTGGAAGAGACATATGGGACATATGGTGAGGAGGGAATGGGGAAAGGGGAAAGCCTTCGGAATGTAAACAAAGACTATAGAAAGTTTAAAAAATTTAAAAAAATTGTTCAACATCATTAGTCATTAAGGAAATGCAAATCAAAAGAACTCTGTGATTTCACCTCACTCCAGTCAGATTCGCTAAGATTAAACACTCAGAAGACAGCAGGTGTTGGCAAGAATGTGGAGAAAGAGGAACACTCCTCCACTGCTGGTGGGATTGCAAGATGGTACAACCACTATAAAAATCAGTCTGGCGGTTCCTCAGAAAATTGATCATGACACTTCGAGAGGACCCTGCCATACCACTCCTGGGCATATACCCAGAGGATTCCCCTGCAGGCAACAACACATGCTCCACTATGTTCATAGCAGCCTTGTTTATAATAGCCAGAAGCTTGAAAGAACCCAGATACACCTCAGTGGAGGAATGGATACAGAAAATGTGGTATATTTATACAATGGAATACTACTCAGCAATTAAAAACAATGAGTTCATGAAATTTGTAGGCAAATGGTTGGAACTGCAAAATATCATCCTAAGTGAGCTATCCTAATCATAAAAGAATACACATGAAATGTAATCACTGATTAGTGGATATTAATTAGCCCAGAAGCTCTGAATACTCAAGACACAATTAGCTAAACATATGATTCCCAAGAAGAAGGGAGGAAAGGGCCTTGGTCCTGAAAAGACCTGATCCAGTATCTTAGAGGAGTAGCAGAACAGAGAAATGGGAGGGGGTGATTGGGGAATGGGCAGACGGAAGAGGACTTATGGGACATATGGTGGGGGGGGGACTGGGAAAGGGGAAAACATTCGGAATGTAAAAGAATATAGAAAAGAAAAAAAGAAAAAAGAATTAGAAACCTGTCTACCTACCTTCTTTATTCTTCATTAATGTTTTAATGTTTTACTAATAAATGAGTTAGTCAAGCTAAACTGAGCAACAGAATTTTATTTATTTATTTCACTCTTTAAAAAGTTCTCAAGCATGTATATCTTGGAAGGAAATATGTCTCTTCTACAACTTTTAAGCATGACTGAACTGGGAACATTCTATTTAAACACTCAACTCATATTCCCTCTTAATTACCTGAAATTGAGCTTCCCTTCAATGCAGTTGCTTTTGTCCCCCCCCCCCATAATAGGCTAGCAAGATTTGTTTTGTCTCCTCTCTGGGAGAAGAAATATTGGTTTTTATTTTATCTACTTATTTATTTTATTTTTCCTGAATCTTTGTGAATTTTACATCATTCATCCCAATTCATCACTTAGCTCCCCAAATTTCATATTTAACCTCAACACGTGCTACATCTCCCACAGAATAAAATGAAATAAGACAGAAAAAGAAAAAAGAGAAAAGAAACCAAACCCAAGCAAACAAAACATATTGTCATGGAAACTGTAATGTGTCTCAATGTGTCTCACAGTATAGACTTTTTTCCACACCTTTCTCTTTTCTTTTTTTAAATTGTTTAATCTTCTTTTACAGTCCAGACTTTATCACCCTCCAGGTCCACCCTCCAACTGTTCCACATCCCACACCTTCTGCCCTTGCCTTCCCCCTATCTCCCCCCCACTCCGTCTCCAAGAGGATGTCCCCACTCCCACCCCACCAGACTAAACTACTCCCTGGGGCCCCAAGTCTCTCAAGGATTAGGTGCATCTTTTCTGACTGAGTCCAGACCCAGCAGTCCTTTGCTGTGTGTGTGTTGGGGGCTTCATATCAGCTGCTGTACGCTGCCTAGTTGGAGGTTCAGTGTCTGAGAGATCCCAGAGGTCCAGGTTAGTTAAGATTGCTGGTCCTCCTATGGGCTTGCTCTCCTCCTCAGCTTCTCCCACCTTTCCCCTAATTCAATCACAAGGGTCGCCAGCTTCTGTCTATTGGTTGGGTAGAAGTGTCTGCATCTGACCCTTTCAGCTGCTTGTTAGGCCTTTTGGAGGGCAGTCATGACAGGTTCCTATTTGTAAGCACACCATAGCCTCAGTAATAGTGTCAGGCCATGGAGCCTCTCCCTGAGTTAAATCTCAATTTGGGCTTCTCTCTGGACCTCCTTAACCTCAGGCTCTTCTCCATTTTTGTTCCTGCAGTTCTTTCAGACAGGCAAAATTCTGGGTCAGAGTTGACTGTGGGATGGCAACCCCATGCCTCCACTCTGTTTACTGGTGGTGGACTCTACAAGTTCCCTCTTCCTGCTGTAGGCATTTCATCTAAGGTCCCTCCCTTTGAGTCCTGAGAGTGTCTCACCTCCCAGGTCTCTGGGACATTCTAGAGGGTCCCCCCACCTCCTACCTCCAGAGGTTGCCTGTTCCCATTTTTTCTGCTGGCGCTCAGGGCTTTACTTGTGTTTTTTTCAATGTGCCATTGGTCTGGTTTGAGGCCTCTGACTTCTGCTGCACTAGCAATACTGGATCCTCAGGGGATCCCTTTAGGATATCCTGTTGTTGCTCAGTGTCATGGAGATCCCGCAGCTTTGGATCTGTAGGACCAGCCCCTTTCATGTGCCCAAGAAAATCATAAATGGGATGGATGTTAAGGCTGAGCAATTCAAAGCCCTGGATCTGGACCAGAAAGGTAGCTGAGTTGCTCATCCCATCAGCTCTCCTGGACCAGAACCACCAGGGTAAGTTCTACAGCACTGCACAAGCTTAGTTCACCCAAAGATGCTGCTGGCAAGGGGCAGGGTCAGTTCTCCTGCTCACAGGTCCTCCAGGCTCCTTCACCTGTACCTCTGCCACTAGGGCTAGCTCTCCTGTTCAGCCCAGGGGAAGTGCAGGGCTTGCTTTCCCAAGTGCTACAGCCAGTGAGGGACAAGGCCAGCTTTTCCACTCTTCTGACCTCAGGGCCAGCTCTCCTACCTTCTGCAGGAATCTAGGGAATAGGGTGGAAATGTCATCTTTATTTTTAAAATATAATTTGATTGCTGGGGAGTTAGCTCACTGGGTAAAGAGATTGTTGCACAAGTATAAATCTGCATACCCACACAATGTGCATAGGAGTGTGCCTATAATCCTAGTGGTGCTAAAGTACGATGAGACATGGAAGCAGGTGAATCCACATAGACAGTAGCAATGCTTTTATCTGACAGGTCATTCATTAGGGTTTAGAGTGAGAGAATAGGTTAAGGCTCAGCCACTTAGGTTTTTTGTTTTGTTTTGTTTTGTTTTTGTTTTTGCATCAGTATGAGAATTGTTTCCTCTCACTGTCTACTATGTAGCTTTAACCGGAGGGAAAGCAGGGGAGACAGAGTGAGGACTACTAAGTATGACTAGGCCTACAACTTGAAGAAGAGTTACCCCAGGAACCTATCCCCACACTACCCCATATGAGTTTTAGTCTACCCAGTGAAGTTAAAGCTTAAGTTGACTGTAAAGGCTTCTAGTCAGTAGTAGAATGGCGCATAGGCAAAACTTAGGAGTCATTTGGTATATGACTGGTATTTAAATCCTCAAGATGAAAAGAGATAGCTGCGAGTGGGTAGGTATAATACTGAAGGTAGCCAAAGGTTATCTTGATAAATCTAGAAAAGGGGATCTATGAACGAGGCAGAAGGAAGCAGATTTTCCCAAAATCTTGGTGGACAGAAACAATATGAAGGAAGAGAAGGGAATCTGCTATGTGAGAGGCAGTTTCTGAGAACTGGGTTTGATGGCTGTCTGCCCTGCTAAATGTAGTCTCATGGCAATACTGGGTACTAAAACCTGACTAAATTTAGTGGTAAGCATGAGTACAGAAACACCATAATTCAAGTTATGAATTAATAATTTTTCAAGTTTTCTGGGAAGGAGAAGACAGATATTCAACAATGGTACTTACACAAACTGAGGCTGGGTGAGGGGGCATCCTTTATTCTGAGTGAGGCAAGAGCTACTTGAGTAAGTAGCCACCTGTTTGTTTTCTAGATTTCTGATACTGCTGGGTGGAGGAAGGACTGGGTTAAAAATTGGGCAGTATCCTCCACCTGGGGATCCATCCCAAATACAATCACAAAGCCCAGACACTATTGTGGATGCCAAGAAGTGAATGCTGACAGGAGCCTGATATAGTTGTCTCCTGAGAGGTTCTGCCAGAGCCTGACAAATACAGAGGCAGATGCTCGCAGCCAACTATTGGACTGAGCATGAGGTCCCTGATGAAGAAGTTAGAGAAAGGACCCAAGGAGCTGAAGGGGTTTGCAACCCCATATGAAGAGCAACACTATCAAACAACCAGACCCCCCCAGAGCTTCCAGGGACTAAACTACCAACAAAGGAGTACACATGCAGGGACCCATGGCTCCAGCCACATATGGATCAGAGGATGACCTTGTCAGGCATCAATGGGAGGGGAGGCCCTAGTTTAGGGGATTTCGAGGGCAAGAAGGCAGGAGTGGGTGGGTGGGTGAGTGTTGGAACACCCTCATAGAAGAAGGGGATAGGGGATGGGATAGGGGGATTCCCAGGGGGTGGGTGGGAAAGGGGATAACAATTGAAATATAAATAAAAAATTATCCAATAAAAGAAAAAGAAAAAATAGAATTGGGCAGTACCATTGCAGGGCTTTTCTGTCTCCTTAGTGAGAGATGATGTTGGCATTTATTAAAAATGTAGTGCATATTGGAAACACAGGGAAGCTGTGGTTGTATTGTACAAAGCTATAATAGTACTAGAAGGAGTAGCATAGCATCTTTCATTTGAAGAGCTTAAGAAAGTTCCTCTCATCAGATGAAATACATACATGTACTCAGATTCTTTTATATAGCTTCTCTCCCACTATACCTTATGTTACATAAATCATCACTGAGCAATATTATTTCCAATTGTGATGTAACTAAAGTTTACATTCTGCAGTCTTATGAAATGATCATATGCATTTTTTTTGGATATTGTAGATGTAATCAATTTTTTTCCTTTGTAAATGTTTTAGTTCTACTCCATTCAGAACTCTGAAAGACTAGCTCAAATTGTTTTAAACTCAGGAGATATCCTAGTATAATCTTTTTGAGTTTGTGTCCAAATAACTTTAGATTGCTTTCCTTTGAGTGAAACCATTTCCATGGTGTTTTTCCTTTGGATAGGCATAGAATACTAAAAAAACAGACCTACTTCCTATATCTTGGATTCAAATGTCCCTAAGTATTGCTTCTACAGGAAGAGTGAAAAAAGTATTCTGCTGTCAGGAAAGACATGAATGACTATTTGTGATCTGTTTTTCTCTTATAGCATGTCCAGAGGTTCCCATGGGAACCACCCACAATTCCTGGGAAGAGGCAAACATAACAAACAATAAAGAAAAGCCATTTAATCACCCTCTATGTGATCCCTGAAAGAGAAAGAATAGAGGAAATGAAATCACTACTCTCCCCGACATCTATAGCAGACTATCCAGAGAGGGGCAACCTAAATAGACAGTAACATAGTTTATCCTCCCATGGCTTTCCTTCTCTGTTGAAAGGCCTTTGCAAAATTTGTCAAGTGTCTCTATGTATCATAGGCTTTAGCATCTTGTCATTCATGTTCATTTAACTATTTTTTCTCTTGAAAGATTTGCTTTCAAAGAAAGCATGGAAATGTAATATAGTAAGCCTTGCACATAATCGTCTCATTATGTGCACAGTGCTGATTTTAAATGTGAATTCCATATCTTGGCCTCCCTATGCTAGTGATTACTTACCTGCATTAATGTATTCCTGTGCAGCAGAAAAGATTTGACTCAGATGCCTGACCCATTACCTTCTGACCGTGGAGCGTAAGTATCATTTATACGGAAGTAGAGCACCTGATGCCATAGGACATACAAATACATTATCTGTGTCTCAGCAGTAACTTTGTGAGAGCAGAGACACATGGATGCTATAGGAAGAGCTTACAGAAGACTTTTTAATTACAGCAAAAGGTACCATCTGTGTATTGCACGAGATACCTTTAGGTCTTTTTCCTCTTCTTTGAAAACTATTTTTAAAGGAATCTGCTTTGACTCTTGGTTGCCAACGGGCATTGACTGCTAGAGATGATAATTTGTCAGCATTTTGAAAACCATTTAGTCCAAGCTTCCTGTGATCTATGCCTCTTTCTCTCCTTTTGATCTTTCCCATGCAACAAAGTTGTCCCTTTGTTTAGCACATCAAATAAATGTCTGACTGACCCAGGCTCTGCTGGAGATGCCCATAGGTAATTCTGGTTCATCATTAAGATCTCAGGTTAAATGTCATTTCCTCAGAAGAGCACTGCTTGACCTGCCAGTCTACAGTGGGTTTCACCGTATCTCTTGCTTGGGGGATCCTTTAATTTTCCACCAAAACACTGAACATAATTTTAGTGTAGAGTCAGAGCACTACCTGCCAGCAAAGTTCAATTAAGAATAAGCGGATCCTGATGTCTCTGTTTTGGTGGCCTTTCACCAGCAGGCTGGCATGAGGAAGTCTCTGCTGATTTCTGCAATGAGAATTAACAGTTCATGATCTACTCCCTCCTGAGAAGATTACTGAAAAATATAGGTTGCTGTAAATAGTCTAATAGTCTTCAGTATTTGGGGAGAAGGAAAGCTGGGTCTATGGATATGGGTGATTATGTCATTGTTTAGAGGCAAAACAGATGGTATTTTAGAGTGAAATGATATCAACCAGTGACACTCCAGTCTCATTGTTAACACACCTGGTTGCTTGGTGGCCGCTTGTGTAATTAGTGTAACTAAGCCTGGAAAACCTTGGAGGCCTAAATAATGGTTATCTTCTATGAGCTTATCATTTGGAAAATGGTATCATCTTCCATAGGATTTATAAAGCCATGGCAGGAATGTACACATGAGCAGGTGTTCTTTGTGACAAAGGCCCAATTTATTAGTAGCACCCATATGCAGCGCCATCGTGTGGCAGTAGTAAGCAATGACATTGATCAGATTTGTAGTTTGTAGTGCTGGGGGTAATCAGAATAAGAAATCGAATTGCCTTTGAACCCAAGTTTGGAAATTCACTTACTTGAAAAAGTCTATGATATGTTCAGTATACCGTTAGATTAATTTTGCTTTAGATAAGAGGAAATAAATATGAAAAAGAAGGAACTCAGTGTAGTCAGCAAATAAACCACTCAACACATCAAAATATTTTAATCCTATTCTCTCTGTTCTGAAGTTCTCACAATAGATTACTACAATGAGAAAGGCTTAGCTAGTCTCTGTGCCATGAAATAACAATCTACTCCTCCCTTAGGAAAGTGATGAAATATGTAAACCACCAGGACTTATCAAATAGTCTTTGTTATTTGGAATGAAAAAAATCTGGGCTCATGGAATGCTTATGAGTTTTTTAGTCATTTTGAAGACATTTGTATTCCCCATTTGTGTATCTTTGCCTATATGTGATGGTTGACATTCATCGTCAACTTGATTAGATTTGGAATCTCACCATGATATGTCTCGGGTATGTTTATGAGGGTGTTTCTAAAGAGGTTTATTTGGTTGACAATACTGATGGGATGTGGCCGCAATACTGAATAAAAATGAAGAAAATAAGCTGGGCACCTCAACCCATTGCTCTCTACTTCCTGAATGCAGCCACATTGTGACCATCTGCCTCAGAGTCTAGCTTCGATGCCTTCTCCCCTGTGATGGAACATGTTTATCTCCAGTCCTGGGTGGAGTATAGTCTGTCCTCCTCAAAGCTCAGTGAGGAGTTTGCTCTTGTCAAGTATTTTGCTTCAGATTAGGAAATGCAAACAGTATTCCTTCCTCTGTTCCCAGGAATTTCCCTGTTTTGTTTTTCAACCCTCTTCTGCCATCATGTTTCAAAGAAGATTCTATTCTGAGTCCTGCCATTGTGGCACTTGCATCTTTTATGCACTGGGTAGTCAGTTCTCGATGTTTGTGGCAAGTTTTCATGTAGCCCAGAGAACCCTGCACACGATACATAGCCTGAGGTTAGCCAATCCTCCTGCACCAGTTTCTCAACCACTGGGACTACAGAAAATTCTGGAACTGCAGGTGTGAAGCACCATTGCCTGTTCTCCATTTTATCTTTAGTGAAGAAGAGCAAGTTCTGCTGTCAGATCTGCAGTTGATGGTTTACAATGTAAAGACAAATTGAAATATTCTTAAAATGAAAATAATGAACATAGAGTCACATGACAAAATAGATTATGCAAAACCTGGTGGGTAATAAAAATGAAAATTGGGTAAAGCCTATGAGTAATGGATTGTTAGAAGGAAAAGCCTTTTAATAAATGGATTGGAAATATAGGAGGAAGACATGTAACCATGAGGGAAATAAAATAGGAGGGAAAGCAATGTGTATGCAAATAACTCTTAAAGTCCTAAGAAGAGAGTCAATGATGCTAATTGAGATTGAAGTGAAGCAGCTTGTAAAAGATGTCTGAGGGAAGGTGTTTTCAGCGCAGGAGGAACTTTAAGATGTTGAAGGAGATTAAACATTAAAAACCACTCAAGTATAATCTATGAGTTCAAAATCTGAGCTTGCTGTTTAGTGATTAAGGGACTTATTAAGCTAATTAGCATCTAAGTTTGACTTGTTAGCTGGAAGTATGTATTTTTCTTGCAGTTAGGAGTTTGAGATTTACACAGGCTATAGTTCTAGAAGCTCTTTCCGAACTTAAAAAGTTAGTCTTGTTGGCACATATGATATCAAGACTCTGAAGAATACAAGACAATGAGAGAAGAAAATTGAGGCCAGAGCAGAGAAGAAGCAAATCATTATAATCAGGATTTGACCCTGAGAATATAAAAGTAAGATGAAATAAAATATTGGAGACTAATTTCTACATCTGCCTTAATTTCATTTTTTTTTGAAAAATTTAGTAACATTTATCTTGAATTATTTACTTCTTGGCTTATAAACTTTTTTGTCTGCATTTTCTCAGAAATTAATTGTCTTTCATAAGTAGGTACAGAATAAATCATTGTTTTCGTTCAAGAAACTTGGATGAATAAGCACATACTTACATGAAATTCTCAGAAACCCATTGAAATTAATGGAAAAAAAGCCCTCTAAATTATAGAGGATGGTTTCATTTATAGTGAAATTAGAGTGTAGCCTCACCCTGTAAGCCTGAATTACAAAATGAGTCTTTGGATTCAATATAGTACAAGTTGGCAAGATTTTATACTTGTGTCCTTGAATCTTGGCCATGCAACATAATGTGAAATGAAAGATGTTTGAAAGCCTTGTAACAAACATAGATCCTGGTAGATCAGAGAGAGGGGAGGCAATATTAAACATCTCACTTTCTGTTCTAGATCAAACAGTTTACAACAGAAAGACTTGAAGATGGGACACTGAGTGAAGTACTAGTGGAAGAAATTCTGTCATATTACCAGAAATTGATGATCTATTTTTGTTTTGTTAATAGTTTTGCACACACATTTTCAAAGTTTCTTACATGATTAGGGAATGATCATGAAAATAAATTACTATATGGTTTCTTATGTCATACAAATACGGTTCTGTTTTCCGTTAAAAGATTTTGAGTTAGATACCTAATTGAGGCTTCCAAAACAATCAGGCAAATGTAAGCCTCTATGGTAGATACATGTATTAGTCTAGATTCTTCAGAAGAGTGGAACTTACTATATATACACACACATATATATATATATATATATATATATATGTATATACATATATATATATATATATATATATATATATATATATAAGCTCAAGAGTCTAGTAGTTGTTCAGTATGTGAGGATGGTTGTCTCTGCTGGTTTTCAATATATGGAAGCATCATAAGAAATAGGCTGTAGAATCAGTAAAGAAATAGAGTAGCCAGAGAGAATGAGCAAGCAGGGCAGAGAAAGCCGACTTCCTTCTTCCCTGTCTTTTATACATGCTCCCAGTAGAAGATGTGGCTAAGATTAAACGTGGATCTTCCCACCTATGATCTGGACTAAAGATGGGCCTTTCCAATTCAAATGATTTAATTAAGGAAAACAAACAAACAACAAGAACAAAAAGCACAAAACAAAACAAAAAATCTCTCATAGGTTTACCCAGACACTTGGGTTTTAGTTAATTCCGGCTAACCAAGTTGACGACCCCAAATAGCCTTCATATACACCTTATCAACTTCATATACCTCTTATCAACTTCATATACCTCTTATCAACTTGACTCACCATCTCATCTCCTCAGGGCATGTTTAGTTCCCTAATAAAAACAATAAACAGAACATAATAACACCTAACATGACTCCCCTACATAAAATCACAGACATATTATTTATTTAATTGGGCTGTAGTCACTCCTACCATGATATAACTATCCCTCCTACAATCATGAATAAACTATAAATTTTAAAATAGATGTCAATGTTTTTGAGGAATAATCATTTAGTATTTCCAACTTAAACATAACCACAGATATTCTCTTAATTTAGGTTACATTAAATGATAATCAAGAAAATCAAGGAAATAAAACACAAAATATTTGTACAAAGACATTCTCAACAAAATACTGCAGAGGCACTACCATTAGTTATAATTTTCATTTTTCCAATTGGCCACATAACCTTTAGCTGATATTTAAAGCTATCTTTTTCTACTGTCAACTCTGTTTTTCTTCCACCTTCCGCAAGCCTGTCAACACATCTTCGCTCTTTTCTTGGAGGAGTGACCCATACCTTCATTCTGGCTGGCGTATACCTTTTGTCACCCTGCCTGAATTAGGTTGTTGTAGTTTCCCATTGACTTTAACCACATGCTATGGTCAGACTAATAGATACCATACCCTAAAGGATCTCCTGCAAATAGGATTCTTCTGTTGTGGAGAAACAATCCAACTTCCCTTTGGTAACTTGGATCAATCACCCCTCCTAACACTGTTATTCCATTCTTAGCCTCTTGCCTTATAGGCATCAGAAGCCCAAAGAGTCTGGGGGAAAATCTAAGCTTCCAGTTACTGTGGTGGTAGAGCATGAATGGGTCTTCACATTGAACTTGCAGTCAGAAAGCAACCAGTAGACATGTTGTAGGGTGGGTCAACCCCAGTATCCTGCTTCTACTAGTGAGACTCACCTTCTCCATACTCTACTAATTTCCAAAATAGTGTCATTAGAAGACAGAGAATAGGAACATTTCTCATCAAAATTAAAAAAATCTACACCTCCAATTCTCCCCAGTGAACCTTAAAATATTTCAGATATTAGTTTTCAAGGCCTGGCGATAGATTAGTGGTGAACTGCTTGGCTCACATGTACAAGGTCATTTTTCAAAACCTAGTTCTGTACAATCAAAATAAAACAAAAAATATCAAGAAATATAAAATGTGAGCATAGTTTGATTTAGTTTATCATGACCTAACTTTTTTGTTCTGCCTAAGATAACTGTTGGGTTTTATAAACCAGTTTTCAACAATCATTGAGGATCAGTACTACAGAGAACTGTACAGAATATGAAACCCATAAGAGTTGAGTTTAGAGATGTTTCTGTGAAGGCTATCAAAGGTTCCTTCCTTGTGCATTTCACATTAAGTGGATGATCTGTCAAGTGTTTTGAACATTTACCTTTCTCTGCTTTTACAGACAATTATTGCAACAGTGTGTTGTATGAGAAAAATAAAATAAAAGGATCTTTTTGCAGTTGATTTGTAGACTGGAAGATCTCTTAAACCACCATTAACAATACTCTGATTTAATTTTAAAGCTATTTGGAATGGATGGCATTTGTTCCCTTTGATTTCTTTCAGATCTAAATAACACTAAGGTGCTTTTGACATAACCATATTTTTAATTTTTACCATTTTGTGTAACCTTTGACAAACTTTGCCTTCATTTATTTCTAGCCTTGACCTACTTGTTTTGGATATTTATATAATGGTTAACATTAGGACATGGCTAGTAATTATTCTTGAATTCTGAAATGAAGTCAGATTTTTCCTTTCTCATTTCTGTTTTTTGTTTTTGTTTGCTTGCTTGTTGTTGTTGTTGTTGTACTTTTTTAAGTCTTCCTTATTTCTTATGCTTACTTTGATAATATTCCTTTGGATATAATCAGTGAGTCAAATGCATAGTTACCTTAGTTGTTTATGAAGAATTTAAAGTAAAAGATAAAAAAAAAATCACATTACTAAATTTAGTTATAAGTTTTTGTTCTCAGTGACTTTCAGTTACATTGCATTCTGTCTATGAGTCCACAAATGTGCATACTAGGGTTTTTTCTATACCAACTTTATTTTTCTATACTTACTTTAATATGAGTTCTCAAATCTTTTACCATCCCTTCTAGCCTACCCACCCTCCAGAGGTAATGGGAAGCAGAGGTTAATAGGGCAAAGGAGGATGTGGAGCTGTTGAGAAATAGTTCTTGGGGGTGATTTCATTCTTCATTGTCTAGATAACAGCAGTTCAGTTCATTCTAATCAGAGGCAGTAGCCTTATCCAGCGGGAAACACCATGAATCAGCCTTCATGAATCGGCAAGCAGTTTGATCCAGAAGAAACCATGAGGTTCTGCCAATCAGCCTGAGTCCTCAAAAGTGGCAAGAAGCTTCCAGAATACCACCAGAAGTTCTTTGGTGCATCTCTCTCTATGAATTCATGACAAATGACGATCAGTGAAGAAGGCAAGGTGAGCCAAAGCCTCAGTGTCATCAGTGAAGACCAGCATCAGCGAAGCCCAAAGATGGCCAGCAAAGAGTAGCAAGTGAACCAATGCCACACACCATTGTCCACTGTCTGTTGGGGTATACTTATGCCTATCCAAACATCATGTGTTCTTGCAAGTCTCCACTCTAACAAAAACATCCAATGCCCCTTTCCCTGACAGATTCCCAAAAAGCATTACATGTCTGTTCTCAGCAAAACATACTCCCAAGTTTCTGCCTCAGCAAAACATCTTCTTATAAGACAGTTTCCAGAAAAACATCACATGACACAACTGAGTCTCTCAAGAAACCAGAAGTGTCCCCTTTAATGCGTTATAATAAATGTTGGAGGTGGAAGCAGTTGACAGTCACTTGAGTTAAAACCATTAATTAACTGAGAAGGGCAATTGAAGACAAAGCCTGAAAAGTGAGTGTCATACCTTAAGGTTCCAAATACACTGGTGTTCAATTTAAGAGAACACATTGCATAGCAGTTACCAACTTGAGAATGTAAATATGGCAATGCACTCCTGTAATTCCCACTTTTAAGAGGCTGAGGCAGGAGAATTATAAGTTCTAGGCCAACCTGAGATCCATGATGCATTTTAAGCCATGTGGTCTGGAAGTAACAAACCAACAAATTACAAGAAAAACCTGAAAGAAAATTCTCAGAGTATGGAGTAAAAAAAGTGAATTCGAATTATAGAAACATTTATTAATTATTTTGCTGTAACTTCAGGGTTGCCACATAGTGAAAGCCAAATTTCAATAATTTTATGTAGATCTTTTAATTGCATTCATTGTTTTTGTTTATTTTTCAGTGAGGAATGAATGATCAACCCCAAATCAACTGCATGCCATTGTGCCAGATATGTTTTTGTTTTTAACTGACTTGTTAATGGGACTGCTGCATCTGGATATTCATCTTGCTGTTTTCCTAACTCTGCATATTTGATAACATAGTTCTGAGATTTGGTATCTAAGTCATATTCAGCTTTTCTTAAGATTAATTAAACTTCCTTAGCCTTGGGCTAGTGTCTATACCTCTTTGTAAAGAATTATGTCCTTATTTCAGTGCAGCATTAAGTGATTTTTGTTATTTGAACTTGCTTTATATATTCAGTAACTGTGTATTTTGTCCCTTCTGTCTATGAAAAGAATCTGTGTAGATCTGAATGTGAAAGTGCTAGCCATGTGGCCCAGTAGTAGAATATTTGCCTATTATATGAATATTTGTGTTCAATCTCCCCAAACAGGAAAATGAACATAAAACCTTTACTCTCCTGGGGCTCATTTCCTAGGGTAGAAGAAGAAAAAGTAAATATCTGGCCATGTGCTCTTTCACGTATGGATATGCTTAGTGATAAATATGAGTAGTATCTGTTATGGGTGAGTGAAAGCAGGATATCGATTCTGTCTCCTGGGGTATATGCCTTTTTGTAAATAGAATATAGGTCCTTATTATCAAGGGCTAGTGTTTTCAGAAATGTGGAATGAGAAAAACATATGAAACTTCTAGTAACTGGCATAAATTCATTATGACTAGAACAGGTATATGATATAGGTGTGAAGGGCAGGAAAGATAATTGTTTTGCTTATGGAGGTGATTTTTTTATGAACAGTGAGAAGTAATTGAAAATCTATAAGCAGACAAACGCCACAATTAGGTATGAATGATAAAAGATCAGAAACAGCTGTTCAGTGTAGGGAGTGACAGGTAGTGAGAGGAGAGAGATCTGAGATACTCCAGAGATGCTTTCAATGAGTCTGCCATGTGCTTGCTCAGAGACTGAGAGAGAGGTAAAGTATGACTTTGTTTCTAAATTGCCTGAGGCTAGCAATATTGGAATAAGATTGATCCATGATGAGAAGTTTCCCAGATGGAGTCAAAACGCCCTGGAGTTCTGGATTCTGGCTAAAGTAATTGAAATGGGAAGTGAAAGACGATTGTGATTTGATAAGGCCAGAATGAATTCTTAAATATGTGTCCTCACAAGAGAGATACTAAGAGTCCATAAAGCTCTGAACTTGAAGCTTTTCTTATATTAATCAAGAAATGGGGTCCTGTTTCTTATTGTTTTCATGGGCTAGTGGGTTTTTTAAATTATAATCAGATAAACCGCTTAGACGAACTAAAGTAATCCTCTTTTATCAGAAACCTAGTATAATTTGTCCCAGTACTTGGGTATAAATTAACTGATATTTGTAAACAAGGCACAGCTCTTTTTACTTTTAAAAACACTCTAAGGATTTGTACTTTTTTGTTTGTTTGTTTTCAGAGAAAATCTGGTTTGAAACTAAAAAGAAAAAAAGAAACTAAATATAATATATATGTGAATGATAATCGAATAAGATACACAATGTTGTGAAGTTTTGTTATATGTTTATCTTACTCCTTGCAGAATTTCTGTGATTTCAGTTTGATTTGTATTTGAAATACTTGTGGTTATTTTTTAACACCAAGAGGTTCACAGGTTAGAAAACCAAATATTTTCCATTCAGAGTTTCATTTACTTTATTAATAACTAGTTTTTTGAAGGTTTGTGTATTGTGTACACAAATCATTTGTTTGGTTTTCCAAACAAGGCAAAGACTATCAACATAAAGAAATTTAGGCATAAAATCTTGGCACTCACTTAGCACATTTTGTTTGTTTTGTACTTTTTTATTTCCCACTTCTTGTTACATATTACACGAAGAAAAACGATTGTTCTAGACAACTGGGAAATCCATAGGAGGTCTCTTTCCTCCCTTGTGCAAAGAGGAATGGTGATGAATATTCTGTCCTCTTTTATTGAATGAATAATATTTGTGAAATTTAGGAAATAGAGAAAGATACTCTTTGTTATCTGCAGGCCTTTTGGCTGTAAAAATCCAAAAGTATTGGAGAAATAACTCTACAGAAATCTAAGGCTTCATCTACACCCAAGAGGATAGTGCCTTTGACAAACAAGTTAAAAATTAAAAGGAAATTGAAAATGTATGCTAGAGAAGGAAGGAGGGTAGGAAAGAAGAAGGGAAGGGAGAGATAGAGTAAGATAATTAAGAAATGGGCAGGGTTGCTAGAGAAAGCAACAAGGTACATACTTCTGTATTAAAGGGGAACATCAGAAAAAAAAATTCCTTGCAACAGGGAACCAAATGCATTAAGTAGACGGCTAATAGAATCCATATGATTACAATGGAAAAGGAAAGATGATCTTACAACAAAGATGAGATCCATAGACTATGTCTTTCAACTCATATCCTTCCTAGTAATGAGAGTTTTAGAAATAGGGAATATGCAAGGGATGAGGAGAAATAACAGGTGAGGAATTCTAAGCTGAACTAATTTTGAAAGCTTCCACATGGCATACATTCGACACAGGTTGTGAACGTGGAACAAAATAAAGCCTTTCAGACATATCATGGTAAAATGTTGAAGTCTATGGTTCAAGAGGAAATTCCTCATGCAAAATAGATTTGACTGGGAGTTGTGGGGTAAGGATAGGTTACCTGAAATGAAAAGAGAAATTGCCTGTCACACAGTTTCTCATCTGCAACACGAGCTGCCAGCGAGTAACTGTGAAATATACTTTGAGAAGTCAGTAAAAGACTTGCAGCTCTGGCTTCCCTTTGCTAGTTAACACAGACTAGCTGCTCAGCAAGCCTAAAGCATCTTCCTCTCTGAACCTCCCCATAACTGTGCCTTTGGTGCAGCTGTTGAATTTATCTATGGTGCTGGGTCCTACTACGTCAAGTTCTACTATGACTAAGGTAAGTACTTTACACACTGAGTCATCTCCAAAGGGCCTCAGTTATAGGCTTATGTCCTTTGTAGTCACTGTGACCTTAGGTCTCTAGAGATTATACATCAAAGCAAGGTTCTATTTCTAGACCCGTATCTCCTGGATCCTGATTTCCCATGGCCCAATAACCACCCATGTCTTCCATGAGTTGGCTTTGTAGATGGTACAGTAAAACAAGATGATAGAGTATTTCTTTTCTATGTTTGGGTTCTTTAAATGGATATGATATCAGATTCATAATGCACACATGTTATGACAAATGAGAAGATTTCTGTCTTATGATTGGCTTGTGTGTGTATTATCCATGAACAGTCTTGTCAACGGTTTCCACGTCTTGGTCATTGCTACAGTTACTATGTTACAGTTACTAGGCAAGTACAGAGGATTATAAATAATTATGTTTTCTTCTTTAGATATAAACTTTAAATTGCACAGTGTGTATATGTGTTAGATATATTTATTTATTCACTTAATTATGTCCACTTGACACATTTTAACATAATCTGGGAACAGGTAGCTTCAATTCAACATTTTTCCATCTTACTGGATTGCCAGCAATTCTGTTGGGTTGGGTATGTTCACGGTTAATGACTGATGTATGAAGGTGAGCCCAACTTGGTTGGTATTACATCTGGGAAGATGGGCTTGAGCGGAATAAGAAACTAGGCTGAGCAAGAGAGGGAGCAAACCAATATGTGGCACTCCTTCATGATCTCTGCTTCAGTTCTGGCCTCCAGGTTCCTGACTAGAGTTTCTGCCCTGATGGAGTGTTACCAGGGAACATAAATAAAATAAATCCTTTCCTTCCCAAGTTACATTTGTTCATTATTTTTTTCTTATGGAGACAAAAAGGAAACAAAGATACCAGATGGTTGAAACATGAAAAAATCTTATTTCTAGTTATTGATAGACCTCCTTAGTATTTTCCATAATGCCCACAGCATTTTATGTTCTCCTGAAAATGTTTCAGGGTTTCCTTTTCTTTACATCCCTGCTTACTCTTGTTAACATCAGGAAAACCCAAATCAAACCCATACCTCCTCCCCTACCTGTTAGGATAACCACTATAACACAGTCAAAATGTAGCAAATATTGACTAAGACAATTGTGAGTTTAGCTTTGTTTGTAAAGGACATACTCAAGTATCACCAACGAAGGATGTCTCAAAGAAGAATTGTCTAGATTAATTTGTATTGTGAGGATGTCTGTGAAAGATTATCATAGTTACATTAAGATGTAGAGACCTATCTACCATGGTTAGTGTGTTTCTTTGGTAGGGAATCTTGGCATACATAGACGTGGAGAGAGTACCCTGAGCTTTTGCTTTGTCATACTAATTCATTGGTTTCTGTTCTTGACCATGGATATAACATGATTAATTGGCTACCTACTTTGACTTCCCCAAACTGATGAACTCATAATTTTGAACCAAATAGAACTACTTTCTCCCTTAAATTGCTTTTGTATTCTTTCCATAGAAACTAGAAACTAACACACAGATTTTAAAATGTTGATTATTGAGTGAGAAAGGGTATCATATTCAGAGTTAAGAGAATATTTCTTTAATACTACATTAACATTTATGTTCACAATGTCTCTAATAGATGAGAATATTGTACTTTGTTAATGTTACATCAGATTGAAAATTAAGTTAACATGGTGAGGAAAAATAAATTGAAGCATTAGAAAGAAACCCTTATGATTTTACTTCTGACCATTTCTAACCAAGTTTATCTTGCTTCCCTCTATGAAGCAGAAATAACAATGGGGTTATTTCAAGTATGTGACTAAAATGTTTTACCCTGCAAATGGAGAATATATATAGCTTTAAATGTTTTCTAGTGTACAGCTTCCAGGTAGAGTGCCTACTCAGCATGTCAGAAGCCCTTGCTTACTTCTGTAGTATAGCACAGTACTATTCAAGCTTTATTTACACACACAGAGAGAGAGAGAGAGAGAGAGAGAGAGAGAGAGAGAGAGAGAGAGAAAGAGAAAGAGAGAGAGAGAGAGAGAGAGAGAGAGAAAGAGAGAGAATGAGAGCTTAGTGGTTCTTTTATAAATAGAGCACTGAATTGATATAAAATTTTATTTCAATTAAAAACATGAAAACTCCTATGCATAAAATTATTTTATTGCAGAGACAAAAGCCTAAAATTGAGCTTCTGAATGGCTATTGTTTGAAGAAGAAATATCAAGTAAATTATGGAACACTTATTTTTTACCTCACAAAAAATTGTTAGCTTTCTTACATAGAGGCATATATTTACTAATAAAAAATTACAAATATAAACATGTTTGTAAATATGAAAGATTGTAGATAATAAATCTAAACATTATAATCCATAATTTTGTAGAAGATATTTGCTGGCCCTTTAACTGGTAAATCTTGTGGGATTGTGAAATGGTAAAACTGCTCTGGAAATCAGTTTGGCGGTTCCTCAGGAAATTGGGCATGTCACTTCCAGAGGACCCTGGCATACCACTCCTGGGCATATACCCAGAGGATTCCCCTGCATACAATAAAGACACATGCTCCACTATGTTTATAGCAGCCTTGTTTATAATAGCCAGAAATTGGAAGGAGCCCAAATATTCCTCAAAGGAGGAATGGATACAGAAAATGTGGTATATTTATACAATGGAATACTAGTTAGCAATTAAAAATAATGAATTCATGCAATTTGTAGGTAAATGGTTAGATCTGGAAAATATCATCCTAAGTGAGTTAACCCAATCACAAAAGAATACACATAAAATGCAACCACTGATAAGTGGATATTAATGAGCCCAGAAGCCCTATATACTCAAGGCACAATTAGCAAGTCAAATGATTCCCAAGAAGGAGAAAGGAGAGGACCCTGGGCCTGAAAAGATTGGATCCAGTTTTGTAGACCCAGAACAGAGAAATCGTTGGGGGGAGATGATTCGGGATAGTTGGAGGGGAGAGGAATTTTTGGACGTATGGTGGGGGGAAACTGGGAAAGGGGAAAGCCTTTGGAATGTAAACATAGAATATAGAAAATAAAAATTTAAATTAAAAAAATCTAAACATTTAAATCAAGAGGCTAGATGGCACACATGAAAAGCACATACTTCACATGCAAAATATTAAAAATCATCTACACAGAAAATATGTAGAGTTAACGAGAATGTACTTCTTTAGAGACTGAGATAAAGTCAAGTTTGGCATTCCTGGATTATAAAAATAAGAAGCCAAAAAGGGTAAAATATTAAAATTAAGAAACAGACACACAAACATATAGGAAGTTTTCAGAGTCATTATTTTTATAGATATATTAATGCAAAAAATTGTGTAGTTGTCTTGGATAAAATTAGACTTAAATTTGCTTCATGAAAAAAATAAAGTTTCCTGGCTATAAAATTACTTATTAATGGAAGACAAATGGAAGCAAATACTTCCATTTATCTAAATATATAAAATACACATATTCAGATGTCTTCATATTTATGTCCTGGAAGTGGCTGGCCAATTAATTGCCAATAATTTGAAGTGCTGCAGAGCTTTAAAACTAAAGTAAAAGAAGTCTTATTTGATTTGCATCATGAACTGGACATGCTAATGTATGCCTATAATCTCAGCACTTGGGAGGTAGTAAGAACGAAAAAAATTCAATGTTGTCCTTCTCTGGATGGTAAATTGGAACCTATCCTGGGACACAAGGGACTCTGGCTCAACCAAACAATGATCCTCTGGACCCCTGAGAGAAGGCAGGAATCTACTACTGCAAGTTGTCCTCTTCTATTTCATTAGGATTTATTAACTTCTCAACTATTAGAAATAAATTTTCAAAGCATTAACATTTCCTTCCAATTACAAAATAAAATGTGCATAGTAAAATATAAAATAATTTCATATTTAATAAAATTTAAGAAATTAGATTAACTGTACTACATTATATAAATAAATATAAAATATGTGTATTATGTTTATTATTCTTTACACAGTAAAAATATTTCTCTTCAAAATAAAAATATATGAAAATTCTTGCTCATCTATTAATATACTTGTTCAACAGTGCTCTGGAGATAATAGTGTGGATTATGTAACAAAATAAGTCATAAGTAGCCAGAAGGGGCTAATCTTTACTCCATTCAGTTTACTCTTGGGCTCTTCAGTCAAAACTTCATAGGCATTGAAGGCACTTAGAAGTGGATAGTCAAATGGCATGGCAAAGTATAAAATATACAAGCCTACTACTTCTGGGTACACTTGACAGGATCAAAAAATAGAATGCAAATAACAGCCACCGAAAGAAAAGTATAAAGTCATTATTAATAAAAGCACAGTAAACCAGAAAAGAGGAAGAACTACTGGAAGACTATTACCACTGACTGTAATCTCAAGCAGACTACTATTTATACTTAGCACTATCAAGAAGGGATTAGGTCATGGGGCACTCTCCTCCTTTGGATATCAATAAAGTTCTTCTTTATTTAAAAAAAAAGAAATGAAAAGCACAACACACTTCCTGTCCAAAAGGTCCTCTGTCTTCAAAGAACTCAAGAAGTTAGACCCCAAAGAACCAAATAACCCTACTGAAAAATGGGGTACAGGGCTAAACAAGGAATTTTCACCAGAAAAAATTCAGATGGCAGAGAAGCACCTTAAGAGATGTTCAACATCATTAGTCATCAGGGAAATGCAAATCAAAACAACCCTGAGATTCTACCTCACACCAGTTAGAATGGCTAAGATTAAAAATTCAAGAGACAACAGGTGCTGGCAAGGATGTGGTGAAAGAGGATCACTCCTCCATTGTTGGTGGGATTGCAAGATGGTACAACTGCTCTGGAAATCAGTCTGGCGGTTCCTCGGAAAATTGGGCATGACACTTCCAAAGGACTCTGTCATACCACTCCTGGGCATATACCCAGAGGATTCCCCTGCATGCAATAAAGACACATGTTCCACTATGTTCACAGCAGCCTTATTTATAATAGCCAGAAGTTGGAAGGAGCCCAGATGTCCCTCAACGGAGGAATGGATACAGAAAATGTAGTATATTTATATAATGGAATACTACTCAGCAATCAAAAAAAATGAATTCATGCAATTTGTAGGCAAATGGTTGGATCTGGAAAATATCATCCTAAGTGAGTCAACCCAATCACAAAAGAATACACATGAATTGCAATCACTGATAAGTGGATATTAATGAGCCCAGAAGCTCTGAATACTAAAGACACAATTAGCTAATCAAAAGATTCCCAAGAAAAAGGATGGAGAGGACCCTGGTCCAGAAAAGGCTAAATCCAGTTGTGTAGGAGAGTACCAGAACAGAGAAATGGTGGGGAGGGGTGGTGATTGGGGAATTGGGGGGAGAAGAAGACTTATGGGACATATGTTAAGGGGGGAAAGTGAAAAGGGGAAAGCCTTTGAAATGTAAACAAAGAATATAGAAAATAATAATATAGTCAAAATGGCAATCTTGCCCAAAGCAATATACAGATTCAATGCAATCCCCATCAAAATCCCAATTCAGTTCTTCATAGAGTTAGAAAGAGCAATTCTCAAATTCATCTGGAATAACAAAAAACCCAGGATAGCTAAAACTATCATCTCAAAAGAATACCCATGGTATACAGTCACTGATAAGTGGATATTAGCCTAGAAGCTTGGAACACCAAAGACATAAATTACATATCAAGTGATGTCTCACAAGAAGAAAGGAGTGGATACTGGTGCTAGAATGGACCAAAACATCATTGTGGGAGAGTACAAGAACAGTAAGGTGGGAGGGGGTAGATGAGAGAGCAGGGGTAGGGAAAAGGACATGTGGGACCTTTGGGGGTGGGGAACCAGAAAAAGGGAAATGAATTGTAAATATAGAATATATCCAATAAAAAAAGAAAATAATAATAATAATAATAATAATAATAATAATAATAATAATAATAAAGTTCTCTGTCTTGTCTTCAACTTTTATTTCCAGATTATAAGTTTACTGAAGTTCAGAAAAAACTAAACAATTAAAATATTCTATATGATGTTATTTTAAAAAAATCCTAAATACTCAAGGCACAATTAGCAAGTCAAATGATTCCCAAAAAGAAGAAAGGAGAGGACCCTCGGCCTGAAAAGATTGGATCCAGTTTTGTAGGAGAGTACCAGAACAGAGAAATGGTGGGGGGGAGGGGGATTGGGGAATAGTTAGGGAGGGGAAGAGGTCTTATGGGACATATGGTGGGGGGGGGACTGGGAAAGAGGAAAGCCTTTGGAATGTAAACAAAGAATATAGAATAAAATATTTTTTAAAAATCCTGTGTCACATCCAAAAAGGCCCTAGGTATGAAATGTAAAACAAAAAAATATATATATATAACAATATATAAAAAGACATAACAATAAACTTTATTTTCACAAGAATCTTCACCTCAAAAACCTATAACAATGTCTCTTCATTATAAGTATAAAAAGGTCCAAATTCACATGCAGCAGTTTCAAAATTTTACAAACTGTCATTTCTTCCCCTGTTCTTCTTTTTCTCCTAGTCTTCTTACAAATCTTTTTCTTCCTTCTCCTTTCTTCTTCTTTGTCATCTTCTTTTTTTCCCTTTCAATTTATTTTCCTTATACTAAATATAGCATAGGAGTAAAGAAATAATCTAATAATCTGAAGAGAAAGAGACTAGAAAAATTTAGGAAATCAAGAAACTGAACACCAAGGAAGAGAGAAGAGACTTTACAGCTACACCATTTGAAAAGTCCTGTACAGCATAAAATATGCAAGTGGATGGAGCCATGGAAACAGAGGTCATAGTTGGAAACTTAAGTGTACATTAAATATTCTATACACAATGAACAGCAAGATAGAATGATAATCTCAAAAAAGGCTGAGCATCATTTCATTTTAATAGCTTGATATCTGTGAAAACTTACAACAACCAGAATTGTGAGGTCAAATAATAATACGGAATATTTTTAACTTCTGAAGGAGTTACTTAATATGGTCTATATCCAAGAAAGATACAAGAGGTTCCTTTAAAGTACATTTTCATATATGAATTTTCCATGAACAAATATGTTCAAATGAGTGCTCACTGGAATATTTTTACTACAGGAAAGAGCAGGCATATAAAAGTCAATTACGAAAAGGGAGATGGATAAGAATTATATATGATTACAGAATGGGTTAACTCTAATGATGAAGTTATACATAGCATGAATTAGAACAATTTCATCTTTTGGGAGAAAACAGGCAGTGTAATATTGTTTTATACTTTCATAATCCTATTTATTTGTGCCTCTATGTGTTCTGTGTATGCAGGGAAGTAAAGCAGAATAAATTAATAGCAAATGTTAAAGGTGAGTGGATATGAAAGATCAGAGGTTACATTTACTTCTATGGAATTCAAATGCACTGTTTATGTTATAAAGGTAGAACGTTAAAATATATTAAAAGATATCCATTTGACTTTCAGTAAAGACCAGTGGGCTGTTAAATAGTCCAACCTCATTCTGATGAAACCAAAACAAACTGAAATTCATGGAGATGTTTTAACCACACAGAATAAACCATTGCTTAGAACCTTACTTTTGCTTTCTGTTCATAATTATGAGACAGACAAGAATCTTAGCCATATCCTAACACATGAAAGACAAGAAAATATCATTGGCATGATATTTACTTGATTTATTCTCAAAATACTATGTATTGAGCTCTTGAGGTATTTATTACTAATATTGTCATTTATGGTTTGGTGAGGATCATTGGTCCTTGACATAACAGTAGCTGAAACCTCTTATTTAGAACACTTCATTCTTGTACCTTGCTCCAACCTTGCTGAGAATATTGGAACTCTGAATGTCTTACTATGATGATATTTTTTGAAGCATGTTAAAAAGCTTTAAATGTTTATGAATAAGGAAGGGATATGAGTTACTGATGTCTGTAGGAAAAAATAGTGCAAGCTGTAATGATGGGTTATAACACTGCTTCTTCTAGGTAGAAAGTTTTTCTCCTGAAGGGAAGAGGAAAGTTAAGAAGGACCATGAAAATCATAATAAACTTCTAAATCTCTCGCAGGTTCTGAAATCTAAGACACATAAAGCTTCTCCTTGAGATCGTTTTAACCTAGCATAGATACTGGGGAAGAAGAAGACTCTAGTGGAGCTTCCCTAAAGTTACAAATAAAATCCAAAGATGCAGATTTGTATGTTACTGTCTCTGGTAGGGGATGGTTTATTGATGGGAATATGGTCTTGTAAATAACCTTGAATTCATCAGTTCACTATCTGTACTTGGGTGAAATTTTTGTTTGGTCCATCACAGCTGCAATTGTGGGGAAGAAGACAGGGAGAAAGGGAGAGGGTAACAGAAGAAAAGGAATCAGAAAGGGGGATAGAAAGGTATGATGAGGGGGAATAAATGCAAAGAATCCAGAAAATCTCAGTATAGAATATAGGTATTATGTTCAGAGTGACTATCAGTGATCTGTACATTGGTAGACTGTGTTTCTGTTTGCTGATAATCAGACATTACATAAATGAGAATTTGTCTGCTTTGGGGCTCTCGGTATATCAGAAGGATGGTTAAAATTCTTAGCAATTAGCAACAGAACAAAAGAGAACACAAATATAGTAGAGTACTTTGCCAGACTCATCAAATATGATTTTGATGGGGTGAAAGCATCTAATGAGGACACAGTGATCAACTAAGCAAACAGACTACTTGGCTTGAAAAACCAATGTCAACAGAGGCATAATCTACTAAGTTGATGCTGAGGGTTGCTGTGATCAGGTTGGTGGACTTTAGCCAAGACATACAGCATGAGGGGAGCAAGAGAAGTTGAACCTCTGAGATTCGCAGTGATCGTTATTTTCTATTGTAAGCTGTAATTGACCTGGACTAGAATTTATATTGCAAAATCAAACAGTTCTGTCTCTGAGTTTCAAAAGTGCATTTTGGTTTTTACCGAAATGTTTATCTACATAATTTTTTCATTTTAGCAGAGGCCCTGAGTTCAAGTCATCATTCCATCCATCCACACATCAGGCAGTTTACAGACACGTCTACCTTAAGTTCCAGTTTATTAGATGTTATCCACTGATTTCATGAGCACCTCTATTCAAATATATATACCCAACCACACATATATACACATTAAGAAAAAGAATGAGTTGGTGTTTCTGCAATGCATTAGTGGGTCATGTCTGTAGAAAAGAAGTTACACTGGTCCCTCTGATGAAACAACAGGTGGTGAAACTCTGATGTTTGAGAAGGACTGAGATAGAAAACCTGTGTGGTTGTATACCCACATCTAAGTTACCTTAGAATTATGCACCTGAGTGGCTTACACACAGCAGGAACCAATTTCTCAAGTTGTAGAGCCTAGGAAGCCAAGATCAAAGTGCTGGCAGTTTTGTATCTGATGAGGGTTTGCTTTCTGGTTCATCTTCAGCCTTTCTCCCAATATCTCCTGTGGTAGGAGTGGTAAGGATCTCTCTAGAGTGTCTTGTATAAAAGTCCTGATTTCATTGTGGTGGTTTAGTCTTATGATCTAATCACATACCAGAAGCCACATCTCCTAATATTACCACCTCCAGGTAGGATTTCAATAGTAAATTTAGAGGATCCAAAAATAAATCCTATAACAATACAGATATGTTCCTTCTGTTGCTATCATTTAGTTCCTGAGACTTTGTAGGTTACCAAAGAAACAAGTTCACTTAACACAGTATTAGAGTTTGAAGGTAAAACATTGGGTGGGCTGGTATAATTTGTGGTGAATGGCCTTATTGTTTATGTTTGTCCTGTATGACATCATGGTAACAGAAGTCCTTGGAGACTTACTATATGGTGAGATAGGGATTAAGAAAAAAGGACATTTTCCAGATCTGGAAAATATCATCCTAAGTGAGCTAACCCAATCACAAAAGAATACACATGAAATGCAATCACTCATAAGTGGATATTAATGAGCTCAGAAGCCCTAAATACTCAAGACACAATTAGCAAGTCAAATGACTTCCAAGAAGAAGAATGGAGAGGACCCTGGGCCTGTAAAGATTGGATCCAGTATTATAGACCCAGAACAGAGAAATCATGTGTGTGGGGGGGTAATAACAGGGGTGAGAGAGGAATTATGGGACATATGGTGGGGGGGTTAATTGGGAAAGGGGAAAACCTTTGGAATGTAAACATAGAATATAGAAAATAAAAAAAAATAACTAAAAAAAAAAGAAAATAAAAATTAAAAAAAAAAAAGAAAAAAGGACAGAGCCAGGCAAGAAAAAATCAAATTTAATAAAATGAAGAAAAGGCTATGGATTTAAGTTCTTTGCTGAGGTCACCTAACCACTCCATGACATTTGTGTGTTGCTTAATCTGACGTTTGTTGTGTCAAACTTCATGAGCAATGTCCCAGATACATCTAAACAAATGATATACCTGATTACTAGATCCCATGTCCTCATAACATTCATGTGTAAAACTGGAAAACAATGGATATGCTAACATGGATGGGTAAGCCCAGAAGGCCTCAATCTTATACAAAGAACTACAGTGAGTTATGTAATATTTACATAGTGTTAGACTTAAAACATGTAAAAGGTTAAGGCATGTTGTATGTAAATGGAATGCTTTTTTTATATTTGGAACCTAAACATTTTTTATTTTTCTATTTGTAGTAAATCCTGGACTCAATTCTCTTCATACATTGGCTCACAACTAATTGTGTATCTAATACACATGTCTAGGCCATGTCTACGTAAAGCAATGAGGCTGTCAAGGTGATTCTTAGCTCTCTTCTCTGTACTTCTTGTCTGTATGGCTCCCAACTACAGGGCCCTATATCATTAAGATGCTCAATATTTTAATTTGGATACCCTGGGTCTGAGAACTCATTTCCACGTAATCCCCTCTTTAATACCATCTTCTCTCAGGCTCAGTGTTTAGTTGCGAGGATAATTTTCTCAAATTCTGTTAGAGTACCATTCAGTATGAATATAATATATGCTGTGTTATGCAATTTAATTGTTTCTGCAATTAAAAGAAGAAAGAATAAAAAGAACTACTAGCAACTAAGGAATGCTGAGAGTGGAAGAAAGTCCTTCCTAGAGAAGAAGGAAGAGCACACCAATTGGTTGTCCAATACAAATGGTCAACATTATATACAACTAACATTATACAGAATAACCAGGATTTTGTTTGTTTGTTTTTGTGTGTGTAAGAAGCAATTAATAAAAAAAATAGAGCATGAATTGGAAAGGGTTATATGGGAGGGTTTGAAGGGAAGGAAGGAATGATATAATAATCTGAAAAAATTGAGTCATAAGGTTGAATCACTATGGCCACTTCTTTTTGCTTTAATATGTTGATACTTTAAATTCTTATCCTCTTTCTTATATTCCCTTTGTTTAACATCCCTAAATGTGAATGTCCTTGAATCTGAGATCATTTTCCTCCTAATTTCAGAGCCATAACACTTAACTTAGGCCAGATATGATATGGAGGATGTGTGAAATTCTGTAGGAGAATGCCAAGTTTTGACAGTATGGATTTTATGCTTCTTCATATTGAAAGCATCTGAGAGAGCTTTGAACTGCTGCAGGACCTTGGCAGTAATACATATGTCTTTGAACTGAGTTAACACATGATACATAAATCCTTCTATAAAGAGGTGCTTACGGTTTTGTTTTGCTAAGTACAGAATGCTATTGGAAGCCGTTCTTAACCTCAAAGGTTACAAAACCATTCTGTCATACAATGGAAAAACAATTGTGTTTTGGTGGTGATATGCATTACATCTCAGAAGGAAGTGTTTATAAGATGCATGATCATACAGTGATTTTTTTTCAAAAATGGAATATAACAAAACACTGATAATATGTAGAATATAGACCTGCATGAAGCTTGAATTCATTAACCACTTTTGGATTTGTAGGGAATTATATGACACTTGAAGTAATATATGAAGAAAGTAAGTTTTGAAAGTCTTACCATAACATGATCCCAAACAGCAGATGGAGATCAGAAATGGCATAGCTCTGTCACACACTGTTTTGGCAATTTTAAACTACTTTACTTTTCTATACATGTGTGTGTGTGTGTGTGTGTGTGTGTGTGTGTACACAAAAATTCAATATTAGTTGTCTTGCTCAAACATTCATCTCCTTATTGTTCTGATGCTAAGTCATGAACTGAACCTGAGGTCTAGTGATTTGATTAGGCTGGCTGCACATTGATCCTCCAGGCATCCTCTTGTCTCGGTGTCTGCCCCGCCCGTCTCCAGTGGAATTATAGGCCCTTTGCTGCTACACCTGTTTTTACTCTTTTTTTTTTTTGCATTTGTTCTAGGTATTCAAAACTGGGTATTCATGCATGTGCAACTAACACTATACTAATTGAGACATTTTGTAAGCCCTCTAGAGCCAACTTTTATATATGTATTCTGATTTCTTCCTTAAATAAAATTTGTTATTTATTTTTTAAGTAGAGTCATATCATAAGACATATATGCATATGTGAATAAAATCTCAGCCTAATAGACAAGATCCAAATAAAATGTGAATGCATTGAATGAAAACGGCCAAGAATCGTTCCCCGTGGCAGACACAGAATACCCATTTAGCTCATAACTGAGAAGAGATGATTTATGATCGAATTTTCCACATTCTGTGACATTCTAGTTAAATAAATATCCTCGGTCCTGCTGCCATTGACTCACATGCTAATGTGTGCATAGTACTGCAAGGTAATCATGATCATTTGCAATTATAAATGTCCTGTTATCAATTAATTTGCAGTTCACCAGTAACCACCTGATTATCTCTATCAAAGCTGCAGTGGAATGATAATTACATCAAGAGTAATTATCATGTAATTGCACATAATTATCTGTACCTTATTAAGTGCTCACATGATTAAAATATTTCTGGTCAAATAAAAATTATCCATGCAATTTTCCTTTTTCTTTCTTTCTTTCTTTTTCTTTTTTCTTTTTTTTTAAATAAGGAAAGTTGCTTCCTGGTGTTGTCTTCTTTGGAGAAAGTATATCTTATTTTGTGACATTCCCATAATGTCCCACAAAGAATGAATCACTAAGGAGAGGGGGAACAGATTTTATTAATATAATTCTTTATCCATCAAATGAAGTTGAGATAATAAAGTCCAACTTTCAGCACGGATGAGTGCATTGCCTGTAGTAGCTATCACAGAAAATATTACCCTATTAAGAGTGTACACTATGAATGTCATTGAGGACAATGTGTTTTTCATGTCCAATGCCACTATTAGCAATTTGACATTGATCTTTCTCCCCCATGATATCTTTTGTTCAAAAGTCTTCATATCCATCTGCCTCTGCTGAATATGTATGTTAATTTCCAAGGGCTATGTTTAAAGAGGGATGGATTATATGTTTAAAGAGGGATGGTTTCAAAACATCTCTTAAAATTTCTGTGAGAAATGCTTTGTAGAACAATAATATTATCCTTTTCTGCACTGCCTTCCAGAATGTTAACTGAGACACATAGACAAATATATTTTCTAGCAGTCACCTTAAAATACACATACTCACTTCCATACACAAACATACAGACTTACACACATACAGATGCAGAGATGCATAAACACAAACACAGACATACACACAGACACAGATGCACACACACACACACACACACACACACACACAACTAGTTTGAGTTGGAGGAGTGTCTCTGTGTCCATTAAACAGAAGCATTCAGAAATTCTCTTTCAAGTGCCCATGACTCCCTATAATACTGTATTCAGGGAATCAGGTATCTGTTTTCTAGCTTACCTGACTGCATGTACATATTGTCATAAAACATAAATTCATATAAATGAAGAAAAATAAATAAACACAAAAATACAAGTGATGCTAATATTATTATATCTTATTTAAAACAATTCATTTAATCAGCATAAAATTTGTTAGTAGAATTGTTATACTTGTAGTAACAAACTTTCAAAATCTGGTACACGTTTTACTTTTAGAACAACTCAATTTAGGTTGTACATATTTTACATGGTTATTATCCAGATGTAGCTTTATGCAGCAATTATATCATGTAGCTATGTTGATTACATGTTGTGGTAAAGTAAGACAGATCTAAATAATAATTTTCTCTATGTTTTTTTCTGATGAGTTTATATTGCCCTAATCTTGTTAAAATGCAACCAGTCTATTAAAATCCAAAGATCCATAAAATAATTGTTAGAAGATTAAGAATGGAAACTAACTTTTATGAACATATCTAGTAGATCTTACTTGATGCTAGGAATATTTTTATGTAAATCCATCTTCATGATAACCCAAGAAGATATATTTGAGTAGTTTCATTTTATATGTTAGTAAAACGAAGCCCAGAAAATTTATCCTTTTGAACATTATGTAGATTTGGAATCTAAATCTATGATAGCAAATGTGTGTAACAATAGAATTTTTTCCCATGGTTTCAAAACAAAAGAATGTGTATTTATGGGTTTCAGGGTAACTCAGTGGTTAAAAGGGAATCCTATTCTAACAGAGGACAGAGCACCCACTCCAATAACATCCTGTAACTGTAGCTCTGTGGATTCTGACACCTGTCATTGATTTCTGTAGACACCAGTAACTGCCCTCCCATTATGTGAGCACTGGCCAAGAGGACATACAATAAATCATAATTAAAATGCACACCTTGAATGTTTTGTCTCACTGATGTGTCTAGTAAGATGATTTTGAGTGACTTTGATAAGTATTGTATAATTGGTTTGATTGGAATAAAATTGAGGATTATGTTTCCTTTCAGGGTAAGCCTTGACTTACTTCATTAAATTAAATTTCTCAATTCTGTCCTTATACTTAGATGTAGCATAGAAATCCGAAATACAGGATAAGCTGTCTTCTAATAGCATTTAACTGAGAGTTTGTTGACTCACAGGCATACTTGGGGAAAGCCTACTTTTGGGACTAACTCAGTGACTGACAGCACTGCCTTTGCAACAATCTGATTGTAGTTACAGAGGAAATTTACCTTGGCTTGAAGAATCACATGCCACTGTGATTGACAGAGTCTATAAGACAATCAAGGTCAAACACTGAGTGAATTCAGTACGTGACTGCGCACTGACAGATAAGCCATGTGTCAAACATTGCCTAGCCATCTGCTTACTGCTCGTGATTAGGCTAGGCTTGCAATGTTAAACATCTTATTGCTGGCAATTCCCTACAAAACACGTTTAGTTTATAGTTTATCATCAAAATGTACTTTCTTTACTACCAAAAAAGGTTCAGCCTGAAAAGAACTTGAGGAAACATCCATTGTATGACTGAGGTATGACATTTATTGTAAAAAGCTTTGAGGGATTATCATAGCAAAGTTAGAAAATGTTTTCATTTAAAAGTGATCGATGCATTATTAATGATTTTATATTCCCCAATTTAGTTAAAATCAGATGCTGAAAATGACATTTATGGCTTTGTGAATAATTTAAGTGATGATTATAAGTCTTGGTTTCCAAGGGTTTCAGAAGTACTCATGTCTTAGGTCTATTAACCAATCTATACCTAGAGAGTGGATAGTGAGAGATCCCTCATGGGAAGTTCTGAACATGTATATCAGCATAATGTGCCAAACATCAGGCATTACAGTTATTCAAAGGCAAAGCCAGTTGTCATTTGTTCTTTGTGCATCAAGTAGGCCTCCAGGTCTTCTGATGTCTAAACAGAAGACACACCATGAACTGTGACTCAGGTGCCTTTGAAAGGAATCTCATCTCGGCTGCATGGCTTATCAACTAATGCTTAAAAGCCAAAGCTGCCTCTACTGATGAATAACTTCTCAAAAATAAATTCCAGTTCATTTTATCCAGACTAGTAAAAAAAATACTGTTTCTGGGATGGAATCTAGTTCTGTGGTAGAATGTTTGTCTACAATACTTAACTCCTTCTTTAGCACTAATGAAATTCGTGTTAATCATAAATTGGGAAAGTGATGGAAGCAAGTTCAATGGGGAGGAAATTTGAACTCAGAGCCCCCAAAATCAGAAATGGCAACAGTTTGAGTACCTTGTCAATTATATTGTTCTGTGCAAATACATTGCATAAACAAATGACACTGAGCAATTTCAGGTGATAGTCTCTGTGTCATCACTGATTCTTCAGATAGAATAGATATTGGTTGTCTTGAGATGTTTATAGAAACTAGTCAAAGCCATTGTAACAATATGGGCTTTTGGAGAAGATGGCATTGTAGGAAGTGGAGTTTCATCAAATTGCAGAGTAATCATAAATAACATGATATTCTATAACATTCTAACACTCTGTGGAGAATAGAACTGTGATTGGGATTTGCATCAAGTATTCCAGGAAGTTTTATTTTAGAGTATGGCCAGTGCTAGTCATTTGTGGATGGATCACGACTTACCAGCTCTTAATAAATTTATTTCCCACTCAGCATTCTTTTCACTCCTCTTGCTTTTTCTCCCTCCTCTCTCCTTCTGATTTTTGTTTCCCTTCATTCTTTCCTCTGTATCTTCAAAGGAAAGATAAGAAATAAATGCCTATTAATTTTAAGTTAATCAAGATATTATGTCTATTATTTCTAACAATGTTTATACTTGTATTAACTCTAGCTTGTCTATTTTATTATAAAATGTATGATCCTACATCATAACTTTTCAATGATAATTAGTAAATTAATAATATCTGTCATTTATAAAGAACTATCTAAAATAGTATTTAAGTTATAAGATAGTCAGTCAGACTACATCCTAAGTATGCATCATATTGTATAGGCTGTACATTTTCAAAGAAATTAGCAACATATGAATCAACTGCCCAAAAAATATATTAAACATGTGAATTATGGTGGTATTAATAGAAAAAATATGCCTCCATATAATCCACTTATTGGTAGCATGGGGTATTTTCTAAACAAAGCTTGTTCCTAAGTTTGTTTTTGTCTCTTTTGAGAACTGGCATTTTTAAGATAAAGACACCAGCTCAGCATGTATATTTTGTTTCCCCCTGAATGATTATGTTCAACTTAAAATGACTGCTCCTAACAGCAGGTGTTCTCTTCTTTGTTTTGAATTATACTGAACACGCTTTTGGTGTTCACAAATACTGAAAAATCAAGTATAAAGTTGCAGGATTAAAAGAGCTATGTGCATATGGCCAGATGATAACATTTTAGTTGAAATTCATGTCTTCTCTAAGGAAGCATTCCCAATTAAGGTTGCTAAGGTTGTGCACACTGAACTTTGGAGACTCAATCAGTCTGCTTTCAAAGCACACCTGAAAGCCAGAAAGGGTTAGAACTTTTCATCCATTATGGCTGCAGTTTGGAAGTATTAGATAAGTTTGACAGCCATGAATTTCTGGTGTGTGTGTGTGTGTGTGTGTGTGTCTGTGTCTGTCTGTCTGTCTGTGTGAGAAAATACATGATTATTTTGCTAAAGATCTCTGTTCACGTGGAGACCACAAGGCAACTACAGGTGTCATTTGCCTGGCACTAGTATCATCTGCCTTTACTTTGTTGTTGTAGTTAAATAAAGTCTGTAAGTGACCTGGAGCCCCCTAAGGCAGTCAGGTATGAAACGTGTTCTCAGGAATTACAGGCATTTAGCACCATACCCATATTTTGAGTTAGTTCTAGTGATGGATATCAGATTCCAAATATTTACAAGGGAAACACTTTTCCAAATGATATCATCCAACACAAAGTGATTTTACCCTTTTAAAAGAGCAATTACTATTTAAAAGTTTTAGAGGGCTTACAATAAGATGTCCGGGGGATTTACTGAAAGACCCATGTAACTTTTGTCATCAGAGGATTGTACTTCAAAGCAAATTTAAGTTCAAGTATGTTTTCTCAGTTTCCAAAGGAGATTAGAAAGAAAAATGGAGTTTTGTTTGGTTTGACTAAGTTTACTTGTACTTTCCTACCTATTCCTTGTCCTTTTTATTTGAATATTACCTTGAGTGTGATAAATCATCTTTATTGGCGGTGATGATTAGGACCTTGTATTATCTTACGCTTAGGTGCTTTCTTAAATAAGACCCTGGTTATATAGATCTGTTCTATGTTAGATGAGAGGCATCAGGAATCTGTGAGCATGTCCTTTTCAACATACTGAGGAGGTGTGCCGTATAGCTAGATGGTGTATAATTAAGAATGTAAGCTATCTAAACACGGTCTTTCATAGAGCATCATATCTGATATAAATACTCACTTATTCGATCCTGTCTTCAAAGACAAATGCAGTGAACTTTTTATTGAAAGAAAAAAAACACGTTTAGAAACAGACCGACTTCTTTAGAGGGCATTTTAGAGAGGCATCTTTTTTATCTACATGGACTGAAAATGTTAGTCTTGCGAAAATATACTTCTTTCTGAGAATGGATGGGAGAGAACTTTCCTGCATAATGGAAATGACAGTGAATTGTGATGTCTGGGAACTTAGGCACCTGCTGTCAGTCCAGATTGGGGACACAGGATAATTGGGAAGTTAGGAAGGAGGATAACTTAGTCACAGTTGACTCCCTTAGTGTTTCTAGGCCATCTATTCCTGTATGAACTGCTTGGCACTATAGTTTGAACGTTTGAGTTCTCTCTGCAATTCAGGTGGACACTTAAGCAACAGTGGAACAATATTAGGAGACTGGCCCTTTAAAATATATATGTATGAGTGTTGTGTCATGCATGTATGTGTTAGTGTCTGGTAATACAGCTTGTGGGACTAATTCCTCGCTTCTCTCCTTCCTGTTATGTGAAGAGACAGCAGCTAAAATGCACGTTGAAGTGGAGAATAATCATTCACAGACACCAAACCTGCTGAAGCCTCGAATTTAGATCTTTCAATTTTTAGAACCATGTTGAAAGGTTTTGTATTCATGAATTACCTGATCTTTGGTACTTTGTTATAGCAGGATCATCCAGCTGAAACAGCCTGGACTGACATTTATAATTCTGTTGACTCTGGTTTTACCTTCAGTGCCCCTACTTCTCAAAGGGAGGTATGATTTGATTCTCATAGTCTGGCACTTGGTTTTCTGTAGAAAACCTTGTTAGATTCTCCCTTTCCTCTTTGAATGAATCCTCTGAGACAAATGTCCATTTTTGGACACAAAAGACTGTCCCTTATTCACAAGCATTTCTCTGTCCATATAACTTCTTAAGGGTTGTCTTTTACTCTCATGTAGAAAGTTCCCATTTTAGTCCCCATTTCTGTTACTGCAATACAAGCACTTTGGACCAAAAGAAACAGGCGACGAAAGGTGTTATTTTATCTTGGAGTCCATCATTAAGGAAAGTCTGGGAAGAAATTCAAACAGCTGCATGGAGCAGGAATCATGGAGATTCCTTCCTCAGGTAGTTCAAAGTGTGTCACATTGACAGTTAAAGTTAGCTAGGACAAGTCACAGAAGTGTATCCAGCTTTTAGACTCTTCCTTTCTTCCCTTATGTCTGAATGAGCATTCTAGCTATTCTGTGCTCTTGGAACATTCGTGATTCCTGCCGGTCCCTGTGCCTGAATACGCATCATGCTCTCTAAGTAGTCACATGAAACTGACTATGCCACATTTCTCTTGTGTGTGCTGTGGGGATGTGGCAAAAAAAAAAAAGCCATTAGTAAGTTACCTTGCCACTGAGGACTTTTGGCACAGGAGACTGTTGTTGAAGCTGTACCACATTCTGAACTAAAATTGAGGACTATCTTTCAGGTCTGATGTTTAGGTATCTTGAAATTCCTGTCATAATACTGGGTATTTACTGGACTTTAATTTCCTGGATCCATTAAGCTTCCCATCAAATACTTTCAAGTTTAAGTCCCTATTTCTTAGATTGCCTTGTTTAATAATTAGCTGATTAATTAAAGTACTAGGCTGCACAGGATTGACTGTACTCTCTGTTCTAAGTAAAGACATTTAACCTTGAAAGGATTCCTGACATCACCCCTTGTATTTCTGCCTTCCAAATTATGCCTATGATGTGTCTTAAGTCTCCTCAGAGGAAAAAAAAGGTCCTTCTTTTGAAAGAAATATTTTATGTGTATCAGTGTTTTGCATGCATGTGTTTTTGTGTACTGTGTATGTATCTGGTACTTACAGAATCCAGAAGAGGGTGATGGATTCTCTGGGACTGGAACTGCAGACAGTTCAGAACTGCTATGTGGGTGCTGAGGATGGAACCCAGATCCCTAGGAAGGACAGCAAGTCTCTTAATCACTTGGCCATACATTCTTCCTTCCCCAGTTGTCATTCTCAATCTCTGGGTTCATTGTTGCCCCCGCTGTTAACTCCAGGCACCCAGTTCGGCTATGCCAGGAGAAGGTCTGTGCCTTCTGTAGTGTGGCTGCATTGCTATGTAATGGAGTGGCTGGCATTGCTCTGGCTATGGGCCCTAGCCTGAAACGTCTCTGTAGAATGACCTCTTGACTTTTACCTTGCTCCTCTAAATAGATTTGAGCAATGCATTTTCTTTCCTTTCAGCTCAACTCTTGAGTATAAACTGAGAAACAGATGTCTACTGGGGAAGCACAGTGACATAAAATGAATGGCTAGAGAGCTGAGATTCTTCTCACATAAAGATGTTGTTTCATGGATTTTAAAACATTTGAAAACCAAAGAGAAATTAAATGTGCTTGGGCCACCTATGCAATTTCTAGAATAAGGAAGCAAAACTCCCAGTAAGTCCTTTGGTTATTCTTTGTAACTGTATCATGTGGCTGGTTTCTTAGAAGGCCAGAGCTTTTAAGGAGGGGCTGATTCCCAACAGCCTGACCCTGAAGACCACTTAGTATCACAGAACATAGCCACATTGATGTGCTTCATTTTTTTCTTCATATATATATGTATATATACATATATATGTATATATTACAAAATACATGTGTTCTTTTGTATATATTGCATAATATACATTTTATGTATACAAGTACCTATATTATACATATACAAGTACCTATATATACATATATACATATATGTATATATAATGTCATTCATTACATTATTGTAATGCCATACATCATATGCATATATAAAATGTCATTCATTGCATTATTATAATATATTACATATATACATACACACATATACATATACATATATATATATACACATATTTATAGATGTAGATGTAGAAATAGATATAGATATAGATATAGATATAGATATAGATATAGTAATAGATTGCTTTCTGAAAAGTCCTGGTATAAATTTTCCCTTAAGCCCTTGAGCCACTTGGAAATTTACTTACTGATTTATCAAATCACTTTATCTCCTCCCATCATAAACTCTTTGAGAACTTAATGGCTATTATCAAGGTTATCACTTAGATTAATTTTGTCATTTCTGTTGCTTTTTTTTTACAATTTTTTGCAATTTTGTTTCTACACATTGAGAGAGAAGCTACTTAAGTGCTTTTTTATCTTCCACTTGAAATCGATTCTTTGTCTCCTCAATATTGTGAGAAATCTATGTGAGTTCACGTAAGTTCTTCCATTGAGATATGGTTAATGACTTATTGTAGAGTGTACATACACAAAATACATTGGATGCTATGGTGCTGGCCCTCTCTTGTTGTCTGAGTATATTTTGAAGTTGAGAACAAGTTATTAACTTATCTTCTCTCTCTAAACCAGTGCTTCAGGAAAGATAGAGAGGAATAGAAAATGCCACCTAATGGAAAGGGCAAGGGATCCTGGGACAGTTTGAAAGTTACAGGAATAGAAGCTCCCAGAAACTCTTTGACCATTGAAAGTAAATAAAGCCCATAAAATGTCTAGCTATTCAATGAAGTTAGTCACTGTTTTTATATTCATGCATCCATTCCAGAAGACTTACTTAGCTTGCTTCTATAATGTAGGTCATAGTGCTACAATGAGTGCAATAATGTGGACATAGTGCTGAGACTCTGATTTGTGTTCTTTTGTGCATATACTCCTAATTAGGATTCCAAAACAGAACCCTACTTCAATTTTAATTTTTCAAAACATACCATATCTCTCTCCCAAATATTTGGAAGTACTTTATAAATACGCAATGTTCTAGCCTAAATTAGCATTTTTAAAGTTTTGGTTATTTACAAAGAGAAATAAAACACACCTCCGTATGTTTATTAACCTTCTAGAGTGTAAATGCCCTGGTGCTATGCTGGGAATCATGGGTACCCAGCTGGTGTACAGTTCTGTTCCACGAGAATGGATATTTTGTCATAATTTAAAATAATAATGATGGTGGCAATTACCAAGTTTGTCTTAAACCAGCCTGAAATTTTCTAAAGAAACTTATTTCTAATAGAAAACAAAAGTTTTAGAAATGCATGCTTTAGGGGGCTGGAGAAATGGTTCAGTGGTTAGCGCACTGACTGCTCCTCCAGAGGTCCTGAGTTCAAATCCCATCAACCACATGATGGCTCACAACCAACTGTAATGGGATCTGATGCCCTCTTCTGGTGTGTCTGAAGACAGCTTCAGTGTACTCATATAAATAAAATAAATAAATCTTTTTTTAAAAAAAAAAGAAAGAAAAAGAAATGCATGCTTTAATTAAAAGGAAATAAACTTGTGATATTCCCTGGGACTTTTAAATAAACACTGTGACATTACATGTTATATTACTCAGTTTTTAGTGTGCACTTGCAGGTGTTGGTTTGATCCCATTTAATTGTCTTCAAAATTCTATAGATGACAGAAGAATCAAGAAGCTTCTGCAGGCTCTGTAATCAGTACCAGCTACATTTAATCAGCCTTCAGAAGACCCTAACTTAGGCAATCTTAAGTGTCACAACTAGGTATTTATTGTGTAGAAAATAAGCTATAAGTCATCTCTTTCTTATTTGAGGGGTAAATGAATTTTGTATGATTCTTTGCTATGGAATGGAGGTACTTAGGACTCTTCAGGAGATTGTGGGCAAAGGGCCAAGGATAGAAAGAATAAATTGGTATCAGATTTTTTTTTTTAACCAGGGCTGTCCTCATGATCTTCTTTACCTATGAACTCTACCGCGAACTTTACCATAAAGCTTACTTTGAAATATTTAAATAGCAAGATGCTGAGCAAGCACAGTGTGTCCTGTGATGCATATGATGTTGAACAGACTCAATGGAAGACTTGATTTTTGATTTCTCCAGCTATAGTCAATACAAAATATCTAGCAAAATTCTACAGTGCTAGTTATTTAATATCCTGCTATATTTCAGTTATTTTCATCAGTCAAAAAATCATAAAACATACCATGTGGCAAGCAAAAAGAGTCCTAGAGGCCCTACTTGTAGTGGTCATGCAGAGTTGGATATAGGATGTTGTGCGTGAATTTATTTTGTTCAGCAATCTTTCCCTGTTTTATAACGAGACTTGGATATAGGTTGCTTCCATGAGAGAAGTTAGGCATTTCATCCCCTTAAATTTCAGTAACTTTAAAAGAATTCTTAGAGTTTAGCATAAATACTGCAACCCATCCTCCAAAGAACCACTAAAACTTTTTGCAGTTCTCTAAGAATGCTTTGTCTAACTGGACACACCCTGTATATGTAGCAGAAGTAGCAGCATCCCAGTTTTAAATTGTTGACATCACCATTTCTTTTTCATTCTTTTTCTATTCTTTTCCAGATCAGAATGAAGAAACAAAAAACAATATACCTAAATTATTCTACTTGACCCTCTTCTTATTACACTACACCTTTTATGTCCAGGTGATGCTTCTGTACATTCATGTCTTTTCTTGAGACTAATCTTCAAAATAATACTATTGAAGAAAGATAATTTTGTTTGTGTTTCAATAATAAGATACAGACCGAGAGGTTTGATCATTGTCTCTTGATAATTTTGTGTCCTCAGCGATTGGATCTAGACTTGAACTCCCAAGGCTCTGACATAAAATTCTTCCTTTGTAACTCTGATTTGAATAAAGAGGGTCAGTCTTCTGAGGAGATGGAATATGATAGGTTTTTACTTTTAAAAATAGAATATTTTCAACACAGTGTGAATTTTCTTGGGAGTATGGCAGAACAATGTGGTAGACATTTCAGTTTTACTGCATGGGGTGGTTGATTAGTAACACATTTGTTCAGCACCATAAATCTATAAGACTTTTCATGCAAGGAAGATAGATCTGCTTTCTTAATGATGCTCTTTGTAGATTTAGAATAATATAAGCTTTCTCTATTAACTTGCTTGCTCTCCATTTTATCATTTGAAATGTATTTACTCTCACTTCATAGCAATAAAGCAGTGCTTTTGGATGATGAGTTGTTTTTAATATATGAGCTGAATCACACATCAGTTTCAAACTGATGTTGTTTTACAAGTTTGTGATATGCTATTTTTTAATCAGTCCAATGCAGACTGTTAATGTGTAATATCATGATGAATTTTTTTTAGCAATGTCCACAGTAATTTTAGTCATGGCTATAAAATCATTCAGAGATAGATAATATCCAAATCACAACAAGCTTTGCCTAATTAGATGCCCCAAAATTTTCACTTCAAAATATCATAATTTATTATAACTGTGGAGCCTCGAACTGCATTGAAATGTGCAGAAAGAAAATTAGAGTATAAACAAAGAAAATGCCCTTACTTTACCATCCATTTCTCTGCACACTCAGCAGGGACTTGTGGAGAATATATATGAGACTTAATTTGTGTCATCCTGAGTTTCACTTTCATAGCAATTCATTTGCAAGGTGTCCCATTAAAACTTTATTTGAAAAGCAACTCTTTTTAGTCACCATTGTGACAGATCCTAGTTCTTAAGGTATGCCAATCACAGAAGACACAAGTTTTATGTTCTCCTGTCATTCAGAGCTCTTCTAATATCCCAACCTTGAGCCAAATTGGTGACATTCAATGTAGATGACAGCTTTTATTCTGAAAAGGTATACAAAGAAATGACTGGGGAAGGAGTATTAGAATCTCATTCAAGCAAGGCAATCTTTAGGTCCTGCCACTGCCTATAGACAAGAGATCTGAGAATACATACAGGCATCATACAGCATTGTCATTAACTCATTGTCCCTAGCTCATACTTCTACACGCAGCTTTGATCACCATATCCTAAAGGCCGGCACATTGTTAATTGTATTTTGTTGAAGTGGCTATTAGCCTGTGCTTTCTCCATGTAAGAGTTTAGCTAATTTCTAATATGAAGGTTCCTATGGACCAATATTTAGCCTTTTCTTTCCTACTGCTCTTACTCACCCTACTGGTTAATCCTTTACTGCAGTATTTGTAAAACATGCAACACACTCACACAAACACACACACATCAATGCACATATAAACATATCTGTAACTCTCCCAGACTGTGAACTTTAACACCATGGAAACACCATCTTCCTTATCTTCAAGCCTTTGCTATAAGACTGTCCTATTGCATATTTTTATGCATTGGTAGCCTCAAAATTTTTAATTTTGGGTAATGGAATGAAAGTTCTGTCTGGATTCTGGTTTTGACACTGTCATATTTATGAACTATTCATAAAAAGGTTCTTGAGCAGAAGCTTTAGTCTCCAGCCCTCATGATTGAATAATGAGGACATATAGAAATAGATGAATCAGTTGAAGAGTTCCCATCTGAGTGAAATATTGGTAGATGGGGACTGTGTACCCTCTTGAGATATCAGAAAATGAGATAATGTGTCATAGGGGTCTGCATTTCCTAGGAAGACATGCTTGTCTTCGTTCTTCTTCACTCTGTGTCTCTAGTCTGTCATGAGTGAAACGTCTTTGTCTACCATGTGTTCTCCATCATGATAGTCTGCCTCCTCCCCCACGTTCCAGGCAATGGAATAAGCTGGGCATGGATGGGAATATCTGATAGTATTACTCAAAATAAACCCTGTTAGTTTTAGCTTACATCAGGTATTTTGTTACAAAAAAGCTAACGCAGATTCAATAACATGTTATTTATATTCTCATTTTATTCAATATGTATTTAGTGCCTCCTCTGTGCCAGGTAGTTCCAGGTACTAGGAATATAGCAGTTACTATAATTACAACAGAGATAAACCATCTTTGTTCTCCCAGAGTTGACATCACAGGACAAATCATGACAGAGAATAGCACAGTGTGTAAATGACGAAGGCAAAGAGGAAGAGTTAAAATAAGAAATATGTATGTTGGTCCTTCAGGTAGGTAGTTCAGCTGAGATCTGAAGTGATCAGCCATGAAAGTCATAGAAAGGACGTTCAAAGCAGGGGGGAACAGCAGATGCAGACTCCACTGTTGGCTCTGAATGTGTTATACAACTGTGAAGGTCACTGTGATCATTGTGTTGAGTGAGGGTGGAATACCAGAAAAATAAGCAAGAAGGCCTATTTAGATTTTTATTTGCAATGCATTGGAACAACAAGGGAGGCTCTAAATTATGCAGTGTTAGGATTTGGTTTTTTGTAAACATACTACTCAGACAGTGGATGAAAATGGATTTAAGAGATGTAATGAGATAGAGATCCTAGGGAGGAAGTTATCTTGTCATTGTAAGAAACGGGCAGCTTGTTGGTGAAGATCTTGGTAAGTCTGAAGGTGAATAGGTAGATTTTGGAGTATGTTTAAGGTAAAAATAGAAACATACACATGTTTCTCAGAAATTATGTAAAGAGAGGGAAAAAAGTCTTTGTGCCCTGGGCAATTTCTTTAAATATTCTTGGAGTTGGAACATCGAAAACCAAGATTATAGATATATTACTACATTGAGACTCTGCATGCTTTGCCCAGAGAGAAATATATGAAGATCCTTATATTGTCACAAATATGTATCTGTCAGAGGCACTATTATTGGCATCTAACAGTATAATGGGCAACCTATAAGAGGGAGGGTCGCCCCCTCTCTAAGACTTGTAGCATCAACTCTTGTTATAATTTAGTCTCTGAAATACCACCTTACAGGGAATGCGAGAAGCAGAGTAAGCCATATATTGTAAAGCATGATGGTATGCCTTGCAGACACAGGCTGTTTCAGGATGTCTTTTGCATAAACAGTAAGTTTCTATGCTTGAGGTATCAAAAGAATCTCTTTGGTCTAGTGCTGAACCCACATAGCACATTTTGTTAGTAGCCCAATAATTCCATGTGCTTTAGTAAAGACTCAGTAAAGAATTAAAAAAATATATTTCAAGATTTCATTTAACTCCACTATAAGTATAATTTAAACTCTGTTTCAGCCTGATTATGAAATTAACAAGAAACAAGCTTTTAAGTAAACTGTTATTTTAAAAAGAAAGTTGTGGGTGGGAGAATGTGAGACTGTAGGGGATCGTGACACCTATTTTTTTTTTCTGAGAAATGCCAAGACAGCTAATTAAAGAACCTGAAGAGACAGCAGAGACACCAAGAGAGAAGCACAACCTCCAGTCTTTCCATATCTGTTGCTGCAGGCTCACCCCATGCTGTTCTCTGCTCCAGTCCTTTCTTGAGAACCTCCCACAGGATAGGGCAATTGACCTAGAGAAAAGGATGTCTCAATCTATGGGCACCAGAAATAGACCAATCCTATACCTAATTTCAAGAATACTCCCTACAATGAAAGAGAGGTTAAAAAAATCCTATCTCAATGAGTCATAATTGGATACAAGATAATGTTGGTAGAAGTTTAAAATATTTAACCAGCAGTAAATATTCAAGGCAGTCATTTGAAGTAATCAATGGCTGGGTGAATGCATACATTAGCTCTGAGGAATCACTTAATCAACAGTTCAAATAAACAAGCAGAGAATTCAAAATGCAGAACCAAAAATACAGAGAATTAGCAAAGATGTTAATTGCATCCAGGTACTTTTCTTTCCCAGTTATTGACTATTTAAACATTTGTCAAAGGGTGGCTAAAAATAAGCAGTCTTTAAAGACTTCTTTTTCTTTCTTTCTTTCTTTCTTTCTTTCTTTCTTTCTCTCTTTTCCATTTCTCTTTTTCAAGAAGCTGCTTTTATTTATTTATTTTTTAGAATGAGTGATTGATAGCTGGGTCCAGCAAGCAAGTTAGACATATGTAAGAATGAAGTATTAGGTGGTGACCTCAAAGTATAAACCCTTGAGAATTCTTTCTTCTGTTAACATGTGCTACTGATGAAAACATCTTTCTTATTTTGTAGCCTTCCCCTGATAAAAATGCCAACTTTTTTCACTGCTATAAGTATTTTGATAGGATCCCAGGTAAGCTGTAATTGTGAAAGAGTCTGGAAACCACCATAATGTCTGATTAGCTTGATTGAAAATATTCATCAGTAGCTTTCTTTCTGAGTCCTTCAATTATTTTATATTTGAGAATTTAAAAAATAAAAAATTTACACAATGGAGTACTACTCAGCTATTAAAAACAATAAATTCATGAAATTCTTAGGCAAATGGATAGAACTAGAAAATATCATCCTGAGTGAAATAAGCCAACCACAAAAGATCACACATGGTATGTATTCACTGATAAGCAGATATTGGTCCAGAAGCCCAGAATACCCAAGAAATAATTCATAGACCACATGAAGCTCAAGAAGGAAGATCAAAGTGTGGTTACTTCTGTCCTTATTAAAAGGGGGAACAAAATACCCATTGGAGTAGATACAGAGACAAAGGAAAGACCATCCAGAGATGGCCTCACCTTGGGATCCATACCATATAGTTACCAAACCCAGACACTATTGTGGATGCCAAGAAGTGCTTGTGACAGGAGCCTGATGTAGCTATCTCCTGAGAGGCCCTGGCAGTGCCTGTCAAATACAAAGGAAGATGCTCTCAGCCAACCATTGGACTGAGCACATGGTCCCAAGTGGAGGAGCTAGAGAAAGGACCCAAGTAGCTGAAGGGGTTTGCAACCCCTTAAGAGGGACAACAATATGAACTAACTAGTACCCCTAGAGCTCCCATGGTCATAATCACCAACCAAAGAGGACACATGGAGGGACCCATGGCTCCAGCCACACTTGTAGCAGTGGATAGCCTTGTTGGACATTAAAGGAAGAGAGGCCCTTGATCCTATGAAGGCTCAATGCCCCAGTGTAGGGGAATGCCAGGATAGGAAAGTGGAAGTGGTTAGGTTGGTGAGCAGTAGTGGGAGATAGAATAGGGTGTTTTCAGCAGGGAAACAGGAAAGGGCATAACATTTGAAATGTAAATAAAAAATATCTAATAAAACAATTTTAACAAACCAAACAAACAAAAAGAAAAATGAAAACAAATTGGAGTTATTTAAATTTTATGGAGAGTTCGCTTAGAATATTCCTCAACATGAACAGTAACACTTTAATGTTACATATCAGAACTGCTAGTTAAACAATGACATCCTTACAGCCATTCCTTTTCCCCTTTGAAGGAAATATGGACACTTCATCCCTTCAAAAATAAATTGTTTCTTCTTCATCTTCAGTCACCATTAAGCAGTTCTTTACACTTAAGGACACATATAGATCAGAGACCACTCTTGTAGAAAATGTGTTTCATTTTAGAGTTTCCCAACCTCAAGTCTTTTAGTTCCTCTGGAGGTAGAAGGATCATTTGTTTAATGCACAGTTGTCTACAGGTTAAGAGGGAGTATCATGGGAATGTGAGTTATATGCTTTGTTCTAATTTCAGGTTCCTTGCTAATTACCCATTGTAGCCTTGGGGTAATCATTTACCTTGCATTAGAGGCAGGCATGGTAAAATAGGAAGAGTGAATTTGGTAAGTGGATTTAAAACCTCATGAAAGTGTTAGGACCTTCCAGGAGACTTCTTTAAGAAGACTAGATACTTCCAAGTCTCAAAGTGATAGATTTTTGTATACATCCTCAACCAGTGTTGGTGTCCCTGATGGTGTATTTCCTTTTATTATAAAAAAATGAATAATATACTCAAGTTCTCCTAGCTAGAAAAATAGTGAGCTTGTTTTTCAGATGTAATCTACTAACCCCAGTAAACTGGCTCTTTTTCACTTTAAGTGCTTATTTAGTATGAAAATTATCATGTATTTTATAACAAAATATTTCAATAATAAAATATATACACTTGGGTCTTCCTATATGGTGGTATTGACTTCTATGTAATTATAACTTATAGAGGTTGCTTGCTTACTGGTCAACAATAAATAAGACATTTAATTAATGACAGCCCTCAGTTCTATTACCCTTCTATAACTGAGAATGTCTTCTCTCTCTCAGGTGTAACTAGATCAACTATCTCAGAATGATTCATCATTCACTAAGGTCTTAATTATAGTACTTAGTGACTTTCTTTAGAGTTATAATTCTTATTAATTTAATAGCTAAAATTATTTTAATGCTTTTTATTTTATGCACATAATATCTTATGCTCCAGGTAAATTATTTTCTTCCCAGGATTCAGGGGGCATGAATTATTTATTGAATTCTTATATACAATATTTTCTGATGTAGAGAATGGAATGATCTGTACTGAATTTTTATAAAAGCACTCTTGTTCTTTTCTTCTATAGAAAGTGCTTATCTTTTCTGAGCATCTTACTGATGGACATTATGCAGAATATTTTGCTATGTGCCACAATCAGATTCTGAAAACTGCACGCTGTTGCAACTGTGGATCATAGAAACATGCATGAATAATATAGAAATAAGTCTTGTCATTGTTTTAATACTTCTTGTTTCTAAGATAATTCTGAAAGAAGTGAATGGATTTTAATAAGTTAAGGAAAGCAAAAAGGAGCACCTTGAGTTTACCTGGGCTTTTGGCCAACATAGAATGGTGATATTATATTATGGTTCATTGAAAGGGTAATTCATATATTCTTGGCCTAGCTGGGGCAGCTCCATAATCTTCATAATATTCATACATCACCATCTATATCGTAGTATAAGATGCAGGACACCTAACTAATCATTCCTACAGACAGAACATATCCAAGTATACTGCCTGGAGCTCTTGAAACTCAGTACAGAGGATATTTCACCTGATTAATCACTTGTCCAAATTATATAAACAATGCTACTTTGTGTACAATGAATGAAATATTGATCCTTTATGCAATTGAAAATAACTGACACTTATGCATATGAAAAAAACTGACACATATCCTAGTACCAAACAATCCTAGTACCAAAGTTGCTTACTCCATATTTCTCTCTGTAACTCTATGTGTGTGTATGTGTATATATGCATGTGTTTATATAGATTTGTGTGTATATTAACATGAGAAATGTTCATGTGTTCTAAATTTATATTTTTGGGCTTCATATGTAGTTGCAATAATATTGCCCCTTTTAATTTATTAAATGTAATGCTACCACATGTCATAAACTATTTGGAATATTTTGTGGTTGTTCATTGCTGCATTCCATAAACTCTGATGAATTCTTGCAAATACATAAAAGTAGTTATCATTCATGGCCTTTGATGTGTACACTTTCAAGAATAAGAGCAATAAAATCTATGTTTCTTGATAGACTCCTTACTCTTCATAAAAGTGCAGATCTTTGTCATTATTGCACAACTTCTGCTGCTTTCAAATATCTGCAAGGAATTAATCCTTTGTTGTTGTTATTCAAATCTAGTAAAACCATATGCAACGTGACAGCAAAATAAACTTTGCTTTTCAACCCCCAAATAGGTAAACTATTTCTTTTATATTTGGAGCATTCATTCACAGGTTCTTCATGGAGTTTTATACTTGTATGTGTCTCTACTTGTTTAAATGGGTAAAGTTCTGTATGTCATTTCTAGTGGAGATAGCCTTCTAATCTCTAATCTAATTCTATCATAATGAGAAGGAAATATTTACTTCTAAATCCTTTCTGTCCCTTCCAGGTATGGTACAAAAGAGCTCTTACTCTGTTAGTTTTTGTTTGTGTGTGTGTGTGTGTGTGTGTGTGTGTGTGTGTGTGTGTATTTCAGTAAACACACACACACACATATGCTTATATTCAGTGTAAACTTTACATGTAAACAAACATCACAGCCACCCCGTTCTTCTCTGTGACTCATCCTGTATTCCAGTTCAAGTGTTCCCCTTCCATCTTTACATTCTCCCACCTGCTCCTAATCTTCTTTTTTATTTCTCTTTTGTTCATTTTTGTTGTGATAACCTATTAAGTCCAATTAGGAACACCCACATGTATAGGAGTGTGGGCCCATTCTTGCCTTCTAAATATTTATGTGGGTTTTTGTTCAGACTTATTTTCTATTTCTATTTATGTGTATATGTATCTGAAGAGGACGGGAGAAGGAATTGGATCCCCTAGAACTGGAGTTACAGGTGCTTGTAAAGCACCCAATGTGGGTGCTCAGTCCAAACTCAGACCTACAGAAGAACAGCGTGTGTTCCTTTGAAGAACAAAAAATATGCAAAAATTTCTATTTTTAATTATTTTTTATACATTTGAGTTTTAATTGAAAATAAATTTTTCATAGACTATGTTCTGATCACCCCTTCCCCAGGCTACTCATTACAGGGGTCATAGCACTGAGATGGGAAGTAAACACAAGCTCTCTTCCCTACTTATTTGTGATTATACTAACAGGCCTGGGCTATTCTCAGTCTTGAGTCTTAGACCCATCTTTTTGCAATAAGTTGCAGTCAGAACAGACAAATAATTTGTCAGGCTGAGAATAAAAGATGGAGTGCTTAACCCTCAGCGGGACATTTTTATCACCCTCTACCTCCATGGAAACTCAAGGACATTGCATGAGCCTGAGCGTGGAGAGTCATGCTAACACAAAAATCTAATCCAGCAAGGAGACATGGACTCAGTTCTCAGAAAACTAAGGAACCTTAGTTCCCATTTTTATAGAGGATTTATTTACATATAAACCTCAGTAAGAGGTGGATAACATGATGCAAAAAATGTGGAAATAAGCAAAATTCAAATAATTAGCATTTCTGACAGTTGAGCATCTCATAGTGAGGAAAAGAAAAGCGGTTGAATGTCTTTGAGAGTTCTGCATGTAAAAGAGGAAGGAAGGCCACAGAGACTCAGTCATGATTTTAAGTTCTGTTTCTTTGTAGGCAGTCATTTTTACGGACAGGACAGTGTCTTTTCCTTTTTTTGTTTTATGATATAGTGTGCTCCTCCCAGATGTCCTCACCCCTTCTATTTTTAACCAACAGTTTTATTGAATCAACAATTTTGAGGCAGATGGAGAATGAAGTAGAGCATCGGCTCCCCACTTCCTTTTTCCAAACAGTAGAAAAAAAAGATCAAAGTTAGGGTCAGAGCCAATATTGTCAACTTATAAAAGAGCCCACTCATCATGTCTAACTTTCTTTGACAGGATCTTCAAAGGCTCCTGTATCTAAGGATGATTTTATTGTCAATAGGCAATCAGGCAGGTCAATGTTCATTTCATTTGTGAAGAAAACCACATCAAGTAAATTTCATTATAAAATCCAGAAATCAATACGTATGTGTGCCGGTGTTCTGTAAATAATGAATGTGAGTACTCTTTTACCCTGAAATAACATTTTCTAGGGACTACATCTTTTTTTACTAAAAGAAACGAGAAGACATGTGGTTTTCCTCAGAACAGTAAATGCATCTGTAACGCAGACAGTGATATCAGAACACGTGAAGCCTGTGTTCATGGCTTCGAACCTTCAAGTGAGTGTTTCAGTGTATTAGCTCCTTCTTCCCAAGAGCTGTGCGGTCCCAATCCCAGGACTGTAAGTTTTACTTATTCTTTCTAAGTTAGGTCCCCCAATTCCACTGTGTGTTAGTCACATCCCAATGCTTAGTTCTAATTACAATTCAGTAATTACCATACAGAACAGATGTGTGTTATGTGGTAAGAGAATTAAAAAAAAAGAAAGAAAGAAAAAGTAAAGTTGGCATGTGATCTACACCTGTACCTTCGGCGGTGTTTCTACAATGAGAAGTAGCAATCAGCATTTAAACACAGACTCATGTTGCCAAGGTCTCAAATTTAGCTGATGCAGAGTGCAGCATAAGGGTTTCTGTTGCCAACACATCAAATGCTCTCTCGGCTCCCCTCAGCTTTCCCAATTGCCAGCCACTGAATGTCAGCTTCCACCCTGTAAAGCAAGTTTTGATTTCGTTCAATTACGGAGTATATTGGTGAAGTGAGATTCCCCTAGGAAGTGACTTCCCTGAAAACATGAGATAACACTGTGGTAAAGTGATTCTATTGAGAGTCTGTGTTTTGTTGTTAATTTCCTAAATTATGCACGGCTAAGATAATAGGGAGCAAGGGATAGACGCGAAATACAGTTTCTTTGTCAGAGGGCTCATTGGCATGCTGCACTCCTGATATTAAAAATGAGAATAGAAAAATCTGGCAGTTTTTTAAAAATATACTGTGATTCATTATATCATGTCATCTAGTGGAGTATTAAGTTTGTTTCATTCTAATTTCATAGTTATAAATCCTATATTCTTCCCACATGGGCTTAGCTTAACTGGTCTCCATGACTGAAATGTAGGATTTTTTTTTTTTTACAAAATGTATATTTGCTCAATGTTTGCTCTAAGATATAAGGTATATAATATGGCTTAAATGTATCACTCTCTTGATTGATTTATATGGTCAAGATAGGGGTCAATACACTTTAAGGGAATAACATAAGAACACTGAAATCTGCATATCTCTACATTGCTGCACATGCCTGCACTTCAGATGAGTTTGGTGTCTGTGTTTCAGTTGTAGACAGCAGAAGTGTAGGTCGCAGTGTCCAGACTTAAACATGTCTTCTGAACTTAGTCATCTATATTCAGACACTGATGTAAATTTTATTGTTTAATATTTGGTATTTACAAATGTGTCATTTGTTTTCTAGCATGGAATAATGTCTATACATTACCTCTTATTCTTTTGCATTTCAAAAATTAGTAGTGGTAGTTAAAAATTTCTGAGATGGAAGAAGAAATTATGCATGATATAAATTTTGACACTGAATTGACATTACACTATAAATCCTCCCAAAATAAGATTTGACAAAGATACCAAAAATTTGTAAAGTTGAGAGCCAAAAGCAGAGAGCACATGGAAAGAAAAGTCACTTGCAATCAATCATAATAATGATAAAAAACCACAGATGTCTGAGGTAAGACATCATATTGGTGAGGAGGGTCTTAACTAAATCTCACTATATAAAACACAAATCTCTGATAGTGTTTTATATCTACTCTAGTCCTGATAAATCATATATAATCTTTCCTTTAATAGTATTTCCAAAGATCTAAGCCCCATTGAAAAAAGGAAAGATCTGCAAAAAGAAATAAAATACGTTGGCAACTGAATTTTTAAAAGACATTTTATATATTTGAAATATAGTATGTAAAAGATAGAACCAAAGCTATGGGCTCAGTCTCCTTTGAAAGAAGTTATTGGCATGGTTATGCTGTCATTAAGCCCATTTAATTACAGACACAGATAAATTAACTATATTAAGATTTGATCTTCTTATACTATTCATGTGCATGTCTCTATGACTATATGAGTGAATGCCACATATAGATGCAGGTTCATAGAGGGCATCAGATCCTCGGAGCTGCTTGCTGTGGGTGCTGGGAACCACACTTGCATCTTGTGGAAGAGCAGTAAGTACTCTCTTAACTGCTGAAAAATCTTATCTCTCTAGCTTCTCAATTATAGAAGTAGGAGGAGAAAGAGGAAGAGGAGATGATGACAAAAGGAGGAAGAGGGAATAAAAGCAGGTCCTCTTACTTTAGTCTCATACACTCCAGTCCTGATTACTCTTAGAAGTATAAGAATTCTCAAAATAACTGTATTCTTACTATTTGCAAGATTATGTCTATAGTAAATTACCCTCACCCCAAATATAGTAATACTAAATGTTGATAACAATTATTAATATGGCTTGAGGGAGTCAAGCCATATCAATTGTCTGCTTTCTTTCTTCTTAATGGATTCAATATCATTATATGAACTTATAAAGACATTTCATGTTGTCTCATATCATTTGGCATTTAATCTTTATTTATCAACCTATGACAGTGAATGTCTTGGTATGTGTGGGCTTCTCATATAAATGCTTTTCTTGTGCTTATTTTTGAACATGTTGGATCACTGGCCTTTGGGTTATGTGTGTCTGAATAGTACACATTTATTCTAATTTGAATGGCTCACTACTGTTTTAGTAATTTTATGGTGTTACTGGTTCCCACCCTTTCATTCTTCCTGACTCTATGGAAACAGCCTTTGGACACATTGACATCTTGGTCTGAGGCATGACCTGTGTCATCACTTGCCTTCTTACGGCAATAAATGAAGCTTCAGTTGTCTCTCCATTAGTTTGTGAGTGCATTATTCTTACTTCCAGTCAGCTTTATTTTGTTACTTAATTCAAGTAGGTGAACTTTGATGTTAAACATTCTTGGATGCATGTTCTGAAAATTGATCTGTTCTGTTTGAGAGCCTTCCCTTCAGGGTACTCCATTAACTAAAGGGTAAGACTTCAGTAGACTCTTGAAGTTCCTCTTAGAAGGCTTGACATTCAGTTTCTGAACTCCTTTCCCAGTACATCGACTGATGCAAAGAGAATTTGTGAGCGCTTGAGTCCTGATCCTGATACCCCACCAGTCCTCTCTTGTCTCTTTTGGAGTGTCTGTGTTCTGAGAAATTTTCTCTTCATTTGTTATCACACACGGAGGAAGGGCATGTGCTGACCTAGATCTCTATCACTTATCACCTTTCTGACCTCGAGGACTGGAGGACTTCTAGAGCAATTTAATCTTCACAGTTCGTTCATCCATTGATGCCAGTTAAGAAAAAGATTTATCACTGTCACTTCCAGAAGTGATTTCCAGCTGTTTGATCCACTCTCCTGTAATTTCTCATCACTTGAAAATGCCTTTGTCTTTTTGACTAAGCAATACAAGTTATGCTAATTTCCACAAGCATTGGATATTTCAACATCTTTTTCACTGATGTAAACATCTATTTAGATGTGATTAATATCTTATATTCTGATGGTCAAGAGGCAAATAATTACTTTGGTCCAAATATTTAGAATGTACCACAAAATCTGAGGATTAAGACAGGCATTATAAAAGGAAAACAACAAATAAAATATTGTCTTTATTGATTCCATAAATAACACATTTTAGGAACATTATAGAAATGAATGAGTAAAAATATTCTTGAAAATTAAAAATTGAAAGTAAAAATTATCTTGAAAGCCATATTAACTTTTGGCACCAGTATAACACACACACACACACACACACACACACACACACACACGCACACAAGCACACGCAAACACACACACACACTCTCACACATGCACATGCACATGCACACACACACACATATATATATAATATATAATAGAATGTATATGTGTTTAATGCACTGAAGTGCACATGTTACTTTAATAAATATTTGAGTGTCTACTACCACTTATGAAGTTTAAAAATGTATTAGTAAGAGACAGATAACAGATAAATAGTCAAATATTTGAAAATTTGGGAAACCAGTATTTCTGAAAAGAAGTCATTTTAGCTGAGTTCTACAGGATGAGAAATTCAGGCCTGTGAAGATAACGTAGAGAGCCTCACTAAGAGAGGAAAGTATACTTGGAATATATAAAGACAGTAGTGAAGATGTGACTTATTTTAGTAAGTGACGTTTAGAAGATCAAGAATGAATAATGTACAGGAGACTTTGAACTGAATAGTATAGTTCCACAATAAAGCCAGTTTCAGATATATTAAAAGATGTATAAAGGTACATCTTAATATCTAATACACACTTTTTAGTTATTGAATTCTAAATGTGTAATTATTTTTTGATTTGTAACATGTGCTCAAGTCCAAACTTGTAGAATTTTATAAATATAGTATCTTATATATTTGGTGGCATGGAAGGATGAACATTGTATATAATTGTTTTATTTCTGTGATATATGGAGACACATAGTTTTAAGCTAAAGGAGCCCTTCTTTCCAACATAATGGGAGAGAGAATAAATATTTGTCTTTAACCAAAAATGCCGATCTGCCAATCTCCTCACTCAAATGCTCCTCTCATGAATGAGATTCTTTCATTTCTCATCATGATAGAAGCCATTTATCATGTTTTCCTGTAGCAACTTCTGTTTTGCTTATCATTTAAGACTACAATATATCATCTTTCTTTCTATGAGGAGCATTTGCTACAGAGAACGTTAGAGGTAATGGTGTGAAATATTTAAAGACATGGTAAGTTTGAAGCCTAGCGCTTCTCTAGTATTATAACATGATCCAATTTTCACTGCCCTAAAAAATTCTGAGTTATTTTCATGAGGCAGGTCTTCTCTAAATGCACACAGGTACAGGAATGGCAACTTGGCTTGTTTCTAATTTTCATATATCTGACTTGATGTCTCGAGGTAGAGAGCTGACACATATACTGTAACTAGACAGCTTCTTAATGCTAGTTATTAATTGTTAGCATTTTCATTAGGACCCCAGAAATATTCCTGAGTATTAGATCACCTTTGATATGCAGGTTCCAGTGATGAAGAGCATTTCTAGAAACATGTGAATCAATCAATATTCCCCATTAGTTGAACCTAAACTGTTTAAATTTTTGTTCTATTTATAAGCCTGTGGCTGTTATTGCAAGGTCACTTGACTTGTCTTCTCCAGTCTACAATGTGAATTAGTTTATATCCTCTAAGCCATTGCTTGCTTTTCTAGTTCATTACTGATAGATTTTCAGTTATCTGCTCAAGTGTCTTATAATTGCCTCTCATCTTTTGTCTTACTCTGTCTGTATATCAAACCTCATACTCTGTAAAAGAGTCAAGAGTCAAGTTATGCTCACATCAACCATAAACTTTAATGAACTGATTAGATTCTATTTGTTTTAATTATAGCATGGTGATTTATACTGTCTCTTTTTCATTGAAAATTCAAAATTATTCTTTATATTTCAGCCTTATTTAAGTATTATTTTGTGGTTGTTAATTGTTTGCGTATTAGCCATAAAAATCTTCCCAGGTAAATGGTAGCACTTTTCAGAAACATAGATATCTTAGTATCTTCCAGTGTTCTTTTACTTTCAATAAAACTTACCTAAATTTCACAATCAAGTTCAGATCACACCATTCATTCTTTTTTCCCTAAAATTTATCAATGGCAATAAGACTTGTCATCTTTTAATGACACTGAATACAATAAAAACTTATTTATTGTCTTATGGGTAAGTGAGGGTTTTAAAATATTTCTTGTTTTTTTATTTCCTAAACACTATTTAAAATATTTTGCAACTCTCAGGGCATGAACCCAATCCATGTTATATATTGAGAATATTAAATAAGATTTCATATACAATGCGTTGATTCCCTTTCATTTACTGACCTTTGTTATTATATGTGTCTATCTTGTTTGGAGATAGTTGAAAGATAATGAATGGTATAAATGTTAACACACTGAAGTCATTAGACCTGGAGAACCTCAGGTCAGTTTTCCTTACAGCTATGCTGTTAGGCAACAATCAATGAGCCCTCTTTTTGATCACCTATAAATAGAAAATCATAGAACTTCTAGGTTTTTTGAAATTATTGAACTTATAATAACTATAGAGTGTTATGATGATAATATAATAAAGGAAGATTTCAACAAAATAGTAAGCAATCATTGTTTGGCTGATTTCATGGTGGGAAGATAAAATGCAGTGATATAAAGGGGGAGAAGCGATTACTGGAATGGGAAGGATTAAATGGGATAGGGGATGGGAAAATATACAAATTTATTTACATGTATAAGATAAATTAGGATGTACCCTATAAGTGGGGTTGGGGTAAGATAATTGGAGTGGGAGATAGATTCTACAGGACGTGTAGTAGCAAAATGAAACTACAGTACCAGAAATGATTTATCTCTTTGGGATTTGTTGGCCAGTATGCTTACATAGACCTGCAGTCTGTAGCTATTGTTGGTATTGGTTATTCTACAGAATTGAATGGTAAGATAACTGCTGCTGAAAACAGCACTCTTGAGTTATAGAACATGGAAAATAAAGCTGGAATGACAAGGCGACTTTATTCTTCCTGGCCAACAATCATAATGGCCTGAAAAAGCAATATCAAAGAGATTGAAAGTTGATTACCAGTTATCAGATACTGGGGTGAATGAAGGGTTGGACATTATTATGTGAATTTTTTCAAATTGAAAAGTTCTTGGATAGTAGCATATTCTACTGAATTACATAATTTAAAAGGGTGAATTTTAAATTGCATAATGCAAATCTCAATAAAGTTCTTATGTGTCTAATTGCATAAATGCAAGCACACACACATAAAAATAATTTAGATCCATCATTCTACCTGGCATAAATTAAGAGTTAAGAGTGAAGTTCTTTCATAGAACTTGTAAATATGTTAAATTATTGTTGACCTTAATAAATATCCTGCTTTCAGAGAAGACTGAAGGTCAATAAATTCGCAAATCAAATTTTAATTTTTTCTACTTTCTTTAAACAAAAATCTAGTTACTATTATCATGTTGGTTGGTATCATGTTTCCTTCTCTAACATGTAAAACATATTAAAATCATCTAATGCACAGGGCTCTGCTCAAATTCCAAGGCTATATAAATAATTAGTTAACTAATTAGAAAGTTAATTCAAGGCCTACAACAGAACCTAACAATAGCTCAAGTATGTCATGGGAAGTCACACTCTCTGAAGTTAATACAGATTTTGTTAAAATTGTTAGTGTCTTTCTGTTGCATCCTCTGAGTAAAAATTTGGAGTCCATTTTTGCTTAAAATATATTTTTATTTTTGAAACAAAGTATCTGGCTTTAAAAATATGAGAGTAGGCTAATATATAGTCCCTAAGAAAATTAACTTCAGGGAAATTGATATGTTGCTTATGAAATACAAATATTGGGGCTGGAGAGATGGCTCAGTGGTTAAGAGCAGTGACTGCTCTTCCAAAGGTCCTGAGTGCAAATTCCAGCAACCACATGGTGGCTCATAACCATCCATAATGAGATCTAATGCCCCCTTCTGATGTGTCTGAGGACAGCTACAATGAACTTATATATAATAAATAAATCTTTAAAAAATGTAAATATTGGTGAGAATAGTGTATTTAATGTAAAAAATATCCAAAAGTGCTAACTTTCATTAATTTATTATTATTATTATTATTTTGTAATTAATTGTTCCATTCATTTATATTTCAAATGATATTCCCCTTCCTTGTTACCCCTTTACAACCAACCCATCTCCACACCTTCTCCTCCCTCCCCTTTGCCACTATAAGGGTGCTTCTGCACCCACTCCTGTCGCACCACTCCAGCACTCTATGCTGGGGCATCAAACCTCCTCAGAACCAAGGTCTCCACAGGACCAAGGGCTTCTGTGGAGAGAGGCTCAACCATTAAAGCCTAAACTCACAACTGAAAATATAATAGTGCTTTAGGTATATATATATATATATATATATATATATATATATATATATATATACCGTGCCTTGAGTAAGATTAGTGGTTGCCTAACTAATTGGGTAATGAAGAAACAGCAGACACATATACAGAAAAGCTGAACTAAATTGGAAATTGAGTATTCTTTTTAATAGATCTGAATGCACGAGGTGGGTTTACTGCATACTAATAAAAAGAGAGGGAGACTTAGATAATCTTGGTAGAAAGTCTTGTTAGGAACACCTTCTCATGCTGTAGATATCTGGAAAGAAAGAAATCTTGTTGATAGTCTCTGAATATATTGGTTTTAGCTGAAAATCAATAGTTCATAACATTCATACTTGGACAAAAGGAAGGCTTTGCCATTCCAATGTGTTTAGGGTATTGGAGTATTTGACAACACTACAATCGTGTCAATATTACATATTTACTTGCAACTTCACCTTTCTATATGTACATAGATCAGAACCTCAGAAGAATAACTTCAAGCTTTTGGAGATACTACCATGAAGACAGATAACAAGAACCCCAACTGTCTATCCTTAGATATCTCTGCCTGCTACTCATATAGCAACATTATAAGGGACTTAATATTCATTGTTGCTCATTTTTCACATCACCCAACACTAAAAGTATAAGCTATAGACGGATGAAACTAGTATGCCTCACTGTACTTACCCAATACAATTATTATGCCTTGACCTTTTGACCAAATGAGCTTCATCTTCCCTCTGCCTGTACTTGCAACCTATTTTAATACTGCAGCACAGACTTAATGGATTGAGAGCATGTGAGTAAGTAATGAGAATCTGGAGAAGAGTGGTCAGCATGATTAAGATGCTATTTGTAGTGCAATTCCATTATAATTAACATTATGTAAGTGGAGAAGTATGATGTTTGCACCTCTTCCTGGCAGATGTTTTAAAGTAGTGACAGGAAATTAAACAGTCAATGAAGACCTATTTATTGAAAATTGTTTTATGTTCTACAGTGCTGAATTCATTTGTTTGTTTCACAAACCCCAGATAATTCAAGCAAGGTCTATCAGAAATATGCTTAACAAGCATTCTAACTGTGCTTGCAGTGCTCAGAAGTACTACAGATAAACTTTCAATATTAGAAGCAAAAATCTACTAAGAGTTCTTTAAGTAACATATTTAAAAAGTGAAAATAGATCTATATTCTTCCTTCCTTTCTTTCTTCCTTCCTTCCTTCATTTGTTTGCTTCTTTCTTTCTTTCTTTTTTCCTTTCTTCCTATCCTTCCTTCCTTTCTTAGTCTTTTTAGTTCCAAAAATTATTAACAGGAACAAAGATCAGTAAATATAACATATAACCTTGAAAATTTGTTAAAATTGCTTTTTAAAATAACAGACTGAACAATTAATTAAGTATTGATTTATCCAAATCTCGATTATTCTTAATTAGACCTGAGTAAGCAGCCTGCAGTCCAGTGCATGACTTTCGTCCTTCATCTTTATTAGTATTGTCCCAAATGTCAATGATTTTTATGTTTTTAAGTGGAAGAAAAATGTCAATGTTAACATTTCAACATATTAAAATTACAAAAAGCCCTAGTTTCAGTGTCCATAAGTTGAGTCATAGTGAGACATTGCCACACCCCTTTATTCTGTTAGTTGGATTTTGTTTGTTTTGTTCTGTCTTTTGATCACCAGGCAGAATGGTATATTTTAAAATTCTTTGTGATCAGAAGGGCATCTGATCCTTCATAAAAATGATTCAGACTCAGCCATACTTAAAGTGGCAATGAAAAGACTCTCCTATGTATCATTTCTATTTTCTCAAATGGTTGCAGAATGAATCTAGTGATCATATTTTACAGATCAGTGGAGTGAGGTTTGTATTGTCAAGCTATTCACATTAGAGAAGTGTTCCAGAAGGGATATTTATACTAAATTAGTGTGTGTGTGTGTTTAAAAACAGCATGGTAAGTTTTTTGAAAGTGGTATCATCTTCTGTTATGCTCCCATTACTTATTGTTGACTAGGATTGAGATGACAATATTAGTCGTTCTAACATTCGGAGCTTAGGGTAGAAATCAATTTATAGCAGCCACATACATGAGGTTCATGCTTTATTTTGACAGTCAATATCAGAATCACTGTTCTGTTGCTTAGTTGGGTTCTTTATGCATACTTTAGCTAAAGATAATTTCAAGCCCACATTTTTTCATAAGACTTACTGAAGAAGCTTAAGAATATTGATTGATTGATTGATTGATTGATTGATGCTGATAATTGAACCTGGGTCAGAATTTCATGCATGCTAGGATACTGAGCAATTCTCTTAACACTTATATGTACTCAAGCCATATTATTCATTCCTTCTTTGCTATACTCTTATATACTGTCTCATTAGGAAATGTTGGCTATAACTTTAAGATGTTACTCAAACATAGCTCAAGAGGAGGTCAAATTAAGAGATTATTTATTGCATATCTGGAGAAGGTAACACAACTCTTTCATCAAGAACTTTCTGGAATCCTATATTCAAAGGTTGAAGGATGAATAATATTATTCTATATTCATAGAACAATGTTTATTCAACCAAGCTCAAGAGAAGCTTCCTCCTCAGTACATAAGAACAAATATAGAAATAAGTAGCAAGATATTACTCTCTCTCTCTCTCTCTCTCTCTCTCTCTCTCTCTCTCTCACACACACACACACACACACACACACAAACACACACACACACACACACACACACACAGAGAGAGAGAGAGAGAGAGAGAGAGAGAGAGAGAGAGAGAGCCACATGATAAAACTTTAATGTTTATTAGTTTCATGGATATTTAAAAATCTCTTGGCTTTTTTTTTTTAGAATCAGCCATACATAATCTATAAAACTTTTAATGTTTTGAGTACTGTTTGTTAGAGTAGCTTTCATATCTATAGAATAACTAAGTTGTAATAAATACTTTTTTGTTTGTTTTTTGAGACAGGGTTTCTCTGTGTAGCCCTGGCTGTCCTGGAACTCACTCTAGACCAGGCTGGCCTCGAACTCAGAAATCCACCTGCTTCTGCCTTCCAAGTGCTGGGAATACAGGCGTGCGCCACCACCGCCTGGCAATAATACAATTATTTAAACTAAAATTTACTCTGTGTTGTGTGCTAGAAATTTTGATAATTCTACAATTAAAACTTCATTTAATGATTTCTTAAGTACCTGTGGAATAAATATTAATAGGGCATTTTAAATTATGTTTCCCCTAATCTTGCTATTATGCTCTTCAGTGTTAAGAATTTTTAGAAATTCATGTTATGTACTTGTGCAAATAGTTTTAATGGACAGTCTCAGTGAAGATTTACAGTTGAGTCGTCAGCTGTAAAGTCAGATACAAAATTGTGTGATTGTCAGTCCTTGAGTGGGAGATTTGCTCGTTCTTAGATGGATTATGAAATATCAGGTTTTCCCGGTGGCTTTTGTTAATATAAAACTGAATAGAGATGCATCCTTAAGTATTATCGTGTGTTTAATTTTATGGGATTTCCCACATATCTTATTGAATTTCTTCACTAATGTTATTGAATGAATAAGCAGGCATTATACAACGGAGAGATGTTAGGTTGTCTGAGTTACTCATCAGAAAACTCAAGGACTCATGTTTGTTTGTTTTATTTTACATAGCAACCATTGTTTCACTTCCCTCCTCTCCTTCTAGTCCCTACCTACTACCTCTCCACTCACCTAACTGCAGTCCATTCCTCCTCCATTTCCCTTCAAAAAAAAAAAAAAGGCAAGTCTCCCATGGATATCAACCAACCATGAAACATCAGTTTGTAGTAAGACTAGATACCTCCTCTTTTATTAAGGGTTAACAAGGAAACCCAATTGTAGGAGAGGAGTCCCAAAAGCAAGAGAGTCAGAACAGCCTATGCTTCCACTGTTATGAGTCCCATAAAAGAGCCAGGATATGCAACTGTAATATATGTATACAGGGCCTATGTCAGCCTCATGCAGGTTGTTTGGTTGGCAGTTCAGTTTTTGTGAGTTATCTCCCGGGTTAGGTGATTCTGCGTATTTTCTTGTGGAGGTCTTGTCGCCTTTGGCTTCCACAGTCATTCTTCCCCCTCTTTTGCAGGATTCCCCATGCTCCACCTAATGTTTGGCTGTGCATTGCTGCATCTGTTTACATCAATTCCTGGGAAAAGCTTCTTGAATGAAAATTGGGCTAGGCACCAATCTATGAGTATAGCAGAATACCATTAGGAATCAGTTATAGCATCATTCTATATGTGAGAACTAAGAGCTGGACCTACCAGGGTCCAGCTTTTTATGTCACCATATAATATTATTAACTACAAAGTTTACATTTGTGAACTTGATAGTCACACACACATTCATACATACACACAAATAAAAATCATATATACATATACATATGCATATACATATATATATACATTTATATATGAAGGGCAAATTGATTATTTTACATTGCAACCAAATATATATGAGACTAAGATGTAACCTCTGCTTTTAGAGAAGCCACAGTATGAAAGAGTAGAGATATTTCTTGGTATTTTAGAACAGTGTGCTCTAATATATTACAATTACAATTATACTAATATTGTCATTAATGATGATATATATCACACTCTTGTTTGACATCAATCCTTTTGTTTGCACTTGCTGCATATCAAGGATATCATATCATAAGGATTACAATCAACACATCTCCTGATAGGCAGAGTAAAATCCAAGTTCACTGTAGGCAGTGAATGATGTACAAAGAAGGTCAGGGGATAAAGTTCGTCCCATCCACAGTCATGATCCACTCCTGCCATTTTGCCATTGAGATGCTCTCCTTGAAGTGTAATTGTAAGTGACTTTCTGCATTTTCACCCAAAGGATAGTCATCACACTGTCTGGTATTCAATTTTCTGATGAAGAGTTTCTATTCTCAAGAGTTCTTTGAGCAAGCAGTATATCTGTGCAAGGGAATACATAAACATTACTTCATTGATTGGAACACAATTAGAAGACTCTTGTGGGGGGAGAGCATTGTATGAGTAGATCTTAGCAATGTCTAAGGCACTTGAAGGGCAAATTGATTATTTTATATTAAAATCAAATGAATGCACCACTGCTTCTCAATTTTTCTTTTAGTCATTCTTATAAAATGAATGATTGAAAATGATTAAAGTATAAATTAAATATACAAGAGATGAACAAAATCCAAGAAAATATTTAGAATATTTAGTGACTCTGAATGTAACTGGTTGGTTCATAATTAAATATGTATCAGAACATAATTGGTTGATACATGATTATTTACAAACAATTACATGTTGATAAAATTATGGTAAATATTATCTAATGCTTAGATCAGAGAATAATTTTAGAATTTCCCCTCTTTTAGGCATTGGTTAATATAATTTAAAATATTTCCATTAACTTGGCATAATTATTCATAAACAATATTCATAAATCCTGACAAGTCTTAGAAAAAAAACATGAATTTCAGGTTCTGAATATAGATATTTATTGAAAATAGACTTTTAAAAATATTCATGAGCAACAATATTAGTAGAAAAATATGTTTCATTTTAAATATGATTTGATCATTGTACCACTTACTGTGTCTTCATATGTAAAAATAATTATAAGACAAAATGTCATGGATTAGATAGTTCAGGGAAATGGAAAGAGTTAGAGGAAAGAGGGAGGAGTAAAATGACCTATATCCAGGACCCATTTATGTTTCTCCAAAAAACTTATGAAATTGTTAGCACAATTCAATATAGCAGTTTTTAATATAATGCTGTTGACTCAACTAGTATAGCCTATTATAAGTTCTTTGACTACTGTATTTCAAAGGCAATGTAATTATTTGTTTACTATTTTCTATCTACTTTATTTTATGTGCATGAGTATTTTCCTTGATTAATATATTTCCATGGCAATGTACTTATTTGTTTACTTGATTATTTTCTATTTATTTTATTTTATGTGCATGAGTATTTCACTTGCATGTATGTCTGTGCACTACATGTGTGCCTGGAATCATAAGAGGCCAGAAGATGTCACTGGATGCTTTGAAACTAAAGTTTGGATGGTTGTGAGCAATAATATAATATATGTGCTAGAAACTTAACTTGGGTTATCTGTAATAGTGCATGCTCTTATCCATGCAGCCATCTCGCTCAGCCCCACATATTTACATTTGATTGCTGAATGGTGTTAGTAGTATGAACTCTATCACAAGAAACGTTTGAATATCTGTTACATAATCAAAGCCCTTAGATCTGTGCCAGAGAAATGACTCACGGTTGCTTGTTGCTTATGCATGAGGACCTGAGTTCAGATTCCTAGAACCCCATGAAAACTAGGGAGGTTATCCAAAATAAGGGGAACTCTTGGTTAAGTGAGAAATCCAATCTGAAAGGAATAAGACAGAGAATGGTAGACCAGAACTCTCTGCCCTCTCCTCCAGCTTCTTCACATACAAGTGTGAGCACAATTGCACATGCCAACAGACATCACACACACATACACCCCCCCACACACACATCTCCCTAAATCTTTATTCTTGCTAATTTGTTTAAAAAAATTGCTGCAAAAATATTTATATAATTTGTGCTCTATTCCAGGATAATTTGACTTGAACCATTTCCTTGGTAGCTCTTAACATCTTCAAAATCAGAAAAGTCTTCACTGGGGACTCAGCAAGCTCAAACCAAAATGATGTAAAGTTACAAGAAAAACTAACTTGTAAGATGACAGGGGGGAGCTTTACAGAAGACAGGAAGACACACGTTACTTTTGTGAAATGTCCTATACTCTTTTCTGAAGTGTTTAAAAAAAAAAAAACTTTGGAGAGAAAAATTTACTGAATACTATCAAGTTTGCTAATGGAGCACCAGCTAAGAGCATTCGACCCACTCGAGCATGGCTGGCAGCTCTTGATGCCACAACTATGTTTTTAACTAAAGGGGTATCAGATGAACTGTCTGAAGACATGACAGTTATTAAACATATATGCACAAGAACGGCAAAGGGATAGTAAGTCTTGACAGGCTTTTATTTCTGCAGCGCATATTTTTAACTCTTTCAATACTGAAATTCACTCTTGATTCTTTGCTCAGTAATTCATATGAGTATCAACTATTTGGTCAATAGGTGGCTTTATGGGATAGAAAACACTTCATGATTCCCCTTTTCTGCATGCCTCAAAATGTCTTAAGTAGTCAATTAAAGACTCTAATTCCATTTGGTTTTTGCAGTCTTCTGATATACTTTGCATTGTTTCTTGTGGCTCTGGGCACTGATTATCCTGTAGGACACATTTCTCTAATAAGCACAAGCAATTTGTTATCTTGGATTTATTTTAGACTTAATGCCACTTATGTAAGGGTTATTTTCATAAGGTAGATCAGGTAGAGATTGCTGGTGAAATATAGTATCCTGTTCTCAGAGCATTTCTCAGTATTAGCTTAGGGATTTCCTCTCCTCTGTAAGACCTTTAACGAGGCTGCCTTGTGATATAACAATTCTATAAATTAAAGCTATTACCCATTGTAGGTATAACAAGTCATCTATGTAACACTTTTCATTTTGTAAAAGATGCTTATTACAGACAAGTCTCTCTTAATATAAACAAGGTAGTTTAATAGACAAGTCAAGGCATTTTAATTTGAGCTTAATGAGTCCTTGCTTCTGAGAATCATCCATACAGATTTTTAAAATAAGCAAAATATGAGGGCACAGAAAATGGTAAGTGAAAACTAACAAAATCATGCAGACAATCTACATTGTGTATTTAACATTAGTAAAACCTTAGTACCTTTCTAGCCATTTCAGATAAGTCCTGGCCCTTTTATGAATCTGCTTGTCATTGTATTTCAGTTGATAGTGAGATTCCTCATTGTCAATCAGAGAAATAGTAATAAATATGCATTTTGAGACTATGCCCCATACACAAATCATTGTAAAAGATGCATTATTACCTCCTATGTCAAAAGAAATTTTACCCTATTTCTCCCCAGTTGGTCTACACTGCTACTTACATTTTCTCTTCTTTTCCTCTTCTCCCTTTTCTCTTCTCTCTTTTCTCTTTTTCTCTTCTCCTTTTTCTCTTCTCCTTTTTCTCTTCTCCTTTTTCTCTTCTCCTTTTTCTCTTCTCCTTTTTCTCTTCTCCTTTTTCTCTTCTCCTTTTTCTCTTCTTTTTCTCTTCTCCTTTTTCTCTTCTCTTCTCTTCTCTTCTCTTCTCTTCTCTTCTCTTCTCTTCTCTTCTCTTCTCTTCTCTCCTCTCCTCTCCTCTCCTCTCCTCTCCTCTCCTCTCCTCTCCTCTCCTCTCCTCTCCTCTCCTCTCCTCTCCTCTCCTCTTCTCCCCTCTCTCTCTTTCTTCCTTCCTTGAACCTTTCTTTTACTCTTCCTCTTCGTCCTCCTCCTTTTTTGTATACTTATTTATTTATTTATTTGTTTGTTTGTTTCAAGATAGGATTTCTCTATGTAGCCCTGGTCATCCTGAAACTCACTCTGTAGACCACGCTACCCTTGAACTCAGAGATATGCCTGACTGTCTCCCAAGCTCTGGGAGGATCCTCACCATCCAGCTTTACTTTCTCAGTAAAAAGCAACATCCTCTCTCATATCAGGAACATATATTCATGTTTTGTTGTAGTTAAGTCACAAGTTACTCAAATTTATGCTGCATGGACACCAGATACATTTCGATGGCCATTTGACAGTTGGATGAAATCTAATTATATGCTGTGTAAAATATTACTTTGAGTTTATTTGTCTAGGAAATAAGGGGATTTAGTTATTTGGGGGGCAGGCATTGAATTTTCATTTATCTTGGCATATCTATGGAATAAATGCAATCTGATATTCACTGCTTTCTTTGCATCAATAAAACAACAAATTGGCTGCAAAGACCTTTATGCCTGCACATTTTTGAAAGCATTGACTTTTGTTAGCTGTGTCTGCATTTTGAAGTTTGAATTGAATGATGAGTCCTAAGGGTTTTGAGAAATTTGACATTTAATAATGTCAACATTATCTGATTGTATGCTTATCAACATTTGAAGGAATTTGCTTAACTACATGGCCTCAGAACTTTTTAATTTATGCAACTTATTACTAAAGATGTTAATTTGCAAACCATTGCCACTATAGAACACAAAGTGTCTACACAGGAAGGGAAGAATTTATCATGTTTTTCAACATGATAAAATAAATATATGAAATAATTCTGAAAACATTTCAATGTAATAAATACATTCCATGTTTCCATGTTTTTATTTTATACCTCTTCTAATAATTCCAATAAGTAGTTTCAAATGTTCCAATCTACTAGTTATTTCTCTGAAGTTAATTGCATGGTCTTTTACCATATCAGTAAATGGAATTTTGCTTTGCCATATGAGAAGCACAAAGTGTATTTTGATTAATGGTTTCCATATCCACTAGAGTACAGGCTTTTATTTAAGTGTTATCTCTAAATATTAAATTCTTATCATTTGCAAGTCGATGCAAGCCCTGTGCATGTTGTTGTGCTGATTTAATTTCTATCATTTGCTTCATATCAATTCACTTTTGTAGTATGTTATTATGCACTTATTGGCAAGTTCTGTTACCTATCTCTTACAAGCACTATACTAATATATGTGCTAGAATATTCTCTTAATTCAAGGCACAGCTAGATTTATGAAAGCTGTGTAAAAGCACAAAAAGAGGTTTAAGACAGGAGATGCAGTGGTGAGCCATTTGATTCTATAGAGGTAGTCTATGGAAGTTGAGGTTCATGTAATTGAGAGGTGATGTGTATATGGGCTGATTTATGCGTGTAAGGTGCTATCTGTTCACTCTTAGAAAACTAGCTTTTAATAGCAACACAAACATCTTGGGTAAGGATTGTTAAGTTTACATCTTCTGCATCACTGTCAATTTGCTGTAAATTTACAGAAAGTGCATTGAAGATAGGATACTCAGTTCTGTTCTGATGATTGACAGCAATGTATCCTTCTAAACATCCTCACTTCCTCAATTTTCTTTTATATTTTCTCTTTTTAAAAAAAATTATCTTTAATCTTTTTTATTACAATCCAGTCATTATTGCCTTCCCCAACAGATCCTCATACCATTCCTCATCTCCAGGTCCCCAAGAGGATGCCCATACCCACAGGCCTCTCCACTCCCTGAGGTCTCAAGTCTTTCTAAGATTAGGTGCATCTTCTCCCCTGAAGCCAGACCAGGCAGTCCACTGCTGTATATGTGTTGAAGACCTTGGACCAGGTGGTATATGCTGCCTGGATAGTGGCTCATTGTCTGAGGGATATCAAGGTTCCAATTGAATAAGAATTCTGGTCTTCCTATGGGGTCACCTCCTCCTCAGTTTCTTCCACCCTTTCCCTAATTCAACTGTAGGGATTTCCAGCTTCTGTCCATTGGTTGGGTGGATCTGCATCTACTCTTTTAGACAGCAGGTTGTTAAGCCTCTCAGAGAAATAGTGGTAGGCCTTGAAGGCTCCCCTTGAGCTGGGTCCAAGTTTGGGCCAGACTGAACCTCCTTCTCTCAGTCTCTTCTCCATTTTTGCCTCTGCTGGGATTTTATACAGGAACAATTCTGGGTAAGAATCTTTTACTGATTTACCATCTTGCAATCCCACCAACAGTGGAGGAGTGTTACTCTTTCTCCACATCCTCTCCAGCACCTGTTGTCTCTTGAGTTTTTAATCTTAGCCATTCTGACTGGTGTGAGTTGGAAATCAGGGTTGTTTGGATTTGCATTTCCCTGGTGAATAATGATGTTGAACATCTCTCTTTCTATTTTATTTTATTTTTTGTATTTTCTATATTCTTTGTTTACATTCCAAAGGCTTACCCCTTTCCCACTTTCCCTCTACCATACATTCCATAAGTCCTCGCCCCTCAACTATTCCCCAATCATCCCCTCCCCCACGCAACATTTCTCTGTTCTGGAGCTACAAAAATGGATCCAATCTTTACAGGTCCAGGGTCCTCTCCTTTCCTCTGCTTGGGAATCATTTGAATTGCTAATTGTGCCTTGAGTATTTAGGGCTTCTGGGCTCATTAATATCCGCTTATCAGTGATTGCATTTCATGTGTATTCTTTTGTGATTGGGTTAACTCGCTTAGGATGATATTTTCCAGATATAACCATTTATCTACAAATTGCATGAATTCATTATTTTTAATTGCTGAGTAGTATTCCATTGTATAAATATACCACATTTTCTGTATCCATTTCTCCGTTGAGGGATATCTGGTCTCCTTCCAATTTCTGGCTATTATAAACAAGGCTGCTATGAACATCATGGAGCATGTGTCTTTATTGTATGCTGGGGAATCCTCTGGGTATATGCCCAGGAGTGTTATACCAGGGTCCTCTGGAAGTGACATGCCCAATTTTCTGAGGAACCACCAAACTGATTTCCAGAGCAGTTTTACCATTTTGCATTCCCACCAACAGTGGAGGAGTGTTCCTCTTTCTCCACATCCTCGCCAGCACTTGTTGTCTCTTGAGTTTTTAATCTTAGCCATTCTGACTGGTGTGAGGTGGAATCTCAGGGTTGTTTTGATTTGCATTTCCCTGATGACCAATGATGTTGAACATCTCGGTGTTTCTCGGCCATACGAAATTCTTCTGGTGAAAATTCTTTGTTTAGCTCTGTACCACATTTTTTGATAGGGTTATTTGGTTCTTTGGGGTCTAACTTCTTGAGTTCTTTATGTATATTGAATATTAGCCCTCTGTCGGATGTGGAGTTGGTGAAGATCTTTTCCCACTTTGTTGGTTGCCGTTTTGTCCTTCTGACAGTGTCCTTTGCCTTACAGAAACTTTGTAATTTTATGAGGTCCCATTTGTCAATTCTTGATCTTAGAGCATAAGCTATTGGTGTTCTGTTCAGGAACTTTCCCCCTGTGCACATGTCCTCCAGAGTCTTCCCAAGTTTCTTTTCTAATAGTTTCAGTGTGTCTGGTTTTATGTGGAGGTCCTTGATCCACTTGGAGTTGATCTTAGTACAAGGAGATAAGAGTGGGTCGATTCGCATTCTTCTGCATACTGAACATCTATGCTCCAAATACAAGCGCACCCTCATTCATAAAAGAAACTTTACTGAAGCTTAAAGCACACATTACACCTAACACAATAATTGTGGGTGACTTCAACACTCCACTCTCCTCAATGGACCGATCAGGAAAGCAGAAATTAAACAGGGACACAGTGAAACTAATTGAAACTTTGGACCAATTGGATTTTACAGATATATATAGAACTTTTCATCCTAAAGCAAATGAACATCTCTTAAGGTGCTTCTAATCAGTCTGGCGGTTCCTCAGAAAATTGGGCATGACACTTCCAAAGGACCCTGTCATACAACTCCTGGGCACGTACCCAGAGGATTCCCCTGCATGCAATAAAGACACATGCTCCACTATGTTCATAGCAGCCTTATTTATAATAGGCGGAGGCTGGAAGGAGCCCAGATGTCCCTCAAAGGAGGAATGAATACAGAAAATGTGGTATATTTATACAATGGAATACTACTCAGCAATTAAAAATAATGAATTCATGCAATTTGTAGGCAAATGGTTGGATCTGGAAAATATCACCCTAAGTGAGTTAACCCAATCACAAAAGAATACACATGAAATGCAATCACTGATAAGTGGATATTAATGAGCCCAGTAGCTCTGAATACTCAAGCACAATTAGCAAATCAAAAGATTCCCAAGAAGAAGGAATGAGAGAACACTGGTCCAGAAAAGACTGGTTCCAATATTGCAGGAGAGTACCAGAACAGAAAAAGGGTTGGTGGGTGATTGGGGAATGGGCGGGGGGGGGAAAGAGGACTTATGGGACACTTGGTGTGGGGGAAACTGGGAAAGGGGAAAGCCTTTGGAATGTAAACAAAGAATATAGAAAATAAAATAAAATAAAATAAAATAATCCTTTACCGGGAAAAAGCAACCCCCATCCCTCCACTTGATGCCCTGTCTTTCTCCTGGAGGTGGATTCTACAAGTTTCCTCTCCCAACTGTTGGACATTTCATCTAAGGTCCTTCCATTTGCGTCCTGAGAGTCTGTCACCTCCCAGGTCTCTGGTACATCCTAAACGTTCTCCCCACTTCCTACCTCCTGAAGTTGCCAGTTTCCATTCTTTCTACTGGTCCTCAGGGCTTCACTCCAGTTCCCTTTCCTCTGCCTTGTTCCCCTTTCCTCCCTCCTATCCAAATCCCTCCCTCCCTCTACTCCCCTCCATGATTGCTTTCTTCTTCCTCCCAAGTGGAATTGGGATGTCCTCACTTGTATGTTTTGTATTGTTAACCTTCTTGAGATCTGTTGATTTTATTGTAGGTTTTCTGTCCTTTTGTGATTATTATTCACTTATCATTGAAGACATACTATGCATGTCCTTTTTCATTTGAGTTACCCCACTCAGGATGATATTTTCTAGTTCCATCCATCTGCCTGCAAAACTCATGATGTCTTCTCTTGTAATAGCTGAGTAGTATTCCATTGTGTAAATTAACATTTTCTGCACTCATTCTTCCATTTTGAGACATCTTTGGTTTCTTTCTGGCTTCTGGCTATCACAAATAAGGCTGCTATGAACATAGTAGAGCATATGCCCCTTATGGCACGGTGGGGTGTCTTTTGGGTATATCCCCAACAGTGGTATAGCTGGGTAGATATATATTTAGGTAGATATATTTTCTCTATTTTAATATTTTCACTTTCTGTGATTTGAAATAATAACATTATGGGCTCGGTATGTTTCTGAATTAAAATGCCAATGGAATCATGCATCTAAAGTCATATTATTAGCTGAGAATCATTCGAATTCTCTCTTTTTCTTTATTGTAACTATTCAACTGTATATGAGGGAATACAACTTCAGAGTTTTACATATGAATTGTTTAGAATCCATGTACACTTTATAAATCTTACCAGTAGTTTGTAATACTTATTTTTTGAGAGTTGAGGGTTCCACTTAAATAATTTCCATAAATGCAGCATAAACTATGCCTTGATACTAGTAGAGCATAGATTAAAATATGCCCATAGCCCTAGGATGGAATCCCTTGATGATGAGAAAATGGGGAGCCCCAAGACAAAGGATGGGCTGCCTTATATCTCTGAGCAGTTGCCGCCAAGGTCTTTGTGCCTGACTCTTGTCACAGGATAGGCTACAAGAGGAATCCCTCATTAACATAGGGCCAGATAAGAAACTGCTGAGTCAGCATGCCATTAGCATGCCTGTACCAAGTTGTTTGCCAGGATTAGGGCCAGAAACCAGCGCCATCTTGTAATGGTGAAACAATATGGCTCGCTCCAAACTATGCCTTGATACTAGTAGAGCATAGATTAAAATATGCCCATAGCCCTAGGATACAACTATTTATTTTCATTTTGCTAAATGGTCATGTGATCAAAGTGCATTCTAAATATTTTATGTTTAAACATGTAGACTTCAGCTGCTCTCACTCTTGGTAAGACAAGCTCCTTGATGTTGCGGCAGCAGTCAGTGGGGAGGTGCATAACTGATCAGGTGCATAACTAATCTCGGGGCTTAGAATAAGGTAATGAATGTTCAACCCTAAATAGCATATCTGACTCTCTCCCATGACAAAGACTCATGAAAGAGGAGGACAAAAGATTGTAGGAGTGGAAAAATGGGTAGGAGTGCTGTGAAATGAAGTCTTCTAGATAAGGTGTGGCTATTGCAGTTGTAGTTACATGTACAAGTCCTGCACAGACTCAAGGTAGCCAAAATTCTGACAGAGATGGGCTTGATAACCTTGACTGAGGATATATTTATTTGTAGTTGGTCATTGCTGGGGTAAAGAGAATTACTCTTTTCCTTTGCTTTTTTTTTATTGGATATTTTCTTTATTTACATTTCAAATGTTATCATATTTCCTGGTTTCCCCTCCAAAAAACCCACTATCTCTTATTTGGGGATGAGGACATGGTAAGACTCCAATGTTCTAGGGGATGACTGGATAGTGCACATCATACAACTATGGAACAGACTAACTGGACTGAATTACACTACTAGTGAAACAGATGCAGCTGGGATGGGGATATTTGAAGAGCATATGGGGGATATGAAAGGATAAATGAATGTAAGTGTATTTCATTTTATTTGTGCAGGCAACTCTCAAGAACACAGGAAGTTTAAAAAGAAAAAAACTGTTTATATTAGGATTTTATTTATCTAATTACTTTGATACCACTCTAATAATTGTTGTATATAAAGTATGTTTCACAATAATTTCTTTAAAGTGGAAAAAAAGCTGTAGAAACAAATCACATACCACAAGAACCTATTTGATAAATTCTCTACACTGGAGATGTTATTATGCAGGCATTTTTGATTCTAAAGTGACTTGATCTGGGGTGTCAGTGGAAGCCTGGCTCAGAAATTGAAATCTAAATAGTGAGCCATAGAATGTTCAGAGAGAAAATGTCACAACACAATGAAACTTCTGAAATGGGAAGATACTGGCAAAATTTGGAAATGTAAACTTCTTTGTTGTAGTTGAAGACAGAGAGCAAAGTGAGAATTAGTGAAAGATCAAGTAATAGGCATGCCATGAAAAAGTTAAAAGTTTCAGAGATTTTTGTCATAGTAACTTTACTTTTATTTTAAATAAATATTTGAAGCTGTGTGATTTAAGGTGTTCTTTTACATTTTGCTCTCTTTGTTTTACTCCGTTTTTCGAATCTCAGCATAATAATTCATTCACATTTCTCCCTTCCTTTTCCTCCCCTAATCCTTCCCAATAACACTTCCCAACTTTCCTTAAAATTAATAAAATGTTATTTTTAATGTTTTTGTATGCATGCATGTGCTTATGTGTACATATATATTTCTAAATATAACCTACTGACTTCGTTTAATGATTTTTACGTATATGTTTTCAGGGCTGAGCATATGGTACTAGACAACCAATTAGTGTGTTCTTCCCTGGCTTGGATACTTCCATTCCAAGCTTTGTTCTTTTGCCTATAGTTCTTTGTGTAGTGTTGAGGCTTCGTTAGCTTTTCCATGTCTACTTGGGCGTGATCATTGGTGTCATTCTCGTTAAGCTCAGGTTGGTGAGATTTTGTGCATATAGCTTGTGATGTTATAGTAGACACAATATCACAGCAAACTTGCTTGTCTTCTATCAAAATTTTTCATGCCTTCTCTTCCACAATGATTCCTGAGCCTTAGGTGTGAGGGTGCTTTGTTAATGTACCCAATGGGATGGAGTCAAACAACCCTGTATTTTGCTTGGTTGTGATTTTTTTCTTGTTGGTCATGGTCACTGTTGTGAAGGGAAGTTACATTGATGAGGAGTGAAGGCTGCACTTAGTTGTCGGTTTAAGAACGAATGTTTATAGATTGTATAGATTATGCTGATTTAGCAAACTAGTGGTTTTTGTTTCAAGGCAGATTTGAACTCACAACCTTTTGATTCTGCCTCCTGAATCCTGAGATTACAGGCGAGTACCAATAACAACAAAAGCTAGCACACCTGGTTGCAAATTGAGATTAGGTAAAGATAATCCATATTTCCAATGGGTGATTTTATATGGAATGTGTAAGCCTATGGCTGTAGCTCATTGGTGGCTTGCATGTGGCCCATTATATCCCGGTTATAGAACATGATCTAAAAGTTTCATTTGTAAATGAAATTTTATTGCTAGGCTTTGTTTGCTGGCATATGGATCTAATTATTGATCAAATAATCTATACTTGAATAAAAAGAAAATAGCTATCTAGAATCTGGATTTATGCTCAAGATTTTAGAATTTTCTCTTAATTCATCTCCCACTATCATAGCTCAGTAATTTTTTCCTCCCTTTTAATCCCTTCATCCCTCCCCTCCCTCTGTCTCACTTTGTGTGTGTGTGTGTGTGTGTGTGTGTGTGTGTGTGTGCATGTTCTTGTATGGGCATATGTGTGAATACAGGGTACATATGCCCATGTGTACATACATGCTCAGGTAAAAGGTAAATGTCAGATCTCTTTTTTTTTAATTTTTATTTTTTAAATTTTATTTTCTATATTCTTTGTTTACATTCCAAAGGCTTTCCTTTTTCCCACTTCCCCCCTCACCAAGTGACCCATAAGTCCTCCACCTGCCCTCCTTGCATTCCCCAATCACCCCCCCCCCAGCCCTTTCTCTGTTCTGGTACTCTCCTGCAAAACTAGAACCAGTCTTTTCTGGACCAGTGTCCTCTCATTCCTTCTTCTTGGGAATCTTTTGATTTGCTAATTGTGCCTCGAGTATTCAGAGCTTCTGGGCTCATTAATATCCACTTATCAGTGATTGCATTTCATGTGTATTCTTTTGTGATTGGGTTAACTCGCTTAGGATGATATTTTCCAGATCCAACCATTTGCCTACAAATTGCATGAATTCATTATTTTTAATTGCTGAGTAGTATTCCATTGTATAAATGTACCACTTTTTCTATATCCATTCCTCCATTGAGGGACATCTGGCCTCCTTCCAGCTTTTGGCTATTATAAATAAGGCTGCTATGAACATAGTGGAGCATGTGTCTTTATTACATGCAGGAGAATCCTCTGGCTATATGCCCACGAGTGGTATGACAGGGTCCTTTGGAAGTGTCATGCCCAATTTTCTGAGGAACCGCCAGACTGATTTCCATGTACCATCTTGCAATCCCACCAACAGTGGAGGAGTGTTCCTCTTTCTCCACATCCTCGCCAGCACCCTTTGTCTCTTGAGTTTTTAATCTTAGCCATTCTGACTGGTATGTGGTGGAATCTCAGGGTTGTTTTGATTTGCATTTCCCTGATAACTAATGATGTTGAACATCTCTTAAGGTACTTCTCAGCCATCCAAATTTCTTCTGGTGAAAATTCTTTGTTTAGCTCTGTACCCCATTTTTAAATAGGTTATTTGGTTCTTTGGGGTCTAATTTCTTGAGTTCTTTGTAGATATTGGATATTAGCCCTCTGTCGGATGTGGGGTTGGTGAAGATCTTTTCCCAATTTGTTGGTTGTCATTTTGTCCTTCTGACAGTGTCCTTTGCCTTACAGAAACTTCGTAATTTTATGAGGTCCCATTTGTCAATTCTTGATCTTAGAGCATAAGCTATTGGTGTTCTGTTCAGGAAATTTCCCCCTGTGCCTGTGTCCTCCAGGGTCTTCCCTGTTTCTTTTCTATTAGTTCCAGTGTGTCTGGCTTTATGTGGAGGTCCTTGATCCACTTGGAGTTGATCTTAGTACAAGGTGATAAAAATGTGGTATATTTATACAATGGAGTACTACTCAGCAATTAAAAATAATGAACTCATGCAATTTGTAGGTAAATGGTTAGATCTGGAAAATATCATCCTAAGTGAGCTAACCCAATCACAAAAGAATACACATGAGATGCAATCACTGATAAGTGGATATTAATGAGCCCAGAAGCCCTAAATGCTCAAGGCAAAATTAGCAAGTCAAATGACTCCCAAGAAGAAGAAAGGAGAGGACCCTGGGCTTGTAAAGATTGGATCCAGTTTTGTACACCCAGAACAGAGAAATCGTGGGGGGAAGAATGATTGGGGAATAGCTGGGGGGGGGAGAGGAATTATGGGACATATGGTGGGGGAGAACTGGGAAAGGGGAAAGCCTTTGGAATGTATACATAGAATATGGAAAATAAAAATTAAATAAAAAAAAAGAAAAAAAAAGAGTGGCTCAATTTGCATTCTTCTGTGTGTTGACCTCCAGTTGAACCAGCACCATTTGTTGAAAAGACTATCTTTTTTCCACTGGATGGTTGTAGCTCCTTTATCAAAAGATCAAGTGACCATAAGTCTGTGGGTTCATTTCTGGGTCTTCAATTCTATTCCTTTGATCTACTTGCCTGTCATTGTACCAATACCATGCAGTTTTTAACACAGTTGCTCTGTAGTACTGCTTGAGGTCAGGGATATTGATTCCCCCAGAAGTCCTTTTATTGTTGAGAATTGTTTTAGCTATCCTGGGTTTTTTGTTACTCCAGATGAATTTAAGAATTGCTCTTTCTAGATCTATAAAGAATTAATTTGGGATTTTGATAGAGATTGCATTGAATCTGTAGATTGCTTTTTGCTAGATGGCCATTTTTACTATATTGATCCTGCCAATCCAAGAGCAAGAAATATTTTTCCATCTTCTGAGTTCTTCTTTGATTTCTTTCTTCAGTTTTGAAGTCTTGTCATACAGATCTTTCACTTGTTTGGTAAGAGCCACGCCAAGATACTTTATATTGTTTGTGGCTATATGAAGGGTGTTATTTCCCTAACTTCTTTCTCAGCCTGTTTGTCCTTTGAGTACAGGAAGACTACTGATTTGCCTGAGTTGATTTTATAATGAGCCACTTTGCTGAAGTTGTTTATCAGCTGTAGGAGTTCTCTGGTGGAGTTTTTTGGGTCAGTTAAGTATACTATCATATCATCTGCAAATAATGATATAACTCAGTAATTTTAAAATTAATTATATATTTCTTCTGTTAAGTCCTAATATTGCCAAAAGGTATACTTTGAAGCCAGATTCAAATTATTCTATAAGTTATTATTATAAAGGCAACTGGTTTTAGAGCTTATTTTAGTTGAAAAACTCTAAATAATTATCGTTTAATTACCAACTAATTACCTTTGTGTTTTGTGGTCTTTGTAGTATATACCCTATGTATGAGATTTTGTTGCTATTTTTCACAATACACTTTGGTAATTCTGCATTAATAATGTGATTTGTATTTGGTTACCCAGCAGCAGATAATCCTGTGGTATTACAGGATTTAATTTATGCAGAAAATCCTTAGACTTAAAAAGAATAACTGACCATGTATAAAATGATAATTAAGCAGTGAAATATTAAGCCCTATGTATATGATTGATTACACATTCACAAATACACACACACACATACACACATTCAATTTCACACACACATACACACACCCCTCCTAGAAAAATTGATGAAATGAGAACAAAGGACATTCATCTAGAATTCTTGACCATTGCAACATTACCAGGGGCCACAATTATAGTAAGGTTTTGGAGCTTAGGTGTCCTCATTAGGATTTTGTTGCTCTGAAGAGACACCATGATCAGGGCAACTCTTATAAAAGAAAATATTTGACTGGTCCTGGGTTACAGTTTTAGAAGTCTAGTCTAGTATCATCATGGTATGAAGCATGAAAGTATGCAGGCAGACATGTTGCTAAAGGCAATGAGAGTTCTACAGTCTGATCTTTAGGCAGCAGGAAGGAAGACTGCCACCCTAGGCCTTAGCATAGGAGACTTCAAAGTCTACCACCACAGTGGACTTCCTCCAACAAGACCACACCTACTTCCAAAATGCCAGACATTTTAATAGTGCTATTCCCTATGGGCCAAGCATTCAAACATATGAGTCTATGTGGGGCTTTTTCTTTTTCTTTCTTTCTTTCTTTATTATTAGATATTTTCTTTACATTTCAAATGTTACCCCCTTTCCTGCTTTCCCCTCTGAAAATACCCTATTCCACCACCATCCCCAATTTCCTACCCCTCTCCCCCACACTCACCAACCCACCCACTCCTGCTTCTATGTCCTGGCATTCTCCTATGCCAGGGATATCGAGCCTTCTCAGGACCAAGGACCTCTCTTCACTTTGATGTTCAACAAGGCCATTCTCTGCTGCATATGCAGCTGGAGCCATGTGTCCCTCCATGCCTACCCTTTGGTTGTTACTTTAATCCCTGGGAGCTCTGGGGGGGGGAGGGGTACTGGTTGGTTCCTATTGTTGTTCCTCCTATGAAGCTGCAAGCTCCTTCAGCTCTTTGGTTCCTTTCTCTAGCTTTTCCATTGGGGGCCTTGTGTTCAGTACAATGGTTGGCTGAGAGCGCCCACCTCAGTATTTGTCAGATACTGGCAGGGCCTCTCAGGAGACAGCTATATCAGGTTCCTGTCAGCAAGCCCTTGTTAGCATCCACAATAGTGTTTGGGTTTGGTGACTATATACGGGATGGATCCCCAGGTGGGGCAGTCTCTGGATGGTCTTTCCTTCACTCTCTGCACCACACTTTGTCTCTGTAACTCCTCCCATGGGTATTTTGTTCCCCCTTCTAAGAAGGACCAGAGTATTCATACTTTGTTCTTCCTTCTTCTTGAGCTTCGTTTGGTCAAGCTGGTGTGAATTTTATCTTAGGTATTCCAAGCTTCTGGGCTAGTATCCACTTATCAGAAAGTGCATTCCATATGTGTTCTTCTGTGATTGGGTTACCTCACATAAGATGATATCATCTAGATCCATCCATTTGTCTAAGAATTTAATGAATTCATTGTTTTAAATAGCTGAGTAGTATTCCATTGCATAAAGGTACCACATTTCTGTATCCATTGCTCTGTTGAGGGACATCTGGATAGTTTCCAGCTTCTGGGTATTATAAATAAGGCTGCTATGAATATAGTGGAGCATGTGTCCTTATTACATGTTGGAGAATCTTCTGGGTATATGCCCAGGAGTAGTATTGCTGGGTCCTCAGGTAGTACTACGTCAAATTTTGTGAGGAACTGCCAAACTGATTTCCAGAGTGGTTGTGCCAGCTTGCAATCCTACTTGCAGTGGAGGAGTGTTCCTTTCTCCACATCCTTGCTGGCACCTGCAAGGAGATTTTATGTTAGCCTTTCTGACTGGTGTGAGGTAGAATCTCAGGCTTGTTTTGATTTGCATTTCCCTGATGATGACTTCCAAAATGGCAGACCTCCTAATAGTGCCGTTCCCTATGGGCCACGCATTCAAACATACAAGTCCATCCAGGGCTTTTTCTATCTAAACAGCCACAATGGGTCTTGAATTTACTGAAGGGGGATATGATACAGTTCAAATCTTCTGGCTCAGTTTCTTCATTTAAATCATTGCTGGGTTTGATTGTATCTTTAATTTACATTTAAATAATGACATCTTTTGTTCTGCCACACTTGGAGAGTATAGAGAGTCATTTCAAAGAATCCTTCGAACCTTCTAGGTTCAAGGTCATCTCTTATCTGACTTTTGTTCCCTTCCTGGCTCAGCTGCAGCCTGAAAAGCATTAAAATATCTATTTTCTTAGTGGTTTCCTTTTCTAGATTTGAATAATTCACTTGACTCTTCCTGACTACTTAGAGGAAAGTGCCACTGTTAGCTTCTTGGGTTTGCAATTAGAAAACTAATGCATAATTTTGGTGCAGATAATGAAACCTGGTGTCTTTTAATCTGGTCATTTAAAAACTAAATTATATTGAATATCCATGGATAGTATGAGGCTATATGATTGAAATTTGAATTACTGAGTGTGCTTTTTGCCTTTTCATTTCTTTCTCTTTTTTTGTTGAAATAAGGCCATTCTCTAATGCTCTAATGTAGGTCAGTAAGAAGGGAAAATATATATTAATTTTGAGTACTGGGTTTGACCTGCACAGAATGTTCCCCTTTGTTCTTATTCTTATGTTTTCAACATGTCAACTCTAGACATGGTTTTATAACAGAGGGAATTTTTATAAACTGAATGTAGGAATTCAGTAGCTCTCAGACCTCATCCTATGACTGTACAATTCTCTGCTTCCATAAATTTATGGTAAATGTGAAATTGTTGGATATGAGAAGAAGCTAGTACAAGACCTGTTTTATGTGATTCAACCTATATATGGAAGTTTACTGCATGCTTTGAAAAGGGAATATATAATTCATCTATGGTTCTGGCAATGGCAAATAGTAAATCTGATTCAAACACTAACAACATTTAGTAAAATTAGTCATCACAAATACCAGCTATTAAAAGACATATTTTATACATTTGTGACCCAAGTGAGAACTAAATGTTCTTTACATGTCTCACTTATTTGTTAAAGGGACTGGTTTTACTGAATTATTTGAGATGAATCACCAGCATTACAGTTTGAAATCAATTTCATTGTTTTCTTTGCAATTACTATGTAACAGTTGAGTTGCAGCATATTTCAATGACTGAAGAAATGGTTGATTATGTGCAGTTGCTAACAATGCACTTATATGATAAATGAAGGTTCTTAGCATCGTACTGAGTACAGGAATATATATATAAATACGTGTGTGATTTACCTTCAAGACAATGCAAATTATAAGCAGGAAAATATTTAAATAAACCATTAAGCTAATGAATATTCTTCATGTGTCAGTTATTAGATATATGTAAACATATAAGCAGAGCACCTATGTATACATATTTTTGGAAGTTGGTACACTACTAATTAGAAAAGTTGTAAATAGCGCAATTACTCTAATGAATCAATTCCACCTTGTAGACTGATTTTTGTTTGTATTCAAACGTGTATCCCAAGCTTTGAAAATGCTTCTGTGATTATTTTCACACAGTTTCAAGCACTTCTTGTATTCCTTATAACCCCATTACTTGTGAACGTCTGTCATGCCAGTTAATATCTGATACTGTTTAGCTTTCTTTTCTATTCAGTTCCTTTACCAGGCATACCTATCATACAGTCCTTATTTGCCAATGCTCTGTTCACTCTTAAATATGGAATTTAGTCTCAGTCTCTTCTATAGGGTCATGAAGACATCTATAGGCAGAATTCCCCATCAGGTCATGGCTGTCAGCATGTCTTCTTACTGCAGCTCCTCTTAAAAGTTACTTGTGACCAATAACTTCCCTGTGTGTACATCTCTCTGTTAGTGTGGCTTTCTTTTTAGGTTTCTTTCTTTTGTCCAAAGTCATGATTTTCTAAGAAATGACTTTGTCTAATTAAATTGTCTTCTAAAATTAAATATGTATAATACAAAGTAATAATTTAAGGTCCATATTTGATTGTTCCTGAATTTTCCATTGGAAATAGGGGAGGGAAATTATTCTTTTCTAAAGGATTTCACTTAATCTCATATTTTGGCTCCTTGTGGAAATTATTTTGTGCCATTATTTATTTTACTTTTGATGAAATTCTTAAATATTAGTAAATACAGTGTTAGAAGAATGGCCTTGTTCTGGTGTGCTTTCTGTCACCGTGGTAAAAAAAATTCCAGGTCACAATCCATCATTACGAGAAGCTTGGGAGGGAACTCAAGAGCTAAAACTGGTAAGCAGAAACCATGGAGGAATGCTGTTAGCTGTCACACTTTGACTTCCTGACTGGTTGATTCATGCTTACATAGCTTTCTTACATAGCCCAGAACCACCTTCCCAGAAATGGTACCACCCACAGTAGTCTAGCTTCTTCTAAATCAATTAGAAATTAAAAGAATGCACATAATAAATGCATAGGCCATTCTGATGTAGACCATTGTTTCAAATGACAGTTAAAAACTAACACTCACAAGCTTCATTCATGATATTAGAAATTTAGTGCATGGCCTCACCAAAAAAAAAATATTGATTCTGAGAAAAGAACAATTTGTACAAAGGAGTTAAATCATCTATTTTTGTTTGCAACAATTGTGATAACATATATTCTAGAAATATGACTATCTTTCTGCTTCTTTGATGTCTGTTACTAGTAGAGACTCAGCAATGTCAGTGGCTGCCACAGTTTCATGATTTCAGGTGTGCTCTCTGTTATAACTGATGTCTTACTACTTACTTACTGAAATCAGTAGTAAGGCTACTGAAAGATTAAATACCTGCTATTGTCATTTGTTCATGTTTATTTGTTATGGAAAATTTAATGATTTCTCATGTTTACTTTAAAAACTTACAATTGTTTAAATAATGTTGGTATGATGAATGCACAAGATGTTCTATAATTCAAACAATATCTGTAACTCAGAATGCAACAGTAATGCACAGAGTTGCTTCCTTACAGGGATGTTATAGTAGACTGTGGAAATCTGAATATTTTTCATCCCAACACATATTCTTCCATATTCCTTGCTTACTAACAAAACAAGTTGTTCTGGCCAAATGAATGATACTTAGTTTCAGGTTTGAGCATTTGATTTTTTTAATTCTAATTCTCTGGACTAAGGACTTTGATAGGCAATTATTTTTATCATTCATAAGAGGACAGTGCTATGGGATTGGAGTGAGAATCTAGTGAATGCCTTTATAGTTATGCTAAAATTAGATAAGAGACAAGATATATGCACAAGACAACCAGAAAGTGTTCTAAAATGGGTAAAATGCAATTTCTCACCTCTCAAGATTTTTTCTCTGATTTTTCTTCCAGTCTCTAGAGCTATAATCTACCAACAGTATTTAGAAGTCCTGGGAACCAATTAATTGCTGTTTGCCAGTCAAAATAATAATAGATACAGTAACTGATATAAATACATTTCTTTCTGTGTTTCATTGCATATTCCTTTTTCCCTTTATTTTATCTCCAATTTTACTTTCAATTTCTTTCTTCCCTCTCCTTCATTTATTCCAGTTTTGTTTCTATCATTTTTGCATTTTCCACATACCCATAAGGCTCCCTCCCTCTGCTGCCTGAATTATGCTGCAGTGGTTTGCTCCTAGCCAAGTACCCCTGCATAAGCAATACTTTTCTGAACCTGAGGCCAAAAGCCAAGGCCTCCCTGATCTTTGTTTATAATCTTCAGAATTTTGAGATAACCAATCCGTTTTCTTTATAAGTTGACTGGCTCAAATTATTTCATTTTAATAGCATAGAACTGAATAACATTTGATCCACATGGAAAATACTATAGGGTTAAGAATAAGATATGTAGGGTGGTGGTGGCGCACGCCTGTAATCCCAGCACTTGGGAGGCAAAGGCAGGCGAATTTCTGAGTTCGAAGCCAGCCTGGTCTACAGAGTGAGTACCAGGACAGCCAGGACTATACAGAGAAACCCTGTCTCAGAAAACAAACAAACAAACAAACAAACAATAATAAGATATGTAGATCCACCGACTAAGAGTGCCTAACTTCTCTTGTTGGGCACCCATGTTCAGTACCCAACACATATGTGAGCTGGCTCACGCTGCTCTTTAACTACAGCTTGAGGATATCTGTTGTCCTCTTCTGGACACCATGACAGAATGGTGTGCACAGACATATAGACACCCAATGCCCCTCCCCATTATACATCTACAAAAGAGAAAAATCATTTTTTAAAAGAGAAAGACATTAAAAATTTTAGAACTTTGATTCCACACACACTTTTTGAGAATGTACTTTGTATTATTTGTCCAAACCAAACTACATGATGTACATGTCTCATGTATCCCTCTCTTGCCCATTATCAAGCAAAATCAACCCTTCAGCACACCATTGTAAATTTAAAACTTGGTTATATAAGAATATATATGAAACTCTAACTCAAAATGACTTCCTACTCTAATCAGATAAATGAGTTTATATTGATAATTCAGAGCACTTGGTGCCAATGTAATAAGAGAGTGAATATTGCCTTGTATAAACAGGGAAGGCTCCAAGGGAGGGGGCTTTAAAATTAGATATTGATAAAAAACAAAAGAATTCACAAAATTATAAGGTTTGATTGAACAGTAGAATAATATGTCCTTTGACTGAATATATTATTGTCTAAGGGTGGAATAAGATAGATTATTGCCAGCTTTTGTATGATCATATATCCCTAATAGTTAAAAATGAAAATGCTATAGATCAGAGCATTCAGAATTTTCATTGTGCGTCTCTGAATTATTGATATACTCGAAATAGCTATATGAGACCTGGGAGAACCTCTTTGCCCTCTTCAAGTGCTGATATTGTAATAATGTAAGGACCTATCGGTAGGAATGACTCACAGAAGCTCCCAGTCTTGCAACCTTGAGAACCAAGCATTTAATATACAGACCTTTCAGAGGATGGTATTTATAATGAAAACAGAAGAAGTTTCCTCAACTTCAGAGTTTCTGTACATATATCTTTTGATGTTATATGATTCTGTAGAATATGCCAGTTTTCATAGGACAATAATGAGAATAAAAGCTGGGGTTATTTTGTTTGCTTGTTTCTTTATTAAAGGCTTACTTTAAAGGGAGATATGTCTGAATAACATAATTTATCAACTGGTGGATTCTTTCATTATTGTCATGCACTTTTACATAAGTTCTTCATGGACTACATATGTTCATAAGATGTGCTCAATGCGGTGGTTGCTAATGTATGTGAGCAAGAGGGCCTGAAATGAATGCTTAAAGCACTGTGTATTTCAGGCAAAAGACATATATCAAGTTTAAGTACAGCAAAATAACATGAAATATCTTGCTATGATTTTACATTTTCCCTGTTGAAAGATTTCATATGTTAAATTCAACAAAATAAATATATTTAATTTTATAATTTAATTATTTTTAAAATATTTGATAGACTACTTTAAATCTTATGTCATGTATGTGTAGATATGTGTGTGTGTATGTAGTGTGGTGGATAATATACCTGTTGGGCAGTGTTGGTTTAGAAAGAGGAAATTATGAAATCAAGTGAATAAATAAATTAGTTAAAGCAGGTGCTCAGGGGAGTGACAGACACGAAGCAAAACAAAGGTGTGTTGGGACAATCCAGTCTGTGTGATGAATCTTACAGACTACAACAAATCTATGAAGATAATTCTAGCTCTAGCAAGTGAAAATAAATGCTGAGTGCTTAAAATTAAGTATAATATTTAGTATCCAATACTAGGATAATTGTTTAATTGGTAAAATACGTGCTATGATAGGAAAGGGGATTGTATGGTCTCCAGGATGTACATGAAAATCCAAACAGGGTGGTATACACCTGTAATCCTAGCACTGGGAAGGCGGAGGAAGTCAAATGAAAGGGATTCCTTAGCTAGCCAGTCTATCTTACTTGTATGTTCCATATCAGTTAATGACCTTATAAAAAAACAAACTGGATAGCGCTCAGGTAATGATATTTTGGCCTCTGACATCTGCAAGCAATCACATACATGTGTTCTTGTACATACATACACACTTAAGAAAAACAAAGACATATAAAAACATACATATGTACATTTTGTGTTCAATATTTAACCTGTTTCATATAGTCTAATTTGTAACTTTGCTGAGAGTCAGTGAATTGAGAATAATAGATACCATAGATACACATCTACTTTTGCACTAAACAGTCTGTGGTAAATTGAAACTAAAAAAAGGAAACTACCAATGTTTTAAATGTAAGTATTCTTGGATTGGCAGGCAGAATGGAATGCTACAACATCATTTGAAAACCAGTATTATGCTGGGCATAGTTTTACAAGTATTTTTCTATATTATAGAAGATAATCTAGTATTTATTACTTGGAGTAGAAATGGGCTGATAGTATTCTACATTTATTTCAGGAGTTGTGATTTGACAAAACAGACATTTGATACAGTGTTCAACACACATCAACACTTTCTAAGTAACTATGTGGTGCTGGGTAGTTGGTGCACTAAGATGAATAGATCAGGCAGGTGGGGGAACATTACCATTCATATGGCCTCAGGCGATGGTTCTTATTCTCAAAAAACGCATAATTAGGTGTACACACTGAGTGGATGATTATCCTTCCTCAAATTAATTTCCTGACAGTTCATATAGCATTCTGAATGCTACAGATGTTCTAGGAAATACAGAGATTTAAATAGATAAAATAAGAACACTGAACCTTGGAGCTGTTCTGTGTAAGTGCCTGTCCAACCTCTACGATTTTTATATAAGATAATATAATTAATGCAAATATTTTTCTGCGGAAAATTATCATATGGTGAGAATTTTGCAATTTAACCCAACATCGTACTAACAGAATTTCACTGGTGCTTTATTTCTAAATATGACACTTTATATTCCCGGTATCTGTTGCATGGCATCTGTATTAATTGTGCTGATATTTTACATTCTTTTATGACTCAATAGTACCAAAACCCTTATAGCAAATTATTTATGATAGGATTCTTTTTAGCAGCATGGATGTAATTTTTCACATTTATCCTATAATTTAGTATCTAATTCAGTCTCATTTGTCAACCACTCACTGCCCTAAAATGTTTAACCATGGTATGTTTAAGATGCAACACAGTAGTTATAGCCGTTCAACTATTCACTTATTCAACCTGTTATAATCTTGACAGTATACTAGTGGTTATGGAAATAATGATGAAAGAACTTCTACTATCACGTATTCTGAAAGCAAATATTTAACAGGGATAATGTTTCTCATTTCTGTCATTAAATCTTTTGAAAAGGAAAACTGTTTAATATTTTTGTAATTGGATCTCATGGATTGTTGTTTTCAAACATGTTCAATTAATGTTTATTTTATAAATGCTTCCACTTTTCATAAAGTACTAGTAGTAACATAATTAAAAAATCGGTTTTCAGAAGAAAATCCTAGAAATATTATTGTGTTTTAAGTGACCCAAATCATTCCTGTCACCATCCAGAGTTTTTTTGAGGAAAGTGAATCACTAAAACACTTGTCTTCAGTCTGAACACAGCACTGTTTAGATGAGAAATAACCTAGAAAATGAAAACATTAGATTCTGAGAGAGATTCTGGTGGTCATTTGTCAGCCTTGGCTGAACATATTTTCAAAGTCATTTCAATGGGAGGTTTCAATACCATACAGGACTCTAATTTTATTTCACATATGTGTTTTTTGCCTTCATGTACCATGTGTGTACATGGTATATTCAGATGTCAGAAGAAGATTTTCAACCACTGGGACTGGAGTTACAGACAGTTGTGGGCTTCTATATATCCTACCATATACTGAGATTCAGAATAATGGAAAAACAAAATTTGACTTGAGATATTTGTTTAAAAGCCAGCATAATTAATATGAATGATATTTTCCCATTTCCATTATACAAGGTTGTATAAGCAGTATAGAGTTGGGGAGTTACATTATAAGATTTTAGTAACTTCAAAAAACATTTTGAACTTCCCATCATTTTCCTGTTGGCATACATCACTAAAGAGAAACAGACAAGCATCCATAGTAAGTTAGAGGAGAGGAGAATACTTGTCTCTGGGGAATATATTGCAAGCTTTCTGGAATGGGAAGAAATTACATTTCCTTAGTTAAGTATGGCTGGCATATGGACCTCCTGAGTGGTAAAGCTATTCACCGCAAGTGGAGCGAAGGGTGTGAATGTACACATGGAAAAGTAAAAGTCTTGTAAAAGACATGTCAGCACCAAGAGGTCAGTTAAGTTTGAGCATTATGTGGGAAATGAGTGTGACTGTTCTATATGGAAGCATATGTCCATTGTGTCTACAGAATTCACCCAGGAATTAGATTCTCTGGAATGTGATGCGTATGGAAGCCTTTCTACCTGTCCAATATGCAGTCAAGCTATGTTGGTAAATCCATGTTGATGTGGTGACTGCAATAAACCTTGAGTTTTACAGTCTTCACAGGCCCATTTCAACTGCTTAATGGTAAAAAGAAAAAACTTCTAAACATCTATTAAATCATCATGAGCCATTACATATTTTTGAAATCAGACTAAAGTGTGTTCCTGTGTTAGAGTACATCTGCTTTTCTGGGCCTGACTGATGTGTAATGGAAGGTGACTCTGCTCCCCTAAGAAGGTTAAGCTGTCATCTCGTCTAATATGTACTTAAAATAATGCTGCCAAAGTAGCTGCCCCATGTGACAGATGATGATGATGATGGATGATGATCGTTTTTAAATCAGTTTTCCTAGAGAAATTGCTATTTCTCTGCTTGAGCTGAGTTGAAAGTCTGGCTTGAAGTTTCTTGTCATATTAAGTATCCTTTTAGATTAAGAAGGAAATTGCTAAAGACTGTATTCCCAGTGACAAAGTGGTTCTAAAACTGAACCATGTAGGAAATGATGCCAGGTTTCTCACTTATGTTACCTGAATCATGGCAGTCATTTTTAGCTTTGCAGTGTCATCTGATGACAACTTATGTTTACTGGGCAAAAAGCAACCTATGTCTAGTTATGAAGTAGCAAAAAGCAAGGTTTTTTAGAAGATATGACCTCTTAATGCTTTCAAAGTGTGTTGCCATGTGTTGATATTTAATTTTCTCTACAGTTCCCTGACACTTGTACACTTTTTCCTTTCCTTCTTTCCTCCACAAACATCTGAACAAACTCTTTTTTTCCCACTGGTTTGCATCTCTACTTAGTCGCCATCTGAACAGAAGACCCTTTCCTATCTGTATCTCTAGAAGATTCTATATAACTATTCTCTCTCATTCCTGGTAGTACTCATCACCAAATGAGATGTGGTATGTGACTTCTTTAATGTCTGTCTCTTTATGCTGGGATGGCAGTGATAAGATCCAGGACTGAATTTTTCAGTACTATACATTGCTCAGATCTACATATTTCTCATCCAAGAATGATAGATACCCACTTAGTAGTAATAGTTCATCATTAGCTATATGCATGACTTTGACTACTGATCATAAAAGACTAGGTAAAGTATTCAGGTATCAGGATAAGCACCTAGCTAATGTTTGGCTCCAGAGTTAAATTTAGGCAGCTTAGTTCATGATCGTGTGTGTGTGTGTGTGTGTGTGTGTGTGTGTGAATGCATAAATATTTCAGGAAACAAGCAGCCACAAAAAGGGGATCACGTATTGCATGTTTACTCTTCGGTATACCATTTTCTGTCCCATAACATTCTAGAAGCAGGCAACCAATTCTGTTAGCATATCACTAGTACCTCAAAGAAGAAAAGGAAACAAAACTTACAACCCCCCAAAATTATTTGGGGCCAATAACATTTGTATCCATTGGGTAAACATGATCAATCAAAGCTCCACAAGCCTAATATGGCCTACTTCTTTAACAAATATGATTTTGCCTTTGCCATTCATCATATCTAGAAGTCTGGTTGATAAGCTTGATTTCTCTCTTAGGGTAACACTGAAAACAGGCACTTTGGGTATTGGGAAAGGAAAAGGCCTGTTAAAAGAGCAACATAAATGTGTGTTCGCCTGATAACATCAAACAGCCCATTGCAGCATGTTTATATGAGTGTTGGCTTAGAGTGGTAAAACACAAAAGAACTCTGGGAATGTTGCAGAAGAACAACATTGTTTATAAATGAGAAGAACTACAGTGCACATGTTGAAAGAATTCCCTTGGATGCCCCATATACACAAGGTGTTTCCTAATGCTACTTAAGGTTGCTGCTGGAAACAAAAGCATCCCCTGTGATTTCTAACAGATCTACCCTAAACTTTGAGGAAAGATTTTTAGTAACCAAGACAAAGGGAGTTAATGACACTGCTGTTATTTAGGGGTCTGAATGAGATGTTTGGTCAGAGAAAATTAATTCATTGAAAATCAAAAAGTCAGGGTGCCTAGGCTCTGCAGCACAACCCTGAGAGCTTAGGACGTGCGTGCACCGAGGCAGCCGGATCCACCCAGCTCCCCAGGACCCCGGACCAGCGATAGCAGCAGGCCTCCATATTGCAACCAGGACACAGCTGGAAAGGCGCAGGTAGGGACTCCGTCTGGGACTAGAGCAGGGAGCGCTGCTAAGCTCCCGCCAGAGGCAGGCCCAGGCGCCTAGGCTCTGCAGCATGTCCCTGCGAGCTTAGGACGTGCACTGAGGCAGCCGGAACCACCCAGCTCCCCAGGACCCCGGACCAGCGATAGCGGCAGGCATCCATATTGCAACCAGGACACAGCTGGAAAGTCACAGGTAGATAGATTCCATCAGGGGCTACCACGTGAGGGGATCTGCTAGGCTCTCCCTACTAGGCAGGCCCAGCAGCGCCTACCAAGGCTCTGCTGCACTCCCCCACACTTCCCAGAGACCTCAGGCCGTGCACAAAGTCAGCGGGTGGCAGCCAGCTCGTGATCCCGTTGAGCAGCAATCACGCATAACCACCAGTAGAGAAACAACAGGTAAGCCCAGCCTCACAGGAGATTCAAACACCAGCCAGTGAAAACAAGGTCAACTAACAACAGAAATAACCAGATGGCAAAAGGTAAACGAAGGAATGTCACTAACAGAAATCAAGGCAACATGACAGCATCTGAACCCAGTTCGCCAACAACAGGAAGCCCTGGATACCCCAAAACACCAGAAAAACAAGACTTGGATATAAAATCACTGGTCAGGATGCTGGTAGCTGAACACATAGAAAAATCTCGTAAAGAAATAGAGGAGAAAATGGATCAAAAGTTAGAAGCCTTTACAAGGCAAATACAAAAATCACTTCAAGAAATTCAGGAGAAGATGGATCAAAAAGAAGAAGACAATAAGGAAGAAAGACAAAAATCACTTAAAGAAATACAGAAGAACGTGGGCCAACAAGTAGAAGCTATGAAAGAGGAAACACAAAAATCTATTAAAGAAATACATGAAAACACAATCAAGCAAGCGAAAGATCTGAGCACATCCATCCAGGTACTAAAAACAGAAGTAGAAACAACTAAGAAATCGCAGAGGGAGACAACATTGGAGATAGAAAACCTTGGGAAGAAATCAGGGGCCATAGATGCAAATATCAACAATAGAATACAAGAGATAGAAGACAGAATATCAGAAGCCGAAGATACCATAGGAACCATTGATTCAACAGTCAAAGAAGATACTAAATGCAAAAAGGCTGTAACCCAAAACATCCAGGAAATCCAGGACACAATGAGAAGACCAAACCTAAGGATCATAGGTATAGACGAGAATGAAGATGTACAAGTTAAAGGGCCAGCAAATATCTTCTACAAAATTATGGAAGAAAACTTCCCCAACCTAAAGAGAGAGATGCCCATGAATATACAAGAAGCATACAGAACCCCAAACAGACTGGATCAGAACAGAAATACATCCCGTCACATAATAATCAAAACTCCAAATGTACTAAACAAAGAAAGAATATTAAAGGCAGCAAGAGAAAAAGGCCAAGTAACTTATAAAGGAAGACCTATCAGAATAACACCAGACTTCTCACCTGAGACCACGAAAGCTAGAAAATCCTGGGCAGATATAATGCAAACTCTAAGAGAACACAAACTTCAGGCAAAACTACTTTACCCAGCAAAGCTCTCAATCGCCATAGATGGAGACATCAAGGTATTCCATGACAAAACCAAATTTGCATGATATCTTTCCACAAATCCAGCCCTACAAAGGATAATAGGGGGAAAACACCAAGACAAGGACGGAAACTACACCCGGGAAGAAGCAAGATAGAAACCTCCTCTCATCAACCCCAAAAGAAGGTAACCTCTCGAATATAAAAAATAAATAAAATAAATAAATATAATTTCAAAAATGTCTGGAGGAAATAATTACTATTCCTTAATATCTCTTAACATCAATGGACTCAATTCCCCAATAAAAAGACATAGATTAACAGACTGGATACGGAAACAGGACCCTACATTTTGCTGCATACAGGAAACACATCTCAGTGTCAAAGACAAACACTGCCTTAGAGTAAAAGGCTGGAAGACAATTTTACAAGCAAATGGTCTCAGGAAACAAGCTGGAGTAGCCATTCTAATATCAGATAAAATTGACTTCCAACCTAAAATCATCAAAAGAGACTCAGAAGGTCACTTCTTGCTGGCCAAAGGGAAAATCCACCAAGAAGAGCTCTCAATACTGAACATCTATGCTCCAAATGCAAGGGCACCCTCATTCGTAAAAGAAACCTTACTAAAGCTTAAAGCACACATTACACCTAACACAATAATTGTGGGTGACTTCAACACTCCACTCTCCTCAATGGACAGATCAGGAAAGCAGAAACTAAACAGGGACACAGTGAAACTAATTGAAACTTTGGACCAACTGGATTTAAAAGATATATATAGAACATTTCATCCTAAAGCTAAAGAATATACCTTTTTCTCAGCTCCACATGGTACCTTCTCCAAAATAGACCATATAATTGGTCACAAGACAGATGTCAACAAATACAAGAAGATCGAGCTAATCCCATGTCTCCTATCAGATCACCAGGGAGTAAGAGTGGTCTTCAATAACAACAAAAACAACAGAAAGCCCACATACACATGGAAATTGAACAATACTCTACTCAATGACACCTTGTTCAAGGAAGAAATAAAAAAAGAAATCAAAGACGTTTTAGAATTCAATGAAAATGAAGGTACAACCTACCCAAATCTATGGGACACAATGAAAGCAGTGCTAAGAGGAAAACTCATAGCTCTAAGTGCACCCAAAAAGAAACTGGAGAGAGCATACACTAGCAACTTAATGGCACACCTTAAAGCCCTGGAAGAAAAACAAGTTAATTCACCCAGGAGGAGTAGAAGACGAGAAATCATCAAACTCAGGGCTGAAATCAATCAAATAGAAACAAAGAGAACCATACAAAGAATCAACAAGACCAGGAGCTGATTCTTTGAGAAAATCAACAAGATAGATAAACCCTTAGCCAGACTAACCAAAGGACACAGAGACAGTATACAAATTAACAAAATTAGAAATGAAAAGGGAGACATAACAACAGAAACTGAGGAAATTCAAAAGATCATCAGATCCTACTACAAAGGTCTATACTTAAAACAACTGGAGAATCTGGATGAAATGGACAATTTCCTAGACAGATATCAAATACCAAAATTAAATCAGCATCAAGTAGATCAGCTAAATAGTCCCATAACCCCTAAAGAAATAGAAGAGGTTATAGAAAGCCTCCCAACCAAAAAAAGTACGGGACCAGATGGTTTTAGTGCAGAATTCTACCAGACCTTCAAAGAAGACTTAACACCAATACTTTTCAAACTATTCCAAAAAATAGAGACAGAAGGGACACTGCCCAACTCATTCTTCGAAGCCACAATTATGCTAATACCTAAACCACAAAAAGATCCAACAAAGAAAGAGAACTACAGGCCAATTTCTCTTATGAATATAGATGCAAAAATACTAAATAAAATTCTTGCTAACCGAATCCAAGAGCACATCAAAACGATCATCCACCATGATCAAGTAGGCTTCATCCCAGGGATGCAGGGATGGTTCAATATACGGAAATCCATCAATGTAATCCACTACATAAACAAACTGAAAGAAAAAAACCAGATGGTCATCTCATTAGATGCTGAAAAAGCATTTGACAAAATTCAGCATCCTTTCATGCTAAAAGTCTTGGAAAAAGCAGGAATTCAAGGCCCATACTTAAACATAGTAAAAGCAATCTACAGCAAACCAGTAGCCAACATCAAAATAAATGGAGAGAAACTTGAAGCATTCCCACTAAAATCAGGGACTAGACAAGGCTGCCCTCTCTCTCCATATCTTTTCAATATAGTACTTGAAGTTCTCGCAAGAGCAATTAGACAACATAAGGAAGTCAAAGGGATACAAATTGGAAAGGAAGAAGTGAAACTATCATTATTTGCAGATGATATGATAGTTTACCTAAGCGACCCAAAAAACTCCACCAGAGAACTTCTACAACTGATAAACAACTTCAGCAAAGTGGCAGGTTATAAAATTAACTCAAGCAAGTCAGTGGCCTTCTTGTACTCAAAGGACAAGCAGGCTGAGAAAGAAATTAGGGAAATAACACCCTTCACAATAGCCACAAACAACATAAAGTATCTTGGCATAACTCTAACCAAACAAGCGAAAGATCTGTACAACAGGAACTTCAAGTCCTTGAAGAAAGAAATCGAAGAAGACCTCAGAAGATGGAAAAATATTTCTTGCTCCTGGATTGGCAGGATCAATATAGTAAAAATGGCCATCTTGCCAAAAGCAATATACAGATTCAATGCGATCCCCATCAAAATCCCAACTCAATTCTTCATAGATCTAGAAAGAGCAATTCTCAAATTCATCTGGAGCAACAAAAATCCCAGGATAGCTAAAACTATTCTCAACAATAAAAGGACTTCTGGGGGAATCAATATCCCTGACCTCAAGCAGTACTACAGAGCAATTGTGTTAAAAACTGCATGGTATTGGTATAGCAACAGGCAAGCAGATCAATGGAACAGGATTGAAGACCCAGAGGTTAACCCACAGACTTATGGTCACTTGATCTTTGATAAAGGAGCCACAACCATCCGGTGGAATAAAGATAGCCTTTTCAACAAATGGTGCTGGTTCAACTGGAGGTCAACATGCAGAAGAATGCGAATTGACCCACTCTTATCTCTTTGCACTAAGATCAACTCCAAGTGGATCAAGGACCTCCACATAAAACCAGATACACTGAAACTATTAGAAAAGAAACTTGGGAAGACCCTGGAGGACTTGGGCACAGGGGAAAAGTTCCTGAACAGAACACCAATAGCTTATGCTCTAAGATCAAGAATCGACAAATGGGACCTCATAAAATTACAAAGTTTCTGCAAAGCAAAAGACACTGTCAGAAGGACAAAACGGCAACCAACAAAGTGGGAAAAGATCTTCACCAACTCCACATCCGACAGAGGGCTAATATCCAATATATACAAAGAACTCAAGAAGTTAGACCGCAAAGAACCAAATAACCCTATCAAAAAATGGGGCACAGAGCTAAACAAAGAATTTTCACCAGAAGAAATTCGGATGGCCGAGAAACACCTTAAAAGATGTTCAACATCATTAGTCATCAGGGAAATGCAAATCAAAACAACCCTGAGATTCCACCTCACACCAGTCAGAATGGCTAAGATTAAAACTCAAGAGACAACAAGTGCTGGCGAGGATGTGGAGAAAGAGGAACACTCCTCCACTGTTGGTGGGATTGCAAAATGGTAAAACCACTCTGGAAATCAGTTTGGCGGTTCCTCAGAAAATTGGGCATATCACTTCCAGAGGACCCTGGCATACCACTCCTGGGCATATACCCAGAGGATTCCCCTGCATGCAATAAGGACACATGCTCCACTATGTTTATAGCAGCCTTGTTTATAATAGCCAGAAACTGGAAGGAGCCCAAATATCCCTCAAAGGAGGAATGGATACAGAAAATGTGGTATATTTATATAATGGAATACTACTCAGCAATTAAAAATAATGAATTCATGCAATTTGTAGGTAAATTGTTAGACCTGGAAAATATCATCCTGAGTGAATTAACCCAATCACAAAAGAATGCACATGAAATGCAATCACTGATAAGTGGATATTAATGAGCCCCAAAGCACTAAATACTCAAGACACAAATAGCAAGTCAAATGATTCCCAAGAAGAAGAAAGGAGAGGACCCTGGGCCCGTAAAGATTGCATCCAGTTTAGTAAAGAAACCGAGGGGGGAGGGGGAATGATTGGGGAACAGTTGGGGGGGAGAGGAACTATGGGAACTATGGTGGGTGGGAACTGGGAAAGGGGAAAGCCTTTTGAATGTAAACATAGAACATAGAAAATAAAAATTTAAAAAAAAAAGGAAAAAAAAGTCAAATTATGATCACCATGCAGGATATCCAACAGACTTAAACTATATGAGGTCAGACAAGTCAGCCAAATGGAAATAATCTTGATGCAATTGAGATCAGAGAATAAGACCTTCACACCAGCAAGTAAACATATTTTCCAAGTTATGTCTTGCAAAAGATGGCAGATAAATAAGGAAAACAGACTTATTCATTCGGGATTGTAAAACACATTGGGTTGGGAAAAGCATCCAGTTCATGAAGTTCAGATACAGTCAAGTTCAGATATCTGTTGAGGTTTAGGAGAATCATTTGAAAGAGCAGAGATTTGAGCCAAGAATGGTGAACAGGGAGAGAAAAGAAACTAAAGTGAGCTGGGCAGTGTAGGCACACACCTTTAATCCCAGCACTTGGGAGGCAGAGGCAGGCAGATTTCTGAGTCTGAGTCCAGCCTGGTGTGCAGAGTGAGTTCCAGGACATCCAGAGCTACACAGAGAAACTCTGTCTCAAAAAACCGAGAGAGAGAGAGAGAGAGAGAGAGAGAGAGAGAGAGAGAGAGAGAGAGAGAGAGAGAAATGCTGTTGAAATCCAATGAGCTGATAAGAGATGGGCTGCAGAGTCTCTGCCTCAGAATGTAAAGCAGGGACTACTGTTGCTCCATCCCATCATGGCTTCTCCTCCTTGCCCTGGTATTACAATGTGCCCTTGCCATAGATGCTTTCGGTAGAAGAACTGAGGACTAGTCTTATACCTTATCCCCTACATAATGAGTGTTCTTATTGAGTCCACTTTTAGATTCCTTTCCAGATCCCTGCAGAGGGATTTTGAATAATTTTCAATTCATACTTTGGCTGGGATGTTTGCCAGAAATGGATTTAAGGCAATGGGTGGATGGATTTTAAAATAAGCTAACCCTTAGTATTTTCTAATCCCTTTCCAGTACTTTGTGCATTGCCCTAAAATATTGTTATTTTTAACATGGTCTCGGGTGCTCATAGGTTTTAAAAAGTGACTTTCTTGATCAACAAAGGTACTGTTTAATTTGCCTTAGAAATTTGATATATTATATATAATTAATGGCCAATTGTTTGTATGTGGCCAACTAAATGTTTTAGGATTATATCTCATGTAACAAATAAATATTAGGGGATCTGGGAGGATTTTACACTCCATCAGAGAATACTTTAGTCAGTGAAAGAAAGGTTTGATGGTTTATCCTGAATACATATATGCAGGTAATTTATAATAAAATCATCCCAGAACATAAAATTTTTTGAATTGTGGTTTTACTGTTATTTCTCTAAAGAACAGGACAATAGCTTGTTTAAAAATAGCATTTCTACAGTTGAATACTGATTGAAATTTCATGTATCCCTTTTTCACACTTTTTTCCTATGCTTTTTTATAGCTTTAGAGTTCTTTTTTCTTTTATTTAAATATTTTTTTATTTATTTACATTTCAGATGTTGCCCCCCTTTCCAGTCTCCCCTCCACAAATACACATGCCATCCCCTTTTTTACCTGTATGAGGGTACCCCACCACCCACCACCCACCCACCCCCTCCTGTCTTACCACTCTAGCATCCCCTATGCTGGAGCATCAAGACTCCACAGGACAAAGGCCCTCCCTCCCATTGATGCCAGATAAGGATATCCTCTGCTAGATATGTAGCAGGAGCCATGAAGCTGTCCATGAATCCCAACAATTTGGTTGGTGGTTTAGTCCCCGGGAGCTCTGAGGTATCTTGTTAGTTGATGTTGTTATTGTTCCTATGGAGTTGCAATGCCCTTAAGCTCCTTCAGTGATTCCTCTAACTCTCCCACTGGGGTCTCTGGGCCCAGTCTGATGGTTGACTGTGAGTGTCTATGTCTCTATTAGTCAGGTGCTGTTAGAAATTCCCTCCTTCGACTTTCTATGATTATTTTGTTCCTCCTTGTAAGTAGGATTGAAGCATCCACATTTTGATCTGTTTTTTTTCTTCTTAAGCTTCATGTTGTCTGTGAATTGTATTGTGAATATTCTGAGCTGTTGAACTAAGTCTCTTCTTAACATGTGAACTGAGATTGATAATAGCATTTGTTTTAAAATTCTGGCTGTAGACAAACCTATCTGTACGACAATTCTAGGCAGGGCTCAGAGACAAGCAGATCTCTGGAGCTTGTTGGTCCTCCAGTCTAAATAATATCTGAGCTCAAAGAGACCTTACTCAAAAATTGAAAAATAAAAAAGGTGAATACCGATAGATCATTACCTGAGGTCAACCACTGCCTTCCATATGCATTTGCACCATGTGCCCCCACAACAAACAATAATATACTCAAATACTATGCATATATAATATAATTAATATAATATAATATAATATAATATAATATAATATAATTTATATATATAATTTATTGTATCACTCCATCCTGAAAATTAAGTAGAAAAGAAATATAGAAATCTCAGTACACTGTCTGGCAAAGTGAATAAGTGATATTAAGGCTGTACTAGTAAGTTATTGCTTATATCAGGTTACTACAAATATAAGGACATTGATATTCTACATTTATAACCTTAGAAGGCTCATAACTATATGTCTTCTGTTCAGTGTTTCACAGTGGCAAAGCTAAAGTGGACTATTTCCATAGGGGGAAGCTCCGTTTGACTAGATGAAGATGCGCCTTTCCTCTCCTATAGGTTCTGAGAATCATTCTTTTTTTTTGTGATTGAGGTTGAGATATATCCTTGCCAGGCAATGCCAGACTTGATTAACACCCAGAGTTCTTGTGGCCCTGCCATCAGCATGGTACAGTTCCTCACTGCAGTGCTTCATGGAAGAAGAAAACATTCTCAGGTTGGTTTTTGCCATCTTTAGAAGTATGAGCATCCTCATTTCAGGTTTCATCTAATTAGGTCACAATCAAACAGGAATGTTTCACTTTTCAACCTCTGTAGTCATTGATTATCGTCTTCAGGTAGCCATCTCATAGATATAAAATCCATGTTATTCAGAGGCACTTGCCCAGAAAAGAAAAATTTCAAAGTGGGTTGTACATGAACATGCAGAAATCTCTATAATCTATTTCTTTATTCTAACTCCCACAAGGCACTAGTATTACCTCTTTATTCATTACTCTTATCCCTCTTTTATATTTATGATGTTCTTGTAATTTTGAGCTTATAGTTTGGGATGCTCTCCATAGTGGAAAAGGGAGGCAAATGACTTCTTTTTGAACTTTGATAAGGAAGAAATGTACATATTGTCATTACCATGTGTGATTGTTGGTTTTGTTTTGACTGTGTTGTCAATATTCAAAGTGTAATCAAATTATCCCTAAAATAATTTAAATGTCATACTATAATTTATCTCAAGATACATGTATATCTCGCTATGAGAAAATGTGCCTAGCATGCCCTGCCTCAGACATCAAATAAACAAAATACAAATAGGGCTCAAATTATAACCTTTCCAGGTCAGAAATAAAAGCAAAAGTAGATAGTGATGAAGAATTCAGAACTGAATACTTAATGATCAGTATAATTCCCAGTAAGTTAGCATAGAAACTTCAACTTACTGCTCCCATTTCTAATGAGATTATTTTAATGGATCCATTTAAAAAGAAAGCCAGTTTCTTTTTTTATTAAAGCCAAAGATTGTCTACATTTATAATATATTAATATTGTTGTTGCTTATCTAATGAATATAGGAAGATATTTTCAAAACCATCTTTAAAAATCCTGCTTCATAATATAGAAAAGAAACTAAAGGAATGCTGACTATCTGGGCGCACTTTTATAATGCAGTCACTGTCCGCTGTAATCTCAGCGCTAATTCCCTCCTACACCACGAAAGTGCCACAAGCGATTTGCAATAGAATCAATTAACATTTGGGAAGTTGAGCATGGCTACCTAAGATATTAAACATTTGCTCCAGGAATGCTAATATAAGACTTTGGCATTATATCCCCAACGTATTACCCAATAAGAACAGAAACAATAAGGGTATACCAAGTGAATGTGTTGGTATCCTTTTACAAACTTTTCCTCTGGTGTGTGTGCGTGTGTGTGTGTGTGTGTGTGTGTGTGTGTGTGTCTGTCTGTTTGCACACACATGATACATGTGCATATGTGTGCACATTTTGATTTTGAACTCCCTAACTTCTTTTAGAAGGCAGTATTTGGGGAGAAAAAACTTTCACGGCTGTAGCATTACACATATCATACTTGCATAACCAACATCATTGATAACACTTTCTAAAGAAGATGAAAGGCAGGGATTGCTTTCTTCATTCCATTTCTTTGGTTGGTTGCTGTGCTACAGTTACAGATTCTTGGATAGCAGAGAAATGAAGCAATGTTAATTAACTTAGTTATAAAACACGGTGGAACTTCTAGTGGGGACACGTTTCTAAAATGCATTGCTCGGTCTTTATCTGCATTGTTGTTGGTGGTTCTGAGGCTCTAACCCATGTTGTTGAGTGTGCTATGCAGTTGTATTGTTAAACTCAGCCTTTAGCCTTGGTTCTACTTTTTCAATTGCATTTAGTAGTATTTCTTTTTTAGGTCATAATGTATAAGGTTTTCAGGATTCATAATTTTCCTTTCCTTATCTACCATGGTTTCTATTAAAAGATAAACTTGGGACCTTGACTCAAGCCCTGTCATAAAGCAATAAAAATTGAAGAGACCATTCTCACATTTCAAACATTTTTGTAGTTTGATGTAGTTATTTTCAAACAATTTATTTTGTGTAATTAAAAATGTTTAAACAAGACGAGAGAGCTAGTTCTGTGGCTAGCAGTACATACTGCTTTTGTAATGCTCCATTCCCAGTGCTCAAAACAGGAGGCTCACAGCTGCCTGTAAGTCCGATCCAGGGAATCTGCTGTCCTCCTCTGGATCTGAGGACACATTCCCTAATGTTCACAAACCCAAATCACACCCCTCCCACCACACACAAACACACACAATAAAAAATTAATTAAATCTTTCAAAGTAAACTATTCCATTATACTTATTTAATTTTATTTATTTTATCCCAAGTTAATAGATGTAAGACAGTAGGATATGTCTAGGAATATTTTGACAAAGTCTACATTTATATTTATAGGGATCATGATATTACTTGGTATACTCTAGATGGGAGTTTCTATAAATTTGAACTAATAATTCATTTTTCCATATGACTTCTTAGATATTGTTGCTTTATTAATGTATAATTTTAGATATTGATTAAATATTTCATGCATATCTTATTAAACATTTTATTAATTAAAAATGAAAACAGCTTGATTTCTCTCACTTTGCTTGCCTTTGCATTGACTTTAGGAGCTTTATTACATAAAAGCAGACAACATAAAGAAAACAAAACACATTAAAATGATTCATTGGAAGTGAAAGATTAGCTGTTTATTTTTTTAATTTTATTTAATCTTTTTTTATACAGTCCAGATTTTATCCCACTCCCGGGCCACCCTCTGACTGTTCCACATCCTGTACCTCCTCTCTCCATCTCCATGAAGTTGTCCTCACCTCTTACTCCCCACCCCGTCAGACCTCCCCAATCCGCGGGGCCTCCAGTCTCTTGAGGGTTAGGTGCATCTTCTCTGACTGAACTTAGACCCAACAGTCCTCTGCTGTATATGTGTTGGGGGCTTCATATCATCTGGTGTATGTTACCTGATTGTTGGCCCAGTGTCTGAGAGATCTCAGGGGTCCAGGTTAGTTGAAACTGCTTGTCCTCCTACAGGGTCACCCTCCTCAGCTTCTTCCAGCTTTCCCCTAATTCAACCACAGGGAAAAGCAGCTCTGTCCATTGTTTGGGTACGAATATCTACATCTGATTTTTTCAGCTGCTTGTTAGGTCTTTCAGAGGGTAGTCACAATAGGCCCCTTTTTTTGAGCAGACCATAGCCATAGTGTCAGGCCTTGGGGCCTCCCCATGAGCTGGATCCCATATTAGCTATTTTAAATGGAAAATGATTGCAACTGTAACACTTGTACTTTAAAATGGACTGTGTGTATACTTTAACCCCACATTGTATTTTACATACCTACTTATTTAGATTCCCAATGACAGAAAAATGTCAACATTAACAAAGGTGGTATAAATACTCAGGTTTTTCAACTGTATACTTCCTAAAGAGCCACATTTGATGCTCAGGTAATTTGACTTCTAAAACAAAATCATCAGGGTATATGTTGAAAAGCAGATTGAACAAAGTCAGACTGCTTTGATAAATGTTTTGTCTTGTTTCCTTTTTAAAATATGACACTTGGCTTTAAAATACATTCCCATTAGAGACTATTATAGTCACAAATGAGGAGTAGATATTATATAAAAAGAAGAGAATCAAAACATGGCCAGAATATTGACAGTTACTCTGAGCAGTATAAATCACTGTTAATTTGATGTTTCCTGGACTGCCCTATATAATTAGCCATTACAGTTGTAAGTTCCATGGGAAAGTAGTTCTGTTTCCTACTTTCATATGTGTATGTGTGTATGTGTGTGTGTGTGTATGTGTGTATGTATGTGTGTGTGTGTGTGTGTGTGTGTGTTCATTGACAGCCTAAGTTTTGAAACATAACACCAGAAATTAAATGGTTACAAGTGTTTTAGTCAACAAAACAAAGCAAAACAGCCATCATCACACCACCTGGTTTACCGAAGTCTGGAATTTCCTTTATCTCTTCTCTGATAAATTCATTTCCAATGAGCTCTAGTTCATAATTTTTGATTAATTAGAGTACTTACTTGAAGTAGAATGTAACTTTTTATTGCTAATGAAGTCAGTTTGATCATATGTGCTAAGATTTATTAATTTAACATTTTCAATTATTTTTGCATAGTTGATAATATCCTATTACTTTCTGATATTTTTCAGTGTCTTCATTGAATATGAGAAGGGAATTTTTAGTTTATCTTTCCAGTATGCATGTAAAAAGTTACTTCCTAATAACTTATATGGAATCTTAAGTAGTAACTGGATGAAATTTTGTATTTGGAATAAAAAAAATTATATGGCTGAAGTATTGGAAAATAGTGTTTTTCTGTCTGTTTAATCATCAGATGTTGTCATATTTGTTTTGCATCAGTTTTATCATGTTTGTGAATCTACTACCAATATGACAATTACCTTCCAACTTCTTTCATCAACAGTTTATCGCCCATTCAATATGTATTATAGCCCTGTGTGGGACAACTGAAAATACTTGTGTACTACCAATGTTTTTCTTTCCAGAAAATACAAAATCATCCATCGATAAGGATTTCTCCCATTATATTAAGAAAGTTACTATGCAAGTGTTTTTTAGATTGTAAAGGTTTATTTATTTGTGTGCATTTAAGAAGACACAAGAAGAGACCACTGTGTCTTCTTGTCCTTTTTCAGTCTTTGCTTATTCATTGAGGCAAGATTTCTCCTGAACCTAATGTTCCAATTTTATTGGCTTAAGGTAGCAGGATCAGTGACCCTGTAGGCCTCAACCCATTCCTCAGAGTAGCGATTAGTTGGATGGTAGGATACATGGATTCTTCTGTGGATGCTGAAGTCAGAGCTCCAGTTTTCAAACACTCTTAAAAACAGAGCCATCACTCCACACATATTTAAAATTTTCAAGGCACTTACAATAATAAATTAATTTGAAAATATTCCTTGATATTTGGGTATACAAGGCTGGAGTTTTAGCCCCGCGGACAAAAACCACTCACTGCTTTATCTTGAAAGGACACAGATTAGTTTTCCAGCACTATCATTGAGACTTACAGGTATCAGTAACTCCAGTTCCAGGGATTTAATTCCTCCATGATCAATGCATATACACGGTAGGTACATGCACATATGCATGTGCAAGTAAACCAATCATATGCTTAAAATGAAATAATTGTTTTAAAAAGATTTTAAAATAAATATTTTATATACCTTGTATGATTGTGTAGTCCATAACTTCAATACTTTAGTGATATAGGAGTATCATGAGTTCAAAACCAGCATAAACAGTCTTTAGTAGTTGTTATTTTAGTTTCAAATGGACGAATTTATTAAGGATATAGCAAATAACAGAGAAAACCAGAGCATAACAAAAATATAATGAAATCAATTTATAAGATCCAACACATACAACTGTAGTAGCCTGAGCTACATCAATTAAGGAGTGAGATCCTGTTAAAAAACAGATAATAAAGTCAACTACAGTGTAAACTAATTCTAGAAAGTGCCAGAAGCAGTGGAACTGAAAGCCACACAGAGACTGAAGACTTAACCCCTACGAAGGAATTGAGAGAGCACCCACAGGTGGATTTTTGCCACAAACTTGTTGCGTTTGCATTAACAAGCAAGCATAACTCCTAGCATCACCTGCGAGCAGGACTGCGCATTATGGACTTAGGCTGTCATTTCTTTATGAACCATTCTGTAGCATGCTCACCAACATTTGATGAAAACTTAAGACATTATAATTCATTGAGAAAATGATTCCACTCTCTTTAGAGTCAGAAAATACTCCTAATATTCCCTACATGGTTTTATTCTGTACATTATTTTTGAAATCATATATACTTATAAAATTTCCCCTTCTACTTTCTCCTTTCAATCCCTCCCATTTACCAATGCTTATCCTTTTTAGTAATATATTATACTCTGTAGTGACTCAGGGTAATCATTCATAGTTAAAGCATTTACACAATATTTATTTCAATAAATTAAGTTTAAAGTAAGCCAGTTGAATGCTAAGGTAGTATATGTGGGCTTTCCTAGCATATACTTAGTAATAAATCCAAAGTTCCCCGCAGTCATCCATGTTTTAGTGAAACACATGCCTTAATACTACTGCTGCTACTGCTACTACTACTACTCTACTACTATTACTACTACTACTACTACTACTACTACTACTACTACTACTACTACTCTACTACTACTACCTATTACTACTATTACTCTTACTATTGTTATAGTCAAGTCAGCTGATATTTCTGTTTAAAATTTTACAGTGTAGTTTTGTGTGTTCCTTGAAACAAGACCTTGCGATACAGACCAGGCTGGCCTCAGTCTTGCAGTGGTTACCCTGTATGTGCCTCCCACATGCTGGGACTGCTGGCATGCACTACCATGATTAGTTTTAAAAATCAATCACACTTGACGTGGCTGTGGCAAGAGGATAGTCATTAAGTACTTGCTGCACAAATGTGAGGACTAGAGTTCAGAACCCAAGAAGCCACATAACTGCTGAGTGGCTATGGAGATCCAGAAATTCCAGAACAGGCTCACTAAAGCAACTAGCCATATTGGTGAGCTCTTGGTTTGATGAGAAACTCTGCCTCATAGAAGGAGGTGGGAACGTGTTCAAGGATGATTCGTGACTTCAACCTCAGTGCTTCACTAGAAAAAACACATGGTATTGCATGCCATGTTCCTGTACACATGCAAGCATTCAAACATATGCATACCACACCACACCCATACCCTGTATGCATGCAAGCATGCATTCAAACATATGCATAGCCCACTGCACCCATGCCCACACACAGAATGAAAAAAGAGGAAGAAAAAAAGCCTGACACATTATACAATATCCACGTTAAAGGCTCTAGTGGTAGAAGATTGACCCATAGTAGGTTCTGGGCACCTTATGCTCAAGATGTTTCTGCAATTTTTATTTGAATTTAATTTGCTACATTTACCATCTGGGATAGAAGCCCGAGTACCAACTATTCCAGGCTCTAGAGTCGCACTTCGAAACAGTTCAGGATTTATATAGACCAGAGGAAATAATGCCAGACAGGCTGGCTTTATTGCTCCCTCCGTTCAGCAGGCTCTCTCCCCCTGACGTAGAAGTCAGTTGTTTAATTTTCTGACAGAAGGTGTACCTTGAGAATGGCTGGACATCTTCCATTTGTATTATTGTCAGATGTGATCAGATAAATCAGCCTGAGGATCCGTATGTGGGGGACACACGTTGGAAGTGATTTTATTTTTGTCCAATAAGTCCCAAAGTTGCTGTCGTCTTTGCTTTATTTTCCCTCTCCTATCTTCTGTGCCATTTGTCGCCTGCCTCACAAATCTCATTGTCTCTACTTATTACCAGGTTTTGCTCCAGCTGGAAAAAAAAATGCTTTTTCTGTCCAGAGCCAGATTCAGAGTTTTCATCTTTCTCGTCCTCCGTGTATTTCTTCTTTACCTTTAATGTGGAACAGCAAATGTATATCTAGGTCTTTCTCTACAGCACCTAGACTTGTTGGAAACTCATTGTAGACTATAAACTATAAAAAAATAATGCAAGAGAGATATTGAAAATATTTCTTCCATTTTCTGCTCTACAACCTCAACTGGAACAACTTTTGTTTAAAATATAATGGTCTCTTTTTCTTCCCAGTTTCATTTACATGAAAAACTAAAAACATCTTTTTCTTTCTTTCTTTCTTTCTTCTTTCTTTCTTTCTTTCTTTCTTTCTTTCTTTCTTTCTTTTTTCAGATTCATTTGGAATTGTCAACATTTCTCACAGGTGAAATTCGGCCAGAGTTCACTTAGAAATTTCTGCAGCTTGGTGTAAGAGTATCAGATTCTTCATGCTGAGCTAAAGGAAGCAATCCTCATACGTTCCTATTCAAAAGAAAGGGTAGGTTTCATTATCTTGACCTTATCTTATAAGCCATGTGATGCTGTTTCATGTAGCATGAAAAATGCATGTGTCTCTTCCTGAGTTGTTGAGATTCATAAATGTGAAAGACAGAATGAATTGTATTTACCATTCCATATACAGTTTACTTTGTATGGAATTGCCCTTCCTTATATCTATTATACCCAAAAGGACTTTAAATGACAGAAGTTTTTAATACTGTAGCAGCTGACGTTACATTTGTCTACCAGAGAAAGACCATGAAGACAGAGGCTACAGTGTCTTCCATTTAAAAGTTGCAGTATTTACTCCACAGCAGTTAGAAAGTTTTCTAATATCATGAATCAAGGCTTTGCCATAAACAGATTCTTGGTCTTGTGATAGCCAAATGTTATAGTCTTACCCCCAGCAACAAAATAGCCAACTGTCTATAAACATTGAAAATTACATTCTTTGTTTCTGCAGACATCGGATCCAGTTAAAAATTCTATCTTATGGAAGAAAGATTAAGAACAGCAACAGCAATAATAATGCATTTTTATATCCTACATTTCAAAACTAAATTAAAATATTTACATACACACACATATCAAGGCTGGGAAAACGCCTGTTAATAAAGTGATTGTCTTGCACAGCATGATTATCAGAATTCTGATAAAGAACAACATGGAAAAGCCAGATGTTTTTCTGGACCCTTATGGTCTCAGATTAGTCAATTCTATAACTTCTCTTGTGGTATATCTCTGATCTCTCTGCTTCCTTCAGTCCTGAATGAATCATCAAACAGAAAGCATTCATGTGACTGATGTAGACACTTGTATTTGTTACAGTTGGAGAAGTGGATCCTCATGTGGGACTCTTAACAGCAAGAGCAGGGGCTGTCTCTGACTGGTAGCCTGCCTATGGGTCCCTTTCACTTTATTGGGATGCCATATATTAACTGTTTTATTTAGTGATCACTGTTGAAGAATTTCTGATTGCCTTCTATGCAAACTGATTCATTGATTTAAAAAAAAGTGGCCTTGGTCTTTTGAGTATTTCCCCAATCTCACAATATTGGATGGAACATTTTCAGGAGGATCCTTGTTGAGTTCTAGGAAGAGGAAGGTCACTGGCATTATGAATATCCGACAACCCATCAGATAATTAAATTGACTAACGTTTTATGCTATAGCTTCTCCAGAAGTAATCCCAATGACAGAACTCCAAAAGAAATTCTAATTGTTCTCTTAATGTAAACAATCAATGTTAAAATCCAATTCATTGTTGTAGAATTTTAAAGGGAAATAAAGTAAGAGTCAAATGTGTTTGTTGGCATGGATTTGTTTTGTCTCACAGAAACAGAGATGCTGCCAGGGAATATCCCTTTCAGGCATGTGAAGAGTTTCTGAGGAGTGAACTTTGCCTGTCTCTGGAAGATAGCATTCACCTCCTCTCCTGGTGTGTGTGCCAAGCCTGTCAGTGGTGGGTAGCCTAAAAGCTGCTGAAAGAACCTTTTCCTGAGACGAGATTGCCTTTCACTCGAGGAATGAGTAGGTTTCTTTGAATTGGCCTGTGTGTATTTGGAGGAGGAACATAAATATCTCGTCTCTTCATAGCAAGGGAACTCTTTCAAAGAGGCATTTTCTTTCCCGACAAAGAAATTCACACTGGAGACAAATCAGCAATTTCACAGCTGGTTCGTGAAATTCTAAAATGATGTACACAAATCAAAGCAAGGGAGATTCATTAGAAATGAAAAGAGTATTGAAATTGCATTCCAGTCCCTAATAGGATACCTTTCTACAGTTATAGAACATTAAAGGCAAATTACTATGCTTATATATGGAAATTTGTATTTCAGCCATAACTAAAGACCTTCATAAGAAAGTGGCTGTTAAAAACCATAAAATCAAGGGTTGGATATAATTGTGTCTTCAAATTCATCCCATTTTCCTCACTGTTTTAGAATAACTTTGTTGAATTTGGTTTATGTCGTTTTCATACAAGTACATAATGCATTGATTGCTTCCATGAACAACCCTCCTCTTATCATCTTTTTAATCCTGTCAACACTTTCTTCTCTCACATTCATGCCTTTTGCTTTGTTTGCTTTGTTTTATGTTTTGTTTTGCTTTGTTTTGTGACATATTGAGGAGTACTGTGACCATTTGTTAGACTTTGCTTTGGAACTAGCCACTGATGCCCAATTGGCTTAATAGAACTGGTACAGAACTGAAGACAATGACTGCTGTCCACAGCCTAACCTGATTTTCTCAATATCCAAAAATTCAGGATGAGAGAAAGCTCAGTGAGTTGCTCATGAATCAGTGGTCAGCCGATTACAGACCCAGTCTTCTTCAAGTCCAGTGCTGGAAGCCACAGCTGTTGAGAGCTCATGTTAATTAGTTATAATATATCCCCAACCCAAGACACTTGTCTATCCATAGATATATAAAAAAATACCCATAGCTTCCTGAAGTGAACTATTTTGTTGTCTAAAAGGAGTGGACTTTCTTCTATTCTTAGAAATGTTACATTATTGTTTTCAATTTTGGCATCTACGGTTCAAGAGAAAGAGGATGGGGGATTGCTATTTCTGTAATGATCTGCACCTAGTCTGTTGCTCTAAATAATTTCTCAGGGTGTTCTTGACACTTGGGCTGAAGTTTCAAGAGAGAAGGTGATGAGAAGAATCATCTTCAGGATTATGAAAGATTTTCTGCCTTAGCATTCTGCAAGACAAAAAGAATGTTAGCTGTGTTTTTTTTTTTTTGATGGTAAGAACACGAAGGGTGTCCTTTACCTTTTTTCTCATGCTTTGAGTTAAAAGAGCAAATTAATACATTTATTATGGATCAGTATCAGAGATTTCAGAATCATTGTTAAGTCTAAAATTATACTTTTAAGTGCTATATATTTATACATGCACAACTATATCTATATATCTATATACTAGTATTTATTTGTATTTGTATTTATATCTGAGTTGAACCTGTTAAATCACCAAGGGAAATATATTTAGTCTACAGAAAATATGCCTCAGTTATTGCCTCTTATATGTATGTCTTATGAGAATAGGAATTTGAAGGAGTATGTAGATCTGTTGCATGAATTAATTCTGTGAGTACTGAATGTTTGATAAACTACATAACCACAGTCTACTAGTGGCTTTGCTCTACAAATTATATCTTGATTACTGTGTTTTGTCTATTGTCTATCATCTAAGGTTGGTTCATACAGTTATCTCTCTATCATTATTTATCTGACATTTTTGTTTATTATCTATCATTATTTATTATCCACCATCTATCACCTATCCCATTTTTCTTTCTGTTTATCTACCTCTATTTACCTGTCTATAAGTGCCTTTATCAATACACCTATATGTTTTTATTATCTATGTATTGTTTACTCTCTGCCCATCTATCTATCTATCAAACTGGTGACCTATTATCACCATTTATTTATCTATAAGGACAGTAACAAAGCAGTCACAGAAAATCTAAGTCTCTGAATACAGATTCTATAATCCCTTTTACCTCTTTTGCGATTTGCATCACTGTAAAATAACAGCATATCTATAGGTAAAAGTTGTGGGATTCAGAACACCTGAGTCCTTGCTATTTACTTCCAAGTTCTTTTTAGAATAAGGAGCTCACTGCAGTTTCTCCTCTTTTGGTAACATAAGAGGTAAGAAAAATTAGATGGCTACTTCTCTCGTGATTAACGGAATTCTCTACTGGCCTACAAGGTAGCAAGAACATGCAGTATCCCTGTGACGATGCAGCCAAGTATGTATTTATCTAAATGTTGGATGCATTTATTGCCCTGCCTGTAAATGAACTGGACTACCTTCCTTAAAAATAAATAAACAAAAAGCTTCATGTTGAGTTGCCAAAGGAGAACCTTTCAAAATCTGTAAAGTTCTCAAGGGGTGCCCTTCATAGGAGAGCAGAAATAGCCATACATTAGAAGAATTAGTGCTCTGAGGCCTTTGTTTAATCAGTGGTTAGTTTGCTGGTGATTGCACAAATTCACTACATTAAATTTAATCAGGGATGTTTCTGGCAAGGGGTAGCAAGCTTACTGATTAATTCATTTATATTCTTGAAATAAGATATGTTCTCCTGGATGAATCTCCTCAGCTTGGCAAGTGCACAGTACACATTTCAGCATCTCTAAATGGCTCTTTGTTCACAGTCCCAGTCTAAGCTGAGCACTGAGTACTGATTAGCTTGGCTGACTCAGACTGAGAGATGGGAAGTGGCACTGTCTGAGTTCACCTCTGCAAAGATCATCAAAGATCAGCGTGTAGGTGTCTGTAAAGACTTCAGGGTTCTGGCATCAACTCTTGGAGTTACCTTAAGAAATCAACCCAAAATTCCTGGGGATATCATGATAAAATGGGATGTTCCAAAGAAATTCTGCTTTCTTCAATGCAGCCACTCAGTGAAGGCAATTGTGTCTATGGTGTAACAGGCTAATTCGGATTATTATTAATGGATTATAAGGTTCACTCCCTTATTTTAAAAAATAAAAATGAAACACTGGAATGGACTGATATTTAAAAGGAAAATAAGTTTTAGTAATGTATTGAACTGTAGTCATTCATGTGTCTCCAAGATCTAGACAGGGGCAGAGAGGAAGGAAGGAGTACATAGAACATATCTAAAATCACCAACTATAAATGTGTTATTGGGCTCTAAGTGTAGAAACAGGTCAGAAGCACATACAGTGATATCCTGGAAGCCTTCCATGTTCACAGATAATTTGAAGGGACTTGAACTTTTCAATGTTTTTGCTTTCTAGAACTCTGAGTTACTTACAGTGATTCTTGTGAACTTCGGCCTGCCTTAGCTCTGGGGGCACTGTAGCACAGAGAGGCAAGTTTTAGCTTTGATGACATTATAACACAGAGAACACAATTCGCAAAATGATACATATTAGTTTTGTAACCTGTTTTGTGCTGGTTTCTAAGGAATATATTTCACCTCACACCAGTCAGAATGACTAAGATCAAAAGCTCAGGTGACAGCAGATGCTGGCTGGCGAGGTTGTGGAGAAAGAAGGAACACTCCTCCATTGCTGGTGGGATTGCAAGCTGGTACAATCACTCTGGAAATCAGTTGGTGCTTCCTCAGAAAAATTGGACATAGTACTACCTGAGGACCCAGTTATACCACTCCTGGGCATATACCCAGAAGATGCTCCAACATGTAATAGGGACACATGTTCCACTATGTTCATAGCAGCCTTATTTAAAATATCCAGAACCTGGAAACAACCCAGATGTCCCTCAACAGAAGAATGGATACAGAAAATGTGGTACATTTACACAATGGAGTACTACTCAGCTATTTAAAACAATGAAATCATGAAATTCTTGACAAATGGATGGATCTAGAAGATATCATCCTGACTGAGGTAACCCAATCACAAAAGCACACACATGGTATGCACTTGCTGATAGGTGGATGTTAGCCCAAAAGTTTGAATACCCAAGATACAATTCACAGACCACATGAAGCTCAAGAAGAAGTAAGATCAAAGTGTGGATACTTTGGTCCTTCTTAGACAGGGGATCAAAATACCCATGGCTCACACCCAACCAATGGACTGAGCATAAGGTCCCCAGTGGGGGAGAAAGAGAAAAGATCCAAGCAGCTTAAGAGATTTGCAGCCCCATAGGAGGAACAACAATATGAACCAACCAGTACCTCCCAGAGCTCGCAGGGACTAAAACACCAATCAAACAGTACACATGGATCCAGCTACATATTTAGCAGAGGATGGCCTTTTCAGACATCAAATGAGAGATGAAGTATTGTTCCTATGAAGGCTCAATGGCTCAGTGTAGGGGAATGCCAGGTCAGGAAAGTGGGAGTTCGGGGGAGTGGGAGGAGGATGGGATAGGGGGTTTTCAGAGGGGAAATGAGGAAAGGGGATAACATTTGAAATGTAAATAAAGAAAATATCAAATAAAAAATTAAAGAAAAAGGGAAAATAGAAAGTTTAATAAAGACAGAAAATAAAAGAAACAAGGGTGAGTGAGGTGGTTTCTTCTGCACCTTGAAATCTATGCAAAATGGCATCATTTATCTAGATAATGTTGTTAGTGCCAGCATAGCATCATAAGTAGCCATGTTTGTTTAGACCTGGGCTCTAATCCTGATTCTCATGCTAAGTGTATTCTTGAATGAACCTTATAATTTGTGACTGTACTTATTATTTTGAATATAACATGAATTCAAATCCTGCTGTGGATAGCTCTGGGCTTGTATTTTGATGCTAATTCCACTCCTGGGAGGGGCTGCAGACTAGGAATTGCCTTGTGAACCTTCTCCCCACCTTAACTTTTCAAATAAAGGCTAGAACCAATGATTGGGCAGGAGGAAGGGGGAGGAGCTGAGAATTTGGGGGAGGAGAAAAGGGATCAGGGTCTACAGAAAAGGGGGAGGAGTGAAAGAGCATTGACAGGGAGGATGGAGACAAGCTTGTGGCCTGGAGAAACCACAAGTTATATGGGATAACATAGATGGGAATAGAGTAGTGTAGTGGGAGATCTGCCCAATCTAGGCATATAGCTTGTATTGTTATTGATTGAATTGAGATTTCTTTCACCAGTAATTGGATTGGAAAAATACTGCAACAGTGACCCTGAAGTAAAGATCCATAAGACATTTGCCTCAATTTCTTCATTTCTTGACTAGGGCTCATAAAAGTATTTACATCACAGATTATACAGAAAGTTAAAATATATTCATATTAACAATCTCCTATGAGAATAGTCACTATTATCTTCTTTTGAAATAATCATTGCATTTATTTACTTACTTATAAAGTGTGTCTGTATGTCAAGGCACTTGTGTGTATATCACAACATTTTGAGGAGGTTAATTCTCTTTTTTTCCACTATGTAAGTCCACTGGATTGAATTTAAGGCCTTGGGCTTCTTAGTATGTGCCTTACTGGCCATTTTGCATCCACATCACCAACTCACTCAGAAAAGTATTTGTTAGGTTGTGAAGAGCAGAACAGTACAATTCTATAAGATGAACAATTTGGAATTTTGGCTTACTCAGTATATATCCTTGCTTCTGGGTTTGCTACATTGTTATTTTGCAGCAAAATCATCATTGGTGTTGCGAAGTATGGAATATGGCTTACTTGATTTTCAATAGAAGAGCCAGCCACTGCCTCTGACTGAAGAATCCTATATAACAGTTGCATATACAAATTATTCAGCAAATATATTTCTGAAATCCATAAATATATCATGTTATCACTTGGTATATCACAACTGTAAATCATGAAGAGCCAAGACATGATACAGTGTACACTAAAATGTCACTAATGTCTAGCTTTTAAGAAAAATATTTGGAAATATGAGAGTATGATCATAAGTTCTTAAGTAGAAGAGGAAGGTTAGACTGCAAAACAGTGTGATTCTAAATTTGTAATCATCAGAGAATTTAATCATGAAAAGTGTTATTAAAATATTAAAATCTTATGATAAATTTTAATGAGTACTTTCTTGATTTAGCTTTACCATTTTCCAAAATGAAAATTTCAATTTTTCTGATCATAAAAGTAATAAAGATCATTGTAGACATTGCAAGAAAAATTTAAAAAAAACCCTACAGATCATTTAATCATGTAGATCCCAATTCCCAAATGACCTTACTAATTGATTTTTTTATAAAGAAAATTTTCTCTTGGGTGTTTATAAGTTATTTATTCAACACCCTCTTCTCACTCAGTAACTCACGTGTTCTCATTGCAAAACCATGGAGACTTTATCATCACTTCATAAACCTGTCTTTTGGAACATGTACATACACTGAATAGAGATAGTGTCATCTCTGTAACTAATGGAGAGTTATAATCTGTCTTCTGTAATTTGTGCAATGATACTATCCTTTGAAGAGCTGGTCAATTATGCTGAATATATGGGAAACTATGGGTAGAAGAATCAGAATTTCAAGGTCAATTTCTGTTAAATATTAAGTTTGGGTCCATTCAGGGTTATATGAGATCCTATTTTATTAAACAAACAAACACAAACCATATAGTTGGGTGAGCATTCTTATGCATTGTAATTATTTACTATTAAAAATGCAATATAAGATAGTTTCATTTGAATATTTTTACTCTTCATTGTGTATTGAGATGGACTATTTCTTGCAGATATGTTTGAGTTCTGTAACACAACACTTATTTTCATAATTACTTGCTGTGTAACTATGGGTACTTAATTATATGAAAATGTACTAAAATGTTATTAGACTAAACAATTTTTTAGTTTGTTTTGTTTATAAATTATACCCTCTCTGAAGAAGAGTTGGTATTTCTACTCTCAGTTATTGCTTTTTTCAGTATTGTGTAGTTAAATCAAAACAAACATTAGATTCTCAGCTAAATGAGTTATAGGGAGGTTCTTGTAAGGTCCACTGTGGCCCTCTCAGTGCCAGGGCAGTGTATGTTACTGCTGATCTCTATAGAGTTAAGCTGTGCGTTTCTAAAACTAAAGGTCTGTAGCCCTTGAGACAGAATGAAAATTACTTTATAAAACATCACTGGAACAAACACAAAGTGATTCCATAGGTCATATGCACAGGCAGAAAAAGAAAAACTAATGTAGAAATTTTTATAGTATTCCTTCCTTTATTCTTCCCTTCCTCCCTTTCTCTATCCCTTCCTTCTTATCTGTCTGTCTATCTGTCTGTCTGTCTATCTCACTATCATATCCAAAGCAGTCTGGAAATTATTAGGATTTGGGATGCTATGTAAAAACTAGAATTTTAGAAAAAGTTTTTCAAGGAAAAAATATCAAAATTAGTATAATATGTATGTGTATCAAAAATAGTATATGAATGTGTGTCTGCATGTGTGCACACATTCCAACATGTACACACATGCAATATTAACCAGGGAGATAAAAACAGCTCCCCTAAGTGGCAAAGGTAATTGTGAAGTCCATAAAACACTCACCTTATAGTAGTGAAAACAAACATAAATTTGGATTCAACATATCTAAAAGGCCATAAATGACAGCACGTGTCTATGATCCCAGAATTAGGGGTGAGATGGACACATGTGAATCCTGGGAGGTTTCTCAACTACCACCCTAGATAGAATGATGAACTAGTGGTTCAGTTGTAATCACAGCACAAAACACTAGCTTGGTGTTCCAATGGAGCAAAGTAGTTGAAGTCTTGTTCTAACCTCTGCATAGGAATGAAAAGGTACATGCATGAGACATATGTACTACACAAACACACACATGCACACACATTATAACATATATACACATATACTCAAACATGCATATGCCATATACATATGCATGTATAGTCATGAACATACATAAACCATACATATACAGATAATACAAACACATATACCACATACATATATACCCACACATATGATCCATATACAAACACACCACCATACTCCTATATATGTGTGTGTGTATCATACACCAAACATATATATACCACACACACACACACACAGATACAACAAATGCAAACACACAATATAATAGTCCACAAATCTACCCAGAACACAATTCATATATATCACATACATTCATTCACCACACTAACACATATAAACACACACACACACACACACACACACACACACACATGCACACATATTTTTGCTGGTCTCAATTTACATTGCCTCCAACATAGGAAATGACCATACTAATTGGAGAAGTCCTTCTAACTTCATATCCACTAATTTTTGGAGACACCTAATTTTACTTATTTCATTGATGCTAAAGATCATGGCTGAAAAGAAGAGAAAATTGACTTTAACTTTGGGATATCTTAGTTTTTTAGGTAGAGGCAGGAGTCTTTGGTTGGTAATCAATTGATTGAATCTTCAAATTTGCATTTGTAAGGTCATCCTATGTAATATAGGTAACCCTTTGCACATCAATACATAGGACTGCATTTTGCTTTTCTATTTTTCTATTAATTACAATGTAAAATAATTTATATAGAATTTATAGCAGAACACACCTGGTTTTAAACTAAGTCCCACTTATCGAGGTTTGTAATGAACTCTTGGAATCTTAGTGTTCCCTGTATAAAATGGATAATATAGTGTTTATCATGATGCTCATTAAAACAAAACAACAACAAATGAAAGATTCTCCTGTTTCCATTTTGTGGCATTTAAAGTTTTGTTCTACTTTTATCTAAACACAGTACACGTGTCCCTTGGAAGCTTATTTTGAGGAAGTTCCCTACTGAATGTCTTGGGGAAGGTAAATAAATGCACTTGTCTATTCATCAGCCATTTTTTAGAAGCTTAGCCAGGCACTGATCTTGGTCTACAGGCAGATTCATTTTAGACGTTACTGTTTTCTGTGTGTCAGAAATTTTCTGTTTTCCTTGTCTTGTTTCCAAACCAGAGGAATGCTATTACTTATTATAATTACCCTCTAATTCTGTCTACTTGCCTCTTTCCTTTATGGAAAGTGAGGACAATAACTGATAAATCACCTTATTTCTCTTGTTAAAATTACCTTCAGTGATATTCTCAGCACATTGGAAGGTGCTGAGAATATCACTGAAGATTCAAAAGGTATAGCAGTAGGAGAAGGGACATAAAATTCAAAGGAGAGGGAAGCTCTACAACCTAAGATGAAGAAAGCCTGTACAACAATGCTAAGACTTTCTATTCAAGCTTCCTAGTTAAGATGTTGCAGTCTGGCAGTGGCCAGAGCTCTAGTCCTTATGTTATGGTGATTAATTCCTTTGGTTAGAACATAGTCCTAAGACTTCAAAACCTATCAGATTAAACCCTATCAGAGTCCTAATGATCTGTTATGGTAAGGTATCTGCAGATATAGGGTATAGGTGAAAATGTGTGGGAAGTGCATTATAAGTTTTAGGATAATATTTTAAGGTATTTGTATATGTGTGTATTCATTATATGTATATATTCATATATGTATATATATATATATATAACAAACACACACACATATATGTATGTATATATATGTATGTATGTGTATATATATATATATATATATATATATAAACCAAAATTGCTTTTAACTATTGGTACATCTTCACATACCCTTAGCTGAGAATTTTTTTCTTTCACGACTTTGGTTTGCTCTAGTGTGTTCAGACTGGGTATTATTTTGTACCTTTCTGTACCTTTGTGTTGGGTTTTATTGTGTAGAGCACACATGTGCATAATTATCCCGCTTCTGCTGATGCCACTGTTGGCAGATTCTCATTCAGACTAACATATCCTCTTTATTATTCTCCTTATTTGTCCTCTTCTCACTCGGGATACATTGATTATCTCCCATTGTTGGTGATACACATCTACCTGGTTCATTTGTGCTTACTTCTGCCTCTGTTTGGAGACTCAGCAAGATCAGCACAATGCTATTTATTGAATTTATCTGTCAATTTCTCCTTCCTTGCATGACTGAGTCATTCAATGGAATCATCACAGCACTACAAGTAGACAGGATAATGATTTAAATATTTTTAAACTAAAATTGAAAACCAAAATGCAGACTTCATATTTTAAGCCAATTTCCTTTGGAAGGCAGAAACTTTGTAAGCTTTTGGTACTTTGTAGGAAAATATGTCCACATATTACATTTTATAAATGGACTCCCTCTCTGTCTTTTCATTTAATGTCTAAAAGGATAAAAAGAAAAATTAATTCAGCATAATGATAAAATAAAACATGAAGGTAGCCAATAACTTATGTATAAAATCCCCTCTAAGCAAACACACAAAAATATAATCAATAAAGAAATAAAAATCAGAATGGGCTCATTTTATTTGGAGCACAAAACTACTAAAAATCAATAAAGTATTTTGTGCTAATTGCTTAGCCTTTGGAGCTGACTTAAGACATGAACTCTCAGTCTTTACATTTCAGTGGCACTCAACATTGCAGCTGACCACTGACAAGGCAAGAAAATCAACGGACCTTAACCCCTTTGAGCAAGGTAGGGTAGTACTTAGTGGCAGAATCTCACTACCTTCTCTACTTTGCTGAAATGATACTGTAATATATGAGACATCATCTATTATGTGATGTTATCAAATATTGATTTTGAGAATTAAATGAAAGATTTTTATTTTTTAGAAAGGACATAGTAAAAATAATTTTCCTCCTCCATGTTTGTTTCCAAGTTTGTTTGTATGTGTCCACAGCTAATGAGGACTGAAATGCTGACAAACTGATTTCAAAAATTATAAATTTAAAAATACACACCATGGAAATTGCCCTACATGGGAACAACAGACCTCTAAATGTAGCAAGTTTTGATTAGCAATATGGAGAGTATAAAGCATAATTATTAAAGGGGGATTGTTGTTAATACTCTATTCATGGAAAGTTTCGGCAGAGGAACATAGGATCTAAGAGATTGTTGTTAAGTCACCAAGATTGTTCAGAATTCCACAACTTGGATGACCAACACTAAAAAAATAAATTCTCCCAACTCTGCGGTTTGTTGCATACATACAATAAACCTTGTTTGGAGGGCCATGACCATTTCAGTTATCCTGAATAAATCTGATTCTTATCTTAATGCTATCTCACTTGTGCATTTTTTTTTTAGATTAGAAGCTGATTTCCTCATAGCTTTGCAGATCAAACTTTGAAGACCACATTCATTAAAAAAACAAAGATTTTTAGATAAGACAATTATAAGTGCCAATCTAGACTGTTTACTTTCTATGTAACCTGGAAGCTTCATACAGGGTTAACCCCACCATCCACGTATGAATGAAATAGCCATACAGAATGAAAACTAATATAATAGAAATTTTAATGATTAGGACAGATTACTCATTAATATATTGATTGGGTAAGTAGATCACACTAAAGCTGAATCACCTGTGTAATATTCTAGCTAAAGGCACAAAGGACAATGGAGGAAATAGCAATTTCACAGCAATCCAGTGTAGCCAGTTCTTTATGCTTTCTGAAATGATACTCTATGTATTAGACAGCACCTATAATGTGATGCTGTCAAATAGTGATTCGAGAGTTAAATGAGAGATTTTTTTTATAAATGACATGATAAAAATAATTTACTCCTCCCTGTTTGTTTTTCAGTTGCGATGTATGTGTCTGCCGCTATTCTCACTGAAATTGAAATGCTGGCAAACTAATTTCAGAAATTATACATTCAGATATACACCATGGGGTCTGCAGGGATTGGTTCTTAATAACTTTTATGTTTACAGTCCTAGATAGTACAACAAAATAGCCCCCCAAAATGCAAAACCTATACATCCTATACATATACACATATACATACACATACACAAACTCATACACACACACACACACACACACACACACACACACACACATATATATACATATATATATGAATAAGCCCAAACCTATGGCCTGTTTCTTTGTCAGCTTTGAGAACTATAAGAAATTTGATCATCTTAATACACAAAGCCACGTCTCTGGCAAACATTTCTAAAATCCTCAATGCCAGCAAACTTTAGCTCCTGACAGAAGCCAGACACATTATGAGAATGACACACCCGGTTTCTGTTTAGATCACCTGGGAAATGAAAGCCATCTAAACGTCAACCTCCAGCAGAGAGGACTGTAATGACAAGAGCAGGCATTCAGAGAAGGCTCCTAACTTGCTCCATGACTGAAAAGTTGAGATTTGGATAGTGGCAGGATTTTTTTTAATTTTATTTATTTATTTTTTAACAGCTTTGACAGTTGCTGACTTGCTGATGATATGAAGCAGAAAGACTGACTGCTAAAAGTTGTCTGTGACCAACAAGGCAAGTTAGAGAAGTCTTTCCTGGTCAATTACGATCCTGAGGCTTACTTAGTTCTAAGGCCTCTAGTAATCATTAGATTTCTGTGGTTACTATGTATACCTCTAGCTAAGGCATCTCTGATCACTTCTCATCTATTAATACACAGTAAACTGTTGGGGTCAGGATAGGAAGTCAACAATAGCTGGAGACTTTGCCAAATTGTTTAACTTACTTTGAGCCTCAATGTACTCAGTATCACTGTTGTGATGGAGGAGTAAAGATACTATTCTCAACCCAGTGTAGTTACAACCATAAATAAAATGCTCAACATGGTAACTACCCAATAACTTCTTGCTACCCATACTACACATGTTAGTGCCAATGGCCCATTTATTTTAAGTCTAAAGCATCTTCAGGTGATAAGCTCTTCAATGCTGGGAAATGGTTTGTAATCTTCTCGGTTGACTGTGTATTGTGTTCTTATATTGCTTTTGGACAGTGTCTAGTTATTTCTAAATGAATGTAGCTATTCCAGTGTATTCTATATCTCTTTTAATCCTGTTTGGAATTGTAATTTCACAAATATTACATTTTGTAAGATGTGATCTGGAGAGTTTGTCACATGTTTGAAAACATATTTGATACTGTTAGATGTTTTCATTTTCCTCTTATATATCACCATTAACTATGTGACAATCTTTGTTAAATAGTTCCTGCAATGGCCTAGCATCCTCTTTCATTCTGAAAATAAATTGGCCCTCTATGGGTATTATGCTAGCACTTTAGTATTTTTAAATAATTGTTTTTTGACCTCATATAATACAAAATACAAAACAAATATTAATCTTCTTGAAGGCCTAAACACTTATCTAGGTAGAAAATCTGATCTGATTTCTTGATTCTATGGTTCAAGGTATTTTTGATTGCTTGTAGTTATCCTCTGACTTCTACACAATAGCATCATCATCTGAGCCTACCCATATAGACGCCCTCTCTTATCAATTAAAAGATGAGAAACAAAACAAAGATTTATACATATTTTTAATATTAATTATCTGTGGGTACCCAATATCTCATTTTCCATAATAACTATTCTCTTATCATTCTATGTATATGTATATGTCCCTACTCCTGTTAAAAACTTTTCTTTTGAAAATTTATCTTTATCTTTGTTTCAGTCTATTGGGATTTGATGACAATATTGATACTTAATTTTAAGGCAGATCATTGGTAGAAACCTTTATTTTATAATTCAATCTCATCTGAATAGATATTTTATTGTTTTCAGATGATTCGCTTCAATTTAATGAAGCCAATAAAATGCAACAAACATTCCAGCAATTATTACTGCCATTTTTTGATATGCCTGATCATTTGGTTATAGTTCTATTTATATCTAAATATTTTTAAGATTAGTATTTATTATAACAACTATGGTACATAGAATATATTTTATTTTCCATTTGTCTATCAGTAAAAGCAGGCAAATCATTTTGTCATCACAGATAGCAGATATGTTTCATAATGGACACTCTTTTATTGTTCCGTCCTACATTATGTATTGGCAGACAAGTTTATGGCCTCTTTCTGTCATTTCTCCTTTTGTTATAAGAATATTATGGTAATGCTGAGTGGTCAAAGATTAGTAAATGATATAAGGAAACAAAGTGAGATGATGCCAGCATTTACTAAAGTGGTTATGAAAATGTCGTTTTATAAAATGTGTATACTGATGTCTTCAAGAAGATGTTAGTATGCAACAGAATTAAAAAATATATGTTTATTCAAAACCATTTACACAACTGTTCATTCACAGCAGCATTGTCTATGATAGCAAGAGAGTGGAAGGAACTAATACTTCCATCCATTCCGTTAGGTTGATTAACAAAATATGAATAGCCCTCAATGTGTTATTAGATAACCAGAAAAAAGTATAACATTCTGTACACATTGTCGTTTGTGTGAAATTTAAGAGTATGCTCAATTAAACAATCTGACCCTGCATGTGTGAAATGTTCAAAATTGCCAATTCTATCGAGACATAAAATAAGGTTCTGGATTCCAGGCGCTGAGCACCAAGTGAAACAGAGGTATGGCATTTCTTTTAGTAAAAAAGCCTTTGAGTAGTAGGAATTGAACAATTTCAGGGCAATATTAAAAACCACCAAGGAAGCACTTAAAATAGTAAAAAAAAAAAAGCATTTTATATTACTTGGACTTGATATCAGTAAACAATAACAATAAGGCTAAGGAGAGTGTATGGTGATCACAAATCAAAAGAAATTTGGGGAGGATCTTTTATATTATGGAGACTATCTGCGTCAACATCAGAATAATTGGCAAATAGAGATTAGTATTTACATAAATAATATCAAGAAAATAGTTGGGTGAGAAAGATGGAATGTAAACAGAATATAGAAAATAAAAAAACATAAAAAAAGAAAAAGAAAATATGCAATAAAAAATAAAAATAAGCCAGTAATCTTAAAAAAATATTTATAATGCCAAGTTGCTGGTATTCTGCTTTAGATGGGAAATGTCTTCCTCAGGTCCATGCTTTTAGGTTTTTTTGTCTATCAAGTCCCACTATTTTGGGAAGTGATAAGAAATTTTTAATTTAGATCCTGATTGGCGGAAGTCTAGATTAAGTGTGTATCCTAAATAGATACATTTTGTCCCTAATCCTTGCTGGTTGCTTTCTTCTTTCAAAAAGTAAGCACCCTTCTCCTCCACACTCTACAGTTACTATGACCTTTAACCCTGCCTTAGTCTAGAAGCCATCCAAGCAGATGACTTTGAGCAAAGACCTCTGAAACCATAATCCAAAATATTTTTCCTTCTTTCTCTTTTTCATTTTAAGTTTTCAGATGTTTGTCTAGGAACTGGGAATCAGATTTTGCCAATAGTTATTTGATATCCACGAGTACTTGCTGTCCCTCAGCAAATACAAATAGTTGCAATAGGTCACTGAAATGCTTACATATATCTGTCACAAAAACTTCCAGGCAGTTGATCTGGCAAGACATGTCATGATGGAAAGACTTGCAAAGAGGGTAAATCCTACTGCAGAGTTGAATATAAAAGACATTTATATGGGAGTTGCCTTTTGAACTTTGAAAAATGTTACAAGAGTTCTCCTGGGTATAATCCAGCAGAAAAACAGCATGAGTTGTAAGGAACTGTTAACTTAGCTTAAATCCTGAAAACTTACTCAGTTTTACCTTGAGTACAACCAGGAATCTTATCTGTACTTAAACAGCTTAGGATCATTGTGTTTTGTTTTAGATTGTAAGCCTTCATTTTTCTACACTTGTGAATTTCTGTTCAAGAGTGGCCATTATAAACACAAGACTACAAGACTGAGAAAACACATTTTCCTTTATGAATATTTCATGCACTCGCTGATGCTTCTGTGCTCTCTGGCCCTCTGCTTGGCCTGAAAACTACTTCTTACTTATCTACTTCATCCCTTGCTATTTGCCAATGCAAATGTGAGAGGAAAATCAACTGAAATACCAAGGTGTGCTAACACTATGAAAATTGGAGAAAAAGGCAAACAGACTAAGTATCCAGAGGCATAAAGAGCATATGCAGTAGGTAGATGTATGTGGTTCAGATGAGAAAAGATGAATGAAATGAGAGAGCAATGGGAAGAAATTACAGAATACAGAAAGTGAAGTGTTAGATGTTGGTGATTTATTTAAAATTCAATATATGCAAATCATTTTTACATAAACATTATTTTATATTTTATTGCTCTGTCATCTATATCTATCTATCATCTGTCATTTTCTCCCACTCTTGTGCATGTGTGTGTATGTGAATGTGTGCATGTATCTGTGTGTGTGTGCATGTGTATGTGCGTGTGCGTGTCTTTCTCCTCTGGGTCTGAGCATGCCTTACATCATGGGTAAAGTCAGAGGACAGAGTCAGAAGTCTTTGGGAATTAGCTTTCTCCATTGATTCCTTCCACCATGGGATCTGGATATCAAATAGTTTATAGAACTTGTATGCTTAATGATTTAAATGCTATTTAAAGCTATTTTTGTAGATTAAGAATGGCATAATTATGACCCTTTTAATTATGTTTGCTATTCACCTTTAAGCACATTCTCATAATTATTAAAGTAATGATGAGAAAACCAATCTCTCCTGGTTTTCCATAAAATTACTATCATAATTTATTCCATACTGCATATAATAATAGCTTCATTGTGGGATTATGATTTCAGTAATTTAGTAAATACATTTATTTATAGTAGAAATTTACAATACTATGAATACATGATAGACCTTTACCTTGATGAAAATTATAAAATCCAATAAATTATGTCTTTATAATAATTTTCTCTTTTAAATAGTCATAAAAGTTTCATATAAATAAGATCTGAACACAATAGTACCTTCTACAATGATACCTTCTTTAAAGCTTGTTAAGATAACTAGCTGTTAAAATCAAACCCAAAAACAGAGCTATTAAAATGGGTGGTCTCCATCAACTTGTGCATGTTTGCGGCTAAACATAAAATTATTCGCAACACTGAGGAAGAAGTAGCTAAATTATTGCTAAATTATTATGTAGTCTTAGAGAAACATACTTAATAATGGCTCCAACATTCCAGATATTGTAAAAATTATTATCATAATATAATATCACAATTTTTGATCAAATTATTTCCACTTAGATCCCTGATAAAGATGTACTAATGCTTCTTCACTCTATGGTAATCAACAGGGTAGTTTTATTGTCCAAATTATTTTATGTTTGTAAGAGTATATGATGAAATGGTGCACTAATAAATTAGTAAATGTTTGAATTTGGAACATGAATAGGTATTGGGCTTCCAGGAAAGACAAAAAAATGGAATGAAATGAGGTAGTGATGAGGCAGCAACCCAAAAGGGGCTGGAATTTGGCATGACTGTGTGTATTGTCCTTCACATGCCCATTTCATTAGTAATTTTTAAAAGGTCCTGACAAAGCAGAACATTGTAAGATGAATAACAAACTCATCTTTTAAAGCTCACAGTTACACAGTTCTTAGTCTGCAAACATTTGAATAACATTTAATGTGAAGAATGAGTTGCTAACAAAATAGTTTATCCACTATCAATTACTGTTGATAAATCTGTTTAATGTCATTGCAATTTCATTTATTTCGTTACTCCATAATTGTAGTAAAGACTTGTATTAACGTTCTGAACTGGAAGCACTTTAAATGATTGCAATGTGCCTCACAGTTTGTTCTCCCCTCTTTGACATGGAATCCATTGCTTACTTGTTTAGAGTTAGGAAAAGAAATGGGTAAAATAGCTTCATGGTATTATATATAACAACCACTCCGGGCTGAGGCAAGAGCATTTCAGAAAGTCCAGGTGATCTTATTCAAATTCTTTTTCTCAAAGGAAAGATAAAATTAATAAATAACAAATGTAACAATTGAGGGTAAGGAAAACAACATATGATTTTATAATACATAACATGCCAGCAAACTTGCCTTTAGAAAATTTGTACTGTCTGGGGATGGTGACATACATGGTAGTTATCCCGTCACCCATGAGGCCGAGTCAGGAGGATCACCACAAATTTGAGGCATGCCTGAGATAGTCAGATTTAGGTCAGCCAGTATTGCACAGTGAGATTTTGTCTCATAAGCGAACTAGACAAAAAGAGAAAAAGAGAGAAAAGAAAAGAAAGTGAAGCAATCGAGATAATTGAAATGTCTGTCCCAGCTGACGTATGAAGCTCCTTCATGATTCATGGTGACAGCTTTTAGACCAATAGTTTTACAGACAATATTTTTCCAAGTTTAACTATATCACATGTATATAACCAACTATTTGTCTCTCTCCTCTCACATCATACTTTTTCAAACACCATGAATTTGTATTTTGAGATTATAGTTCATCTGAGGATGGCTTTCTGTATTGATTAAAAAGATGAAATATGCATTCACAAATTTCAGGTATAAGATACTTAGTTGAAAATAATCTGAAGGCCAGGAAAAATGCCATACCTCCATCCATAAAGTTCCTAGGTAGATTAATATATGAATATATTCCCAACCTCTGTCAAATCATTAGAAAAATTGAAAAAGATGAAAATTACACTTTTATAAGGCAACAGTGCTAAAATGAAGGGAGAGGAAATGGTGTTTAAGTCAGGTCAGTTCTCAGGTCAGAATATCTATTAGTGTGGGTATGATATACTGTATCTCACTGTCTCACTGTAACCAGGAAATCTATGGATGCCAGTTTTCTACAGAAGCTTTGAAAACTGAAATTTTGAAGTTGCCTTTGTTTGGTATCTCAGTTGACTTAGTGAACAAATATTATGTACATCTATTGATGCCTGGATTATATTGCCAGAAGAGAAACACAATAGAAATTTGCTGATTTTAAAATTAGTAGAAATTAAGACACATTTTGGTTATGTTAGTTTTAAAAGGAGTTGTGAGAGTGAGACAGGTTTCAGACACTGATGGCAATTTTGACAGGAACAGGGAAGTTCTGTCATGCTCAGTGAGAAAAAATTGACAGCAGAATTAGAAAATAAATTAGATTTGGAGAGGTGAAAAGTGGAAAGGATTTGGAATGGAAAATGAGGGGTGGCTATTACTTAAAACAGATATAGGAAACTGGGAAAATGCTGGGAACATCAACTGTTTCTGTTTGGAATGGAAAGGATGAGGTTATTCTAAGCATAAAGTAGAAAAAAAGATCACTAACATATGTATTATCAGGTAAGTGGAAGTAATGGCAGAGAAGTATGACTCTGAAAGCCAAAGGGAAAGAATAGAATCAATTTTATTGGTAGAAATGAGCTGGAAAACATAAAATTCCTACTAACAAGGTAAAGTAGAGTAAGGTTTGCTGTAATGTCAAACCAACAATGCATGGATGTAGAAGAGGGCCAAGGAAGTGCAAGGGATGCCATTAAATGAGGGTAACCGATATGAGTGTCGTTCAGGGCAACTAGATGTATTGAAGACTGAAGGTTTTCAAACACGTCTCAGCTTGTTCTCCTACCCACTGGGCGAGTCCTGGCCCCAGAACTCTGAGAACTACTTCCTAAATATAATCTCAAAATGGTAGCCATATACAAGATTGTTACCTAATATATATATACTTAAAATAGCTCTTACATATAATATTGCATAATAAAATATTTTATAACATTTTATTTTATACTGTATAAGATTTATAAAATATTTATATTATAAAGGCAAAAGCTTTGTAAGACCAATTTAATTACCTAGACTTCTCCAACATCAAACAAAATGCAATCATTACAAAGTTATAGGGAGTTGACCAAGGGATAGAGTATAAAACATAATGTACAAATATGTGCACACACACATACAACATACATACACACACACACACACACACACACACACACACACACACACCCATACTTCCAATCTGACTTCTGAACTTCTGGATTAGAGTAAAACTATAGAAAGACAGATGACAGACATTATGAATAAAACCTAATTTCTCAGAAGTAACTTCTCAAGTGGAAATCACTGTATAAGAACACAGGTGGATGGAATGAAGTGGAGAAATCTCAGCCATGGGACTGGCTCTCACTGAGGAGTGCCCCTTCACATAAACCTAGTCACTCAACAAGTCCCAGGTGTTCGCTGAAAACTGCAAGCAGTTTATATTTAGCTGGATTTGTCCTGGAAAGCTGACCTTCTCCAGGACAAAGCCCAATAGGGAACTGGAAAAGAAGAGGACACACTAGCAAAAGTCCAGGTCATAGGGGTCAGATAAGATGAGAGATATCCTGCAAAGCACAAGGTAAATACATTTCATGTGAAACTTTTATATAGAAAGATAAACACTCATTCTTTTCTCTTGCACGGTTGCCACAGGATAGTAACCACATTGTTCTACAATTAACATTGTTCTGTGAAAAGAAGGTAATGGCAATGGTTACAACCCCATCCCAAGAAGATTAGATAGATGTGATGTGTGTGTGGGGCACAGTGTAGGAAAGGGAACAGTTACAGCAAGCATTAAATATTTATAATGAAAAGAGCACAAAGACATTGAGTAAATCAACATTTATTGAGCATGATATAGGGGAGCAGGGGTACTTCTAACATGCTGAACTTCAAGTTCTTTAGTGTCCACATGATACATTTTATGAGGGAGACCCTGCCAGCTTGCAGTCACCACCACCTCGTCCTCCATATTTTGTGCACACACGGGCATATGACATAATGAAGGCGAGACTTCATTATCTAGACGACTCTGGAGAATATAACTGGATATTTGCAGCTTTGAATTTTTCCTGCTTTCTCATTTTTAGGTCTATTCACGAGGCATATCTCTTGTTGCCTATAATACCTGAATAACTTGATAAACTATTTCATTATAAAATAACTTTTTGTTGTTTTGTTTTTCTGTAAACTGGGGATTAAACCCAGCTACAACTTTGCTCATAGTGAGTGAGAAACCTAATGCTGACCACCACTTTAAGTCCTCTTTATGTTTCTCTCTCTCTCTCTCTCTCTCTCTCTCTCTCTCTCTCTCCCCTCCTTCCCTCTCTCCCTCCCTCCCTCTCTCAATGCTGTAACATAACCTTTTTAATTTTCCCAGGCTCACTATTGCTCACTCTGTACCCCCAGGTCAGCCATGAACCTGGGATGCTCTTGCTTCTGCCTCATATGTACCCACAATGACATTTCTCTGTCATAATCTCCAATTACCAATAGTTTATAATGTATTTAGTAGTTGATGTAATAACTACAGATTATTTCAAAACTATAAACACTTTTAATTTAATTCGTTTGTTTATTTGTGTGGGAGATTGGGACAAAGAAGACTAGTTTCATGTATGGATGTCCAGAAGTTCCCTTTCTTCTTCAAACTTGTGGGTGCCCGGAGGGACCTCACTCATGTCATCATGCTTGATAGCACGTGAGTTGACTACCGACTCTTCTCCCTGGGCCTCATTTGGAAACTTGACAGTATGGTCTCTAAAGTTTAAAGGCATTGGTTTCTGTCTTTCTCACATCACAAGTTCTCTTGGAGCATGGCCTTCTGTGAACCAAGTACTTTCAGAGATGTGCTCACACAATGGAGTAAAACAGACAAGATGTCCTTTTTCATTATGAAATAATAGATCACACATGTGAAGAAAATCAAGCAATTGTTTTGACAATGAATAAAGGTAGGGAGCACCAACAATGGTACCACTGATAATGGTAAAAGAAAACGAGAAGCACCAGTATTGGTTTTCATCTGTGGAATCACTGAGCTGCAGTGAAGCAAGGGGGAGGCCAGGTGTGTTCATTCCCACCATGCTAATTCTGAGAAACTGAGACATCTTATCATAGTATATTACCACTTCAATGTCATTTTGCTGAATTGTGTCTTATAGAATCGATGTTTGAACGGGTGTATCTTTTTCATGTTCTGCATATTAAGTAATGAGTGTCATTGTTGCAAATATATAGAACAGTCATTGATGGTTTTGATGTCAAAAGACTGGCTCATTGGACAGAATAAGACTGCCAGAAATTTGCATCAACTAGAGAATGGTGCATTCAAAAGAAGAGAAAAACCCTCAATGATGGAAATCGTTATTATCCTATCAGAAAATTATGGAGGAGTGAGAAATTAGCAGACTACACTATGTTCACAGGGACTAAACCACCAACCAAAGAGTACACTTGGAGGGACCCAAGGCTCCAACTACATATGTAGCAGAGAGTGTCCTTATTGAACATTAATAGGAGGGGAGCTCCTGGTCCTGTGAAGGCTCAATGACACCGTGTAGGGGAATGCCAGGACAGAGAAGCAGGAGTGGATATGTTGGTGATCAGGGAGAGGGGGGATGGGATAAGGGGTTTTTGGGGCAGGGTAACCAGGAAAGGGGATAACTTTGAAATGTAAATAAATAAAATATCAAATAAAAATAAGATGGTAAAAATAATATATGTCTTATTTGAATTTCTTCTCAGGGAAGGAGCTTTGGCTTTCATCACATTCTCGTTCAAATGAATCTTGCTGGGATGTGCTAGGGTTGTGGTTGGAAGCTTTCCTTTGTTGAAAACCTCATCTCCAAAATTACTGAACCATATTGAAATGATGAATAAGTTTTGACATGCAATTACATTAGTAGGATAACTCTAGCTGATACTGGCACTTATAGAATTCTCATTTGAATATTGAACGAAAAAATCATGTTAAAGGGGCACAAATGGGTTTTTAATTATTACTTTATTATTTCCAAATGGACTATAAGAGATGGGGTATATTTTTATTCCTCCTATAATTTCACTGTAAAACAACAGCTACTATAAAATTACTGAGGGGCTAAATCACTTTATGATTATATAGATGGCCCTAGGTTAGCTGTATTTTACACGATTCTATTCGTGATTGCTTTGTTTTGAGTTATAATACTTTGATAACAGTTTCTGTGAGATAGTAAATGTTGATTGATCAAAATTTTAAAATACAATGCTCCATAAATACTTAGTTCATTCCCTCATAAAACCCCCTATCATGGTATTCTTGATATTCGTGTTTTCTCTTCTATAGCATCCATTGTTCATTTGCCCCCAAATTTTCTCCTGTCAATTATTTTTCTCACACCCTCTTATCTCATCATATTGTTCAACATAAAATGAACAAGATAATGGGCTATTGTCCCATTTTGTACTGTCAGCGTCTGTGATCATTCACTATATCTTTGTGGATAATACTAGTCACACACGAGGCTATCCCTTGAGAGCTTCTAAGTTAATTGAAAAGGGCTGATTTTCTCACATTTTTTCCTTTGTCCAGAAAAAATGTCATGCAGAACAGAGCACCTGTGTAACATGTTGATTGTTTAAAAAAATCCATGCTTCCTGGCCATCATTCAGATGAAAACATGTCATGACTTCATGGTTTTCAGAAAGGACACCTTAGCACTTCTTTCTAGTACTGGCCCTCATTGTATATAGGAATGCACTTTTCTGATTCATCACTCTGTATGACATTTTTACTAGCTCTAGAATTTCTCATGTATGAGAGCTGACCATAGGAGCTAGAGAAATGTCACAAGGAGCTGAAGGGGTTTGCAGACCCATAGGAAGAACAACAACGTGAACCAACCAGTACCTCCAGAGCTTCTAGGAACTAAACTACCAACCAAAGAGTACGCATGGAGGGACCAATGGTTCCAGCCACATATGTATAAAAGGATGGCTTTGTCAGACATCAATGAGAGGAGAGGCCCTTGGTCTTGTGAAGGTTAGTTGCCTCAGTGTAGGGGAATGCAAGGACAGGAAAGCAGGAGTAGGTTTGTTAGTGGGTAGGGGGAAAAGGGATGAGATAAGGGGTTTTGGGAGGGGAAACAAAGAAAGGGGATAACATTTGAAATATACATAAAGAAAATATATAATAAAAATGTTCTGGAAACCATAACTGTTGTTTATACATTGATACTTTCATCTTTTTAAACTCCTATGTGTACCGTATATAATATTACATCCCATTTTTCTGTTATGCGCTTGATGAGCATTTTAGATACTTATATTGAGAAACTAGTGTAAAGAGATTGGGAAAATAACCAAGAGTAGCTCTCTTTGTTTCCATCTGCACATCTGCACTTATTTTTCTGTAAGAGCTGCAGAATAAGCCTATTTGTTAATGTATTTGTTGCCTCATAGACAGGTTGTGTTTTCTCACAGTTTAAGTGTACAGTCCATTCAGTCATGGACTGTACACCAGTTCAGCACAAAGTGACAGAGGCTGAAGGTAGCTATGCACATTACATCTATACTCTGGAACCAGAAAAGATAGAGTCTGGTACTCTGCTCCCTTTCCCCTTCTTGTTTACTCCAGGATCCCAGACCATCAGTTGCTGTTGCCTACAATTAAGGAGGATCTTAATCTTGACAATCCCTCAGACATATGTTCAGAGGCCATCCTAATCTAGAGACTTGCCCACAGGCATGACCAGAAGCTTATCTTCTTGATGATTCGCGATCCTATCAAGTTTAGAGTATTGACAAAAACAGTAACAGAAACATGTGCTCATAGTTGTTATAAATTGCCACTTTGTTTGCCAAAATCGATGCTGTATTCCACTCTCTGACCAACAACATATGTGAGCCTGTTTACTCCCACACAAACATCAGCATGCACATCTCTATTGTTTAAGTGTTAGCTATTCTTGTGGGCATGTACTCTAACTGTGTTGTTTAATTTGATTTTCTTTATGACTATTGATTGTGGAGTACTTCATTTAAGATAATATTAATACGTTATCCATTTCAATTCTAAAATTTAATACAAGAAGCTATAACTTTCTATTCCCATGTTTTTGTTTTTCCTTAAAAAACATGGTTCTGATAGAACATTATCTAATCCATTGCTGTAAAGAGGAAATAAGATAAAATTTACCACAGTTCAAACATAGATGTAGATTGTCCAAGTCAGCCACTTGGACAATATAATGAGAAGATAGTATATTGTTATTATGTTAGTGGGAGTGTTATTATTGAGATTCAGAGTGGTACAGTATTCATTAATGTGGCACTCAACACAATAGGGATTTTGGAATACTAAATAAATCAATACATGTCTTTGCATATAACAAGCAGTAGGCATGAATTGGCTATAATAAACAGAAATATTCTATTATATCCTTGTTTTTAGTAGAGTACTTTAAAGTAAGCAAGAGTAGAAATTTATCTAAATATTTTCCCTGAAATGCCTTGATAAAAATCAATTGTCTTCTCTTAATCCAACACTTGGTACTGGGTCTGAGTTTTTCATTGATGTGTCAAATTTTAAAGCTCAATCTACAATAAAATGAAATAAAAATATTTAAAAACGGCTCTTTTTAGCTCCTAATTTGAGAGCAATCTGCCCTGACTATAGAGCTGATATTTTCTCTGGTTTTGAATTCATGGATAAGTAGTGTTTTTCCTTCATTTCATTGTTGGTGGCATCTAAGGCATCTTTCTCTCATCCTTTAGAGAGTTATCTGAACATGTTTTCATGGTGGAGAAAAAAGGCAATAAAGAATGAGGGGAGAAGCCGACTCCAAAGGCCCAATCTCAACTGTAATGCAGTTTTTTTCCACCTAGTTTCATTGTCCAGAACCTGCTATAAGGTCAAATTATATTCATGGGCCAGATAATGATATGTCCCTTGATGTAACCAGCTGTAGTCTAAGAATTATGAATTTCTCCATCTGCTTCATCACTGAATTACATTTTATAAAAAAAAGTATTCAGTGACTAACAACTAGGCTCAAAGAGCTTATTAGAGACTATGGTGTGTAGAATGAGAAATATCCTCTCTCGTGCTAGGCTCTGGCTTTGAACATGTAGTCCTGGTTAGAAGGCATAACTTTTAGAAGCTATGGGATAGAGCTATGGAGCCATGATGTAATATGTACACAACTTGAGAGTTTAAAACCATAAATCCCTTCAAATGTCCCCTCTCTGCATTGTATGCATAATTTAAGATGTACTATCCCACAGCTCACTGCTGTGTCTCCTGTCATTACAGAATCTTCTTCTGAGTGTCTTAAAAAATATGCCCTTTCTTCTATAAGTTGCTTTTGTCCATGTTATATTATCAGTAACAAAAAGTAATGTATACAAAGAACACTAAAGCCTGTCAGAATAAAATATCAATAGCAATTTAATCATGCATCAAGTAATAACCTTAATCTCAAATTTTCTAGAGAACAAAATTAAACAACAGTGCTTTGGAGGAACGAAAGAGAAAGAAATGGTGTCAGAAAATAAAGACATGGCTAAAACTTAGCTTGACAAATTTTAGCCAAGTAAAAATAATAGTAGTAGCATTGAGATTTTATAGAACAAAAGAAAATGGTAAATGCCAAGTGGGCCTCAGATATTGAAGGAAACGTGGCACAGAGATAGTTTTGCTATTGTCGATTATATTCTGTTCTTTATAAGCTAAGCAAAACTGTAATTCCTTCTAGCAATCTAAGACACTGCATTATAGGGAAAGCCGATTGCTCAGATATTCTTAGGATACTCCCACTTGGGTGGTCTAATGGTTCCTCAAACTTCCTCTGAGCCAGAGGTTCTTAACCTGTGGTTCATAACCTCTTTGGGTAGTAAAACATCAAAAATCCTGCCTATTAGATATTTACATCATGGTTCATTCATAACAGTAGCAAGATTACAGTTATGAAATAGCGATGGAAGTATTTTTATGGTTGGGAGCTACCACCGAACGTAGAACTCTATTAAAGTATTGGAAGCCGAGACTCACTGCCTGAGCCAATTTTCCTTGCTCTTCTCCAAACATGACTGAACACAGTAGAAAATAGTTGCATAGGCAAAGGTTGCACTGAAAATGCTATTTTTCTATCTTCTGCTATAGGCATTATTTTTCTTATAATGCATGAGTAATTTTAGAAAATTTTGAGTACTTAGAAATGCTGTTATCAAAGTGAATGTTTATGTCCAAATATAAATTTAGTTGTAGATACTTAATTGTAATCATTGAAGTGTTTTGTTAGTGAGAACCTTTTTAGATCTGTGAAGTACCAAATATCATATTCACACATATATAATACACAAGAGGCTTCATAATTTATATCTAAAATGAAAGGAGAGAAACATTTGGTGACAGTTTTATAAATTTCCTTCAGAATGATATCACATGTTCTGTATAAATCATATGCGGAATATAGGGAAATGATATTCAACATTTTGTTTCCTTAACAATTCCTTTTGAAACTACAGAACATTTTTAAGGTAACACTGAGATGATGTTGCTCACCAGTTCATGATGTCTCGCGTGTCCTAGAATTTGGAAAGCTGAGTCAGGGGTACTGCCATGAGCTGGTAACCAGCTGGGGTTGCAGAATGGAACTTTCTTTCTTGGTTTTAGATCTGCAGCAGAGTGCAAATTCCTGTTTATAATCTTGACTTACTGAAATCTTCTCATATAGTTTCTAAGGAAGATTGGATTTATAAAATTCTGTATAGAACTCTTATGTGATATTCTTTAACTGACAAATGCATGCATTTAAGATACAGGAGAAGAGAGATTTAGGACTAATAACACTAAGTGATGAATACTTAGTGATAGAACAGCATTTGCTTTGGTAAACACTAAATAGATATTGGTTTGGATGAAAAATTAAATAAATTAACAGAAGCATACAACTAATTCTGTGAGAATGTAACAGAAGAGACAGTTTTATACGCATATCTTGTATAATTAAAAACTATCACAAATGAAAAGAATTTTCTTCCAATGCTATTGCTATCAAGTCGACTCAAATTTAAATTCAATGCACATTTCTCTGGACTTGAACTAGCTGTGTTAGTGTTTTCTTGCAATTAAAAGGCACCATGTCCATGCAAGTTTGACCCATCACGTTGTGTATACACACACACACACACACACACACACACACACACACATTTAATTGAAATATGCATGCATTTAAACTAAAGGAGTTATGAGATTCGGTTCTAATATGTTGAGTGGTGAATACTTGGTTATAAAACATCATTTAATTGGGGCTGGCTTATTGTTCAGATTTAGTCCATTATCGTCATGGCAGGCAGAATGGTGGCATGCAAGTAGACAGGGTATTCTCACAACAGGAGACCACAGGAAGAGATTGAGATGAACTGGGACTCCCTTAAGTGTCTGAGACCTCAAAACCAGCCTGAGAGACAGCCTTCCTTCTACAAAGTTACACCTATTTTAACAGGCCACACCTCCCAATGATGCCATTTCCTGTGAGCATGTGGGGTCATTTTTATTCAGACTATCACACTGGCATGCTCTCTTTTTTTCTATTACTGAAAGTAGGTGTGTGTGTGTGTGTGTGTGTGTGTGTGTGTGTGTGTGTCTGTGTGTGTGTGTGTGTGTGTATCTGCAATATATTGTGATCATGGTTCCCCTCCCACAACTTATTTGCTACACTTCCATTTTTCCTCCCATCTGAATCCAAACTCTTTCTGTCTCTCCTTAGAAAACAAACAGGCATTTAAAGAATGAAAATAAAATAAAATAATAAAATATAAAATAAAATAAAATAAAATAAAATAAAATAAAATAAAATAAAATAAAATAAGAAACAAACAAACAACAACAAAAATAAAAAATCAAGGAATAATCATGGGAAACACATATATACAGGAGATTATGGAAACACTTGAAAGCTTTCTAACATTCCTTATGAAAGAAATGGAAAGCTATTGGCTTTTGGAATTCTAAAATCTTGAACAGTCCTTTTAACATTTAACAGTATTTTATAAAAGAAATATATATGTAACTAAATTTAGACCTAAAGCATTGTGAAGAATAAGCGTGTCTCAAGTTTATTCTTAAAGTAGTTTGTACTTGAAGAAGGTGATAGAATTTGCCCATGAAGATTTTATCTGAAATGGAATGAATATCATTGAAGAATTAGACAATCACATGTGTGAACATTATAGCAATGGAAAATGACTATAGTTCTGCACATGACAAAGCTTTGTAAAGATTTTTTTGTGTATTTTTTGTTAATATCTATAAGTTTAATGAAAACTGGCTAATCTATGATTTAGAAAGTGTTATTAATATATGTACACAGAATATTTCATACCACTTATATCCTTAAAATTGCTTTAAGTGATTTATGTGGATTTTTAAAATGTTATATTTTACTGAAAATAAATTAATTTTATAAAGGTTGTATTTATTAGAAATCCACCAAATACAGAATGTTAGTTTTCAAAGATATAAGTAGTGAAGTATAAATAAACTTAAATAGAAATCACACATACTACATTAAGGAAATCTATTTGTGTTATTTTTACACATCAAGTTAAAAGTCATAATTTATTTGATACTGAGGCTATGACTATTTGAACTAAACTACAGTAAATTTAAAGGATCTTATCATCTCTAAGTATCCAGATGAAAAAGAGAAGATACATTCCAAAATCATAATAATTGGATAATACAGTTCTGTTTGAAATGGTTTGTGCTGATTAGTTTTTGTTTTGTGTTGCCAACATGATGCAAACTGTACTCATTCAGGAGGAAGAAACCACAATTGTAGAATTACCTCCATTCCATTGGCTTTTGATTATACTTGTGTGGCATTTTATTGATTAATGTTTAATGTAGAGAGGCCTAATGTGCATGTTGCCCCACTGGTATTGTTGCCTTCGTATTAGGTTGAGCAAAGCATATACAGCAAGACACTAAGAGCATTTCTACATGGTCTCCTCTTCAGCTCCTGCCCTGAATTCTCCCAATGATGGACTTGGCAGGTAACACAAAATAACTCTGTCCTCCACAAATTGGTTTTGGTCTGTTTTTCTTGCACAGAAATAGAAAGTAACTGGGGCACAGGTTATTTATGGTCCTCAGAACTAAAAGAGGGATATTTTATATCAGTAGAAAGTTTAAATTTCCTATTCAATGTAATGACAGTTCAACTTAATGAATTATCAAATAAATATATCCTTAATAGTTTAAAATTTTAAAAATCAGTTTTCACTTGTATCATCTAATGATTTAGTAACAAAATTTGCATAAACTATTGAAGGTTAAAATTAGATTTGTTTGTATGAAATTCTTAGAATAACAAGGACACATGTTTGGGAAGTTTTGTCCTTTTATTCTTTCCTGTTTCATTTTTATTATTATTGCATTGATTTATTTTTGCAGTCTGGCCATTACCCTTCCCATTTGCTAATCCACAGTTCCTCATCTCACTCTTCCTCCCTCATTTTATTTTCAGAAGCAATATACCTTCTTGAAACCTGCAATGTTGGAAATTGTATCCAGAGGTGTGTGTTTATTTTAAGCCTAACTAGTATAAATAACTATCTGGTTTAATTCACCTTGAATGTTGTATTACAGCCAGGAATAGCATTATAATGTATTTAGGTCACCAGTCTGCCATATTTTAAAATGTGTATATGAGTGCTGTATGTATATTCTTTTGTTCTACATGAACTTATGTGCACCATATATGTCCATAAAGACCAGAAGAATGTTTCAGACCCCCAAGAACTGGACTTATAGATGGCTTTGAGTAACCATGTTGGTGCTGGGACCTGAGCCCTCTACAATAGCAATTGGTGAACTAAACTACTAAGTTATCTCTCTTGTCACAAAATTATTCACTAGCGAAAGCTAGGATTAGCATGAAGTCTTATCTCAGGGGTGTTCTGTACATGTTTTACCTATAAGATATGTCAAAGAGATGGTCAATTTAAAATATTGCTATTTTCATTTCCTAAATTTAGATTTGTATGACTTTTTCTATCATTGAACTTTAGAAAAAGTATATCATACAGGAAAATAAATGGAAGCCACCAAGTATTCTAGTTTTGTTCTAGTATTGAATGTTAAGCTGAAAGATAATAGCGATATAATCTCAAACACATACAGATAGTAATCATTACTGTAGAATTAAACAGTTCTTTGTAAGCAAAAACTAATTATTTCTTTGATGGTAAAAAAATCCATATCAATTTATCTTGTTATGGTCTGCATTATATCTCTTTATGAATAATCTCTGTTGCCCCCAATTAAGCTATAAATGTTTTTATAAATCTATTTGACATTTAGGTATTTTATTAAACACAATAAATGCCAGAGAAAATTAAATTAAGAAAGGTTGTAATGTGCTTTACTACTAGTCAAAGGAAATGTGGTCGTAAACGGTTCTGTTCTTTACCAAGAGTAAATCCAAGAAAAAAATATATTTTTTTTTCTTTTTTATGATAAAGGCCTTGACCTTTTCTGTTGATGGCTGGTTTTTAACAGCTTTGCCTTATGTTTTATTCCTTTTGATTTCTAAGAAGTTTGATTATCAGCCTAGAGCTGAAATCATAATCACAGATAAAGCAGGCAAGTTCTTTAGGGAATAATGCAGAGTTGTTTGAACAGCACTGTGAAGATTAAGTTTGACTGACTCAGACACATATTCTAAAGAAGAGCACATCAGACTCCAGAGGAGAATGCACCAGGTAGCTACAAGCCACTTTCTTGGGTTCTTGTCATTCTGTGGGTACTTGCCTGTCTTCTGTAACATGAATAAATAACTGACAGTCTGATAACTATGTTTTCAAATGCTGCTCCAGTTTCCTCAGATTAGCAATCTACTTGACAGATATCATCAGCAACTTCAAAACTATAGTCTGAAATTGATGAGGAAGGTTGAGGACGAAACTTAGTTAGGAATATCAAATCTGTAGTCCATTGAAATTGGGAGGGAAGTCATTCCTGATTATGTTTTCCTTGATGACATACATCTTATGAGTAATCAGATAAAGGAAGACACTATTAACTTTGACTTTATGGAACCAAAGATAATTTGAATCTTAAATATCTCAAAATATATATTTTAAAATTGGGAAAATATCACTATTATCATTTTAGGATGTATTAAATATATAATAGCACTTACATTTAGAAGACAATTCTATCTCTTCTATTCAGTTCCCTGACTTTGAAATCTTAGAGACAGGTCCTGGTCATATCCTGTATCCACCTCTTTAATAGATGATGGAAGAAAAGAGTCCATTTCCCACTGTAGATGAGGGATGGTGATAAGTTTGTCCCCAAAAGGAGAATACCTTTTGATATTTTAGATGCATATTTATAAGCTTGTCTGTCTTTAAAAGTTCTTAATTAATATCTATTAATACATGTTCACTGTGTATAATCCTTTAGTATCTTTGTGTATCTTTCTTCTACCCAAGGTAGTAAACCATGGAAGCTTTTGATGGTCACTATCTCAATTTTGATAATTATAGATAATCTATTCTGTAGAGTAGATGTGATGCATAGAGATATTCAGCCCAAATGTCTCCTTATGTGCTATTTACTTGACAGTATCAAAATATATCTTCAGTAAAGTGATATATTCCTTAAATTGCAGTGAGAAGAGTAGAATAAATTAGGAAATTTCTCTCACAGAATTTTTGAAACTTTATCTTTGAAACTCAAAATGTGCATGCCTATTTATTAATGGCTCACATTTAATGCCCTAATGAATGTCTTATGTAATAGTAATATATTTTAGTTGAAATACTCAAATTTATGCTACAAAGGTACACTAGTATATTTAAGGAAATTTATTATACATTAATACATTAAATACTAGTTGTATCATTAATCTATTTATTATAATAATTTATACTCATTGAAACATGCAAAGCCAGATTATATTACAAGGGATTTTTTCAGTTTCACATGGTCTTTAACATTGATTAAAATTAAATGTAGTTCAATGGGAGGTAACGGATATCCTATCCATATGAGCAAGACATTTAACATCTTCTCGCTTGAGTTCACAATGTAATTTAGATGACACACTTTTGGCTTTGGTAATGAGAAAGATGATGAAGGCTAAGCATTGGTTTTATCACACTATGTGATGTGACCCACTGAGTAATGTGTAATGCTGCCTATGCCTAACACGTTTGCAGAACACTCTGGGTAAACATAGGCTTCTTGGTTGTCTCAACAACCTAGCAAGGCTGTATCTTTTGATAATATAGAATACACTATGAAAACAGATATTTGGTAATGGGAAAAATCAATCATATGGTTTTTTAATCATTCAAAAATGCTAGGAAGAAGCTGATATTTAGGAGATCTAAAGAGACTCATGAGTATGATAGAAAATGATTTTTCTCTATGCTAGTTAGAATGTGTAACAGCATTTCACCAGTTGTCTCTGTGTGTTTGCATGCATTGTACACTCATTTTCATCACTTATTTCCAGAGTGTTACACTTGAAAAATCAGTGTATTAGTGAGGTTGAATAAGCACAGAATTCTCAGCTACCAGTGGAAAAAATTCTGCTTTAATCTGGATGGTAAGCTAAGCAGCATAGCAAGAAATATCTTTAGAATACATTAGGGAATGCACTCTATTCAAAAGAAAAAGGGATCTGTCAATTCTTGACAAATTGAAAAATGAACTGATCCTATACAGGGGCCAATTAAAGTTATTTCACAACTTCTTTGGTTAAAAAACCCTTCTCCCTATCCTATGGCCCTTTCATCCTTTCCACACTGCCATCTGCAATGATCTCATAATCTTAGAGGTGGTGATATGAATGTACTCATCTGTGCTCAATCTCCACTTGTTCTCAGGACCTTGAGAAGCCACGTATCTCTGTCTTTACTCATTGTCATCCACTGCAAAGGGAAGCTTCTCCAATTATGGCCTAGAACAGCATCAGTGTATGGTGCACATGTAAATTCTTGGAGGTAAATTCAGGTTGGGCTTGGAAGTCAGCTTAGTTGTCATTATGACATAGCTAAACCACAAAAGTTAGGAGTAAGATCACTTTTATGGTTAAAGACCTTTTTAGCCATTTCTGTTTTAATTGTCTTTACTTTTCTAGAGCCCCAGTGCCAAGCATGGAATATTGACTAGAATTTTTATTCACAGCAAGACATTACCCTCCAAATACTAATTTATTTGTATTTTAGTTTTAAGCATATCGTCTCACTTATTCATTATTCTCAAAATACTCCCATCCCTTCTTAACCCTTTGTATTTACGGGGACTCCTATACCTACTATGAATTTGCAAATACTCCAAATTTGCTTGCAGCTTTAATCTCTATTTTAATGGTAAGAGAACAGAATTGTCATAATTTAAGTACATTTCAAATAACCAAAGTTTGTCTTATCATCTCATATAAAAAGCCTTTTGCATAATTTCCTTCAAAATAATTGCAGCAATATTTACATATGCATTTAAGAAGCGTGTATATTAGGGTTTGCAATGTCATGTGCCTTGGACGTTCTACAGTACATACAGAGAGTCTAGTAAGTTCTCTGAATCCTGATGAATGCAACAAATCTTACCATTATTAAAACATCAACATCAAAATGACAAATATTACTATCGTATATTCTTCCAGTTCTTGGAGTATATAAACCTAAATTTTTATTTGTGTATATTTCTATAATCAGTCTATTATATTCTGGTAGACTGACCTTTTATCATTATAAAACAACTTTGTTCATCTCTAGTAATATTCTGCCTTAAAATATTTGAGTTTAATATAAATACTAAGAGGTCAATTCTCTTTTTCTTGCTTATCCATCTCTTTTAGTGAATCAGTGACATATACCTTTCCATCCTTCTAAATTTAGCTTATTTGTGATTTTTAGAACTAACCTATTTCCCTGTAAATAACATGTTCATCAATCATGTATCAGTTTAATTCCTATTACATATAACTATGTTTTAATACAGTGATAAAATTTTTGTTTGACCAAAGTATTGCTAATAGTTTCATGTTAGACATGTGGCCATTTTTTCCATATTAGTTATCTCTTTTGGTTTGTGATTCAACTCATCTTTCCATTTTTATTGACATTCTTGACAATCTTGAAATTATCGATGTTGCCTAGCAAGGAAGTGACTGTATATTCTAGCAGTGTTAGGTAACTGTTTCATTTTTTACTGGGACATTCTAGTGTATGTGGTCTTGTAATATGTCAAAATAAACAAACTATTTTATTAATTTTTAATCACTTTCATTTTAATATTTTATCCCCATTTGTCTTCTACTCCCACAGAATAATACATTATGGCCAAATTGTGACAAAATTAATTTATTCCAGTTTCAAAACTTTGAAATACAGAGTGGAAGGACTGTATTGGGTTATGACCTTCTTTATGCAGTATAGAGTGGTAGAAGATATGCATTGTTATAGTTATTGCCCTTCTTGGGCACCACAAGTTACCAGGGAAGTTGGCATTCCAGCTTTAGCTTCTTAGTTTTGTTGATAAAACTGTTTCAGAATGGACTCAAAAGGAAGCTCAAGGCGAATTTAATTAGAGTTTAAAAATAAAAGCTATAGGGAAGGTAGGCTGTCAATCTCATCAGCTGCCTAGAAAAAGGAAATAAAGAAGAGAGAAAGAAGAAAACTTGCCCCTTTGAGTTAGACTTGGAGGTCTAGTGACCAATCACATAGCATAAGGATTGAAGAAACCATACTTAGTCTCAGATCAGCACCCATTAGATGATTTATAGGTCTAACTGGAGTAATTATGGTTTTGTTTTTTTTTTTTTTTTTTTTTTTGGTTTAGGATATTAGGAGTACATACAAGGGCAGTGGTAGATTTCATTCCTTTGACTAGAAATAAATGCCTTTCCTTTAAGAATCTACAACAGAGACCAGATCCAGGCTACTATAACAATATAGTGAGAGGAATTTGCCTGAGTAGGTACAGAAAAAGAGAATGCCGAGAAATTCAAGCTTACTTCCATTGCTAATGGGCTTTAATGATAATAAAATGAATCCATCATAAGCAAAGACTCATTGTGAACTTACCATCCATTTGAAATCCTAACTCTCAATATTGGATCTATTGGAGTTAAATTTTTCATGAATGTTAGAGAGGTAATTCAAACCAATAGTGTTTCTTAAATACTGTTACAGACTAATCTTTTTTTTTAATGGACAATAAGAGTAAAACAAAACAAAAAAAACCCATATATTTACTATTGTTTTCCAAATATGTCAGGTCTTAGAGCCACCTGAAGTCTAGATTGTCTGTTTATTTTTAATTCATTTGTTCATACATAAGTCACATAGGTCTGGGAAAAAGTATGAAAATAGAGTTAAGACACACTGATATTGAATACCTTCTCATGAAATGTCTTACATTATTGTCTGTCTTTACACTATGGTTCATTCAGTTATCAGGTAAAGTACATGCAAATTTTATCACCCTTCCATCAGATACTCTCAAGAATCTCCAAATGTTAGAAAGGTTGAAACTAAATGTATGTGTATGCTCTCATGATAGGAATGCCTAGTAGAGGGAAGAATACAATAGTATCAGGTGACATGGCTTACCCCTCCTTTCCTGGGTGTATTTTGAGGTTCTTGCTCTCAAAATTCTGTTTATTCACTCCTCTACAAAGTGATGTTAGCTTTGAGAACGCTAAAACTCCCACTTTACAGCTTAACACTTTCTTCAGTATGACTGATGATATGGAACACTATGATGTATACGAGAAAAATTTCTCACTCCGTACAACATGTTTAAGGTAGAATGACTCTGCCATAATGTAGAATGTCTGCCACTCACTGTCCCTAAAAGTAATGTCCTCTGTGATTTACAGAGCTGCTGCAGAGATATTTATGGCATAAGGGTCACCATTTCCACTTTTCAACCAAACATGTTGAGCTCCATCTAACAGCCTTATTTTTCTATCTGATGCCATCTGCTATAGTTGGTATTTAACATGACACACATTATTGCTTGCCCCCTTGTAAAAATGGATTCTGGTTTACAGTGGCATACTAAGCACCTATGAGAATTTATGTACCATTTTCTAAGTTCACTAAGTTTACTATAAATATCTCTGTATGAGAAAGCCTTTTACCGTTCTGCTACCTAAGTCACTCTCCTGTTTTACTCGCTCTTGCTTTTAGTTATTCTGAAGAAATAGACTAGTCACAATTGAATACTAAAAAGTGTCCTATAGCAAGTTTAGGAAAGCACCAAACTCATAAGCACTCCAATGATAGACACTCTGCCTCTCAAAGCACAAATGATGCTTTGGTTTTTTTTTAAATGAAGATTTCACATTTGATTTATAAACAAAAGTTTCCCTTGACTGTATCCTCTGATTTTCACACTTTTTGTTTCTTTTTTGAATAATGAAAAATAGCATCTTAGGAACATATCCCACCATGAAATTATCAGAAACAGCAGCAAATGAGGGAAAATGTGTCTCTCTTGCTCATCAGGATAACACTAATGTCTCACTGGATCAGGGAAAATACAATGCTTTTCTTCTAATTGAAGACTTTTTTGTTTCCCTATGACTGAATCAGCTTGCCTGTCAAAGCAGTAGCTGCAGAAATGAATCACTGTGTCTGCAGAAAACAATGCATTCTAGATGGTATGGGTGGTGGATAGATTTTTTTCCTTCGTCTACTTGAAATACATTTGCCTCTGTCTTTTCATCACCTGTCTGCTATTATTTTGTATTTTAATTTTATATTTATTTTAATTTCCTGCATTATTTCCTCGAAACCGTAGAGGAAATACGTCAATTGGAAACATGGTTGACACAAAGCAGTAAGATACCTCTCCTCAACCCATGGACCACTGAGTTTCCTTTCTCCTTGTAGCTTTTAATGGCTCTGACAATCTACTTTTAATCATCTGAAGTAAAAGCAGAACACAGAGTGTTCCATGGAGCAGTGGTGACAGGACGTTCAGCTGTGCACCTGCGAGAACTAATGACCGATGCAATGTTCCCTCTCGGTCACTCAGCGGGGGCAGCATTTCAGGAGGTTTTCTTCCCTGCTCTTATCTGCTAAGGGTCTCCAGTAGTGTGCACTTAATCTACTGTCCACACAGCTAGCTTGTTATGTCAAAAGAGGCTTATACACATTTACAACACTTTGGAGATTGTTTGATTAGATAATTATTTGGAAAATGGCATATGTGAAAAGTAGTTGCATTGAAATGTTTTCCAAGCAATTACATTTTCTTCTCAAAAGTCTTTGCCCTTCACGTAAAGATGAACAGTCTTCTTTTCCCATGTGCATGCTGCTACAACTGAGAGTAGGAGAGGGAGGGGGAACCTATAGTCAGGTTATATGGTATGAGAAAAGAATCTGTTTTTCATTAAGGGGGAAAATTAAAATAAATAAATAAAATAATAAAAAACAAGACTTTCCAGTCCTACCAATGCATGAGCAAAATAAATTGATTAATTCCCTATATGCAAAGTCAAGGTACTGCTACTTCACGGGGAGACAAAGACTTGGCAAGCAAATTAAGCATCTATAGGTTAAGTGTGTGTTGGGTGACTGTGGCTTTAGTTTTTTTTTTTTTTTTTTTTTTTTTTTTTGTAATGGATTTCTCTCCAGAAACTTCTCTTTTTATTCCTGGTCTTACATTCTAGCCTTTACTTATCACTGGCCTATTTCACTATATGGCTGAGAATGCTCCTGGAATCCTAATTTTACTGTGCATATGTCCTCAATGCAAAATTATGTTCATGTGCCACGCAAACAAAATTTTATTTTCCCTAATTTTGCACTTATAAATATGCAAGATTTTAATAATAATTTAATATAATTGCTAAATTCTAAAAAAATAAAGTATATATTTAGACTCCCTGAGCTGGCCCATTATAAACCATTTCATTTGGTATACATCAGAATCACTTGTGGATATAGAATTAAGTTTATGTTCAAGTTCTGAAATTCTCAGTTATTAATGTGACTAAACCATTGAATTTTTGTGATTATTGGATACCTCTTCCACAAACTGTGGCTTAATCCTAATGTCTGTGTCAAAATATAATAAAGCTTATTTGAAAATTATGGAATATCTTCAATGTATTTAAAGGTATAACTCCTTGCTTAACAGGTAATAAATGTTGAATGAAATTAAATTTTCAGAGATTTTTTTTTGTTAAACCTTTCCTGATTTCCCCCCTTCCCAAAGACTTCCAACCCCTCCTCCCACCCCTTGCCCTCAGGTATATGCCCCTCCACTCGACACACCTCCACCTTCCCCCTTTATTTCCCTTCATTGGGGTCTCTATTGTGCCTTCACCTGACCAAGGACCATTCCTCCCACTGATGCCCAACAAGGCCTTCCTCTGCCACATTATTGGCTGGAACCATATGTACCCCTTGGTAGATGTTTCAGTCCCTGGGAGTCTTGGGGCATCTGGGTGGCCAAAATCATTGTTCTTCCCAAGGGTGTGTATACCCATCCAGCTCTACCCTCCAGCTCCTTCATTGGGGACTCCATTCTCAGTCCAATAGTTGGTTGCTAGCATCTGCCTCTGTATTTGTAAGGCTCTGGCAGGGCCCCTCCAGAGACAACCATAGCATACTCTTTTTGATATACACTTCTTGTCATCCATAATAGTGTCAGGGTTTGGTGACTGTTTATAGGATGAATCCCCAGGAAGGGCAGTCTCTGGGTGGCCTTTACTTCAATCTCTGCTCTACACATTGTTTCCATTATTGCTCCTGTGAGTATTTTGTTCCCTTTCTCAGAGGAATCGAAGCACCATCACTTAAGTCCTCTTTCTTCTTGACTTTCCTCTGTTGGGTGAATTGTAACTTGTCTATTTTGAGCTTTTGGGCTAACATCTGCTTATTAGTGAGGGCATGCCATGTGCATTCTTTTGGGATTGGGTTACCTTGCTCAGGATGACACTTTCTAGTTCCATTCATTTGCCTAAGAATTTTCATGAATTCATTGTTTTTAATAGCTGAATAGTACTCCATTATGTATATATACCACAGTTTCTGTATCCATTCCTCTGTTGAGAGACATCTGGGTTCTTTCCAGCTTCTAACTATTATAAATAAGGCAGCTATGAACATAGTGGAGAATGTGTCCTTATTACATGTAGGAGCATCTTCTGGGCATATGCCCAGGAGTGGTGTCTAGGTCTACAGGTAGTACTATGTCTAATTTTCTGAAGAATTGCCAAACTGATTTCCAGAGTGGTTTTACCAGTTTGCAATCCTACCAACAATGGAGAAGTGTTCCTTTCCCCCCCCCTTCCTCTCCAGCATCTGCTGTCCCCTGAGATTTTCATCTTAGCCATTCTTACAGGTATGAGGTGAAATCTCAGTGTTGTTTTGATTTGCATTTCCCTGATAACTAAGGATGATGAAAATTTCTTTAGGTGTTTTAGAGCCATTCGAGTTTCCTCAGTTGAGAATTCCCTGTTTATCCCTGTGCCCCATTTTTTAATATGGTTATTTGACTCTCTGGAGACTAATTTCTTGGGTTCTTTATATACATTGGATATTAGCCATCTAGTGGATGTAGTATTAGTAAAGATGTTTTCCCAGTTTGTTGGTTGCCTTTTGGTCCTATTGACCATGTCCTTTGCCTTACAGAAGCTTTACAGTTTTATGAGGTCCCATTTTTCAATTCTTGTTCTTACAGCATAAACCATTGGTGTTCTGTTCAGGAACTTCTCCCCTGTGCCCCTGTGTTCAAGATTCGTCCCTACTTTCTCCTCTATAAGCTTCAGTGTGTCTGGTTTTATGTGTAGATCCTTGATCCACTTGGCCCATCAAGATCCCAAATCAGTTCTTCATTGATCTAGAAAGAGCAATTCTCAAATTCATCTGGAATAACAAAACAAAACAAAACAAAACAAAACAAAACAAAACAAAAAATCAGGATAGCAAAAACGATTCTGCACAACAAAAGATCTTCTGGGGGATTCACCATCCCTGACCTCAAGCTCTACTACAGAGCAATAGTGATTAAAAACTGTTTAGTATTGATATGCAGACAGGCAGGAAGATCAATGGAATAGAATTGAAGACCCAGAAAACAACCCACACATATAAGGTCACTTGATATTTGAAAAAGGAGCTAAAAACATACAGTGCAAAAAAAGACAGCATTTTTAAATAATGGTGCTGGATCAACTAACTATAGGTCTGCATGCATAAAAATGAAAACTGAGAATTTTTAAATTAATCCCCAAATACTGTTTTGTCAAAAGTTTACAGAAAGTGACTTTTCTCTAGTTGGTAATATAATGGAATTCTTTTTATAATCATTGTTGAAGTCTAATGAAAGGAAGTCTATCTTCCTAAATGTCTCACATTATTTTATATTTGGTTTTGAAGATGTGAGTTTTTTTAATGTGCACATCACATCCTTTTTTCCATCATTGTCTCATACTGATGAGAAAAATACCCTGAGTTGCTTAATAATTTGAAAATGATAGAAAAACACACAGTGAGCTGATAATAAGAGTACTTTAAAACTTCAGATTATAGAGACCTTTTATTCTGAAAGGTATTTTTATTAGTTGATCTGTTAGACAGCAAGGTGTGATTTTTTTTTAATTTTTATTTTCTATATTCTATGTTTACATTCCAAAGGCTTTCCCTTTTCCCAGTTGCCCCCCACCATATGTCCCATAATTCCTCTGCCCCCAACTATTCCCCAATCATTCCCCCTCCCCCCACGGTTTCTCTGTTCTGGGTCTACAAAACTGGATTCAATCTTTACAGGCCCAGGGTCCTCTCCTTTCTTCTTCTTGGGAATCATTTGACTTGCTAATTGTGCCTTAAGTATTTAGGGCTTCTGGGCTCATTAATATCCACTTATCAGTGATTGCATTTCATGTGTATTCTTTTGTGATTGGGTTAACTCACTCAGGATGATATTTTCCAGGTCTAACCATTTACCTACAAATTGCATGAATTCATTATTTTTAATTGCTGAGCAGTATTCCATTGTATAAATATACCACATTTTCTGTATCCATTCCTCCTTTGAGGGATATTTGGGCTCCTTCCAGTTTCTGGCTATTATAAACAAGGCTGCTATGAACATAGTGGAGCATGTGTCTTTATTGTATGCAGGGGAATCCTCTGGGTATATGCCCAGGAGTGGTATGCCAGGGTCCTCTGGAAGTGGCATGCCCAATTTTCTGAGGAACCACCAAACTGATTTCCAGAGTGGTTTTACCATTTTGCAATCCCACCAGCAGTGGAGGAGTGTTCCTCTTTCTCCACATCCTTGCCAGCACTTGTTTTCTCCTGAGTTTTTAATCTTAGCCATTCTGACTGGTGTGAGGTGGAATCTCAGGCTGGTTTTGATTTGCATTTCCCTGATGACTAATGATGTTGAACATCTCTTAAGGTGTTTCTCGGCCATCCGAATTTCTTTAAGACATGCCTTATCTAGCCATATTTGTGGTCTATAACCTATATTTATCCTATAAAATATTGGAAGCTCCAATTAGATTTAGAGAGAAGGGGATGGAGTCTAAAATTATAGGCATCAGGCAATTTAAATAGTTTGATTATGCCAATTAAAAATAAGTTTATAACAAATAGTTCAACAGCTCTTTTCCTAGGAGACTCATGCATATAGAGACAAAAGCTGTAGTCTGTCGTCATGCTGTTTATTATTCATTTCATACATATTTTGTGCTACCATATTACATTTGCCCTGCAATGTGCATATTACAGTTGCCTCTTTCCCAAGGCCTTGGTCATGCTAGGCGAGTATACTACCTCTGATCAAAATCCCCAGCCTACTTTTAGCTTTACTTTTTGATGGTGTCACACTGAGATACCCATATTGTACTTGAACTCACTCTCTAGGACAGGGAAGGTCTTAAACCTCTAATCCTCTAAACAGATTACACAAGATCTGTGTCCCAGGTCCCTCTTTGTTTTCGCACTTTCTCTTCTGGCTTCTTTTCATGCCACATAGAGCCCTGACTGCATTGTCCTAATGCCTCCTCACTTGGGTGGCAACTACAAGACTCTCAGATCTTTCTGAACTGGGGTTCCTGATATCGGTAATACTTCCTCAGTGTCTTTGCATGGTGCCTGTAACAAATGTTTCCAAAGAATATGGCAAGTTTTCCTGTGACTGCAAGATGCCTCTTGAATCTAGCTCTGAGAACAATTTCATGCTGAGGGCAGGTTTGCAAATCTGCATTCAGTCAACAGTGGCATCAGTTTATGATATGGTTGGAGTTGCGTTAGCTCATTCTCATTACCTAATATATAGGCCAGATCTGTTTCATATAGTGGATTTTTTTAGAAACTAGCAGGCAGATAATTCATCGCACCTATAACTGAAATTCCCAGGAAAATCAATAAATAGCTACTTTTCAACCTCCGATTTTTTTTTTTAAATCCTTGACAGATTTAGTCTTAAACCAAATAGCTGCGGTCAGGTGGTTGCTCTTGGATTGCACTCGTGCCCTGCACACACAGTTCTGAAGATTATCATACCCTCTAGCTCACAGTGTAGTGGGTCATCAAGGCATTCCTTTATGTGTATTCTTTGGCCCTCGCTTCTCTTCTAATGGACAGATGTAGTTTACAGTAGTTCGGAGGCTTTCTTCTAGTTAATCTGTCAATTTTTCTCACATAGCGCAGCTGCTGTGAAAGAAATTGGAGCTGTTACACTCCGTGCTTTGATACAGTTTGTAAAATGCAAGGTGGGAGACAGTAAACCAAACACAGCATGCTAGTAATTTCTTTAAAAGGACTGATGTGCTAGCTCTCTGAGGCTGCATCCCAGGAAGCTGGTATCTTTTTTTTCCTCCTCTGAAAAGATGAATGTGGTTGAAAAGTATTATCCCACTTTCATGGCAACAGTTCAGATGTCTTTGGTGTGACTTTTAAGACTCAATTCATAACATTTGAGCCTTCAAGTTTTATCTTCCATGTTGTTTCTTACATATTTTAGTGGCAAATAAAATTTAAATTGAAGGTTAATCTTAGAATGAGCAGTCTGATATGTCAAAGGCAAGAATTGGAATATAGTGAAAAACATTCACGAAGAGAGGATTTTTAACACATACACTATAAGAAATGGTATGCAAAAAATCGAGAAATATTTTTAAATTGAACTACTCTGAAAAGGAAGGCAATTGATGTCATGACTACTGTGGCCTTGCCCATGTTGAGAATATCAGAACATGAATGAGACTGAAACCTATCTGTGACACAAGCAAATTCCTTTCCCTTCAATAATACATTAATTGATTCTCCCCATTCTATATAATATGAACTGTACATATTACATTATAATTCAGAATGCCCAAAGAAATATGATGCCATCTCAATATAAAGATGTTCCTTTAATTTTCTTAAGTTTTGTGCCTCTTAATGTTACTAAGATGCTATGTAAACCTCTACCATAATAAAATTACAACTCTCCCTTCCTCTCTCTGTGTTCATATCATATATGGGGTGCACATGCACATGTATCTAAAGGTCAGAGATTAATATTGTGCATCTTCTGGGTTACTGCCTACCTTATGTGTTGAGGCAGGGTCTCTCATTGGAACCCACAGCTCCTTGGTTCTGTAGAGTTAATCTATCTATACTGTGTTAGAGCTACCTTGTCTCTCCTGAGATAACAGGTGACTTACCAAGCCTAGTGGGCTTCTTTGTTATGTGGATGCTAGGGATATAAACTAGTCCCCCTCCCTTATGCAGCCCAACCTACTCTGATTAGTATCACTGCAGTTAAACTCTATATAACAATGGTTCAGTCAATAATGGCCACATAGTCAGGTGTAGAAAATCTATTATCCTAGAAGCTAAAGTCGGGGGATGAAGAGTTCATAGTGTACCGATTATAGAATGAGAATCCTTATCTCTGAAACTAAAGCAAACAATCAAACAGCTTCACAGAGAATCCAATATACAATGGCTACCTCATAAAAGTAGGATGAGCCGAAATCCATACGTTATCAGGAAAATCAGTTAAAGAAGTGCAATATGAAGGAGGATCTTGGTGAGACCTCACCATAGAGATGTAAGAGAAGCTCTTACATATCTCAGGAAGTGTATTATAAAGGTTAAAACATAGATTCTAATATGGTATAGTTTTCACTCATATTACAGAAAGAAAGAGTCTTGGGTAACTGTCTGCATACCTCAAAATTAATGATAAGAAATGAAGCAAAGCCAGAAACCTGCCATGGACAATTTCCTGCATGGAGTGTCACACGAATAGAGACACAGGCAGGTCTTTCAAAAGGTACTTTTTGAAGGCAGTTTGGGAAGCCAGTATCTATGCCACTGCCCCTGTGCACCATCAGTGGTCTTAACACATGGGCCCCCTTTTCTCCCTGAAGACAAAGCAAAGGATCAGGGTGAGGTGGTAGAGATGGTGATGTTGCTAAGCCAGAACCCCTGAGTGTTTTTGTCTTCACGTTGATCATCCAAAAAAAAACTATTTACATTTTTAAATGGAAAAAATGTTATAGGATAAGATGAAAAGGAACTATTTGGCAAAACTTCATAGTGTGTGTTTTAAGTGGAAATTTGTTATAACTGTCCAAAGTTTAATTTTTTTTTACAAGGAATAAAGGTTATAGTAAGCTAAAAGTAATTAAATCTTGTTTTTTATATTTTATTTTTTTAGTATAGAATAGAGTTTATTCAGGGCATGGGGAGGGGAGTTACAGGGGTAGTGGAGGCAGAGAAAGGCAGAGAGAGGGAGAGAGTAGAGAAGCAGAGGCTGGACATGACCACATGGAGAGAGGGGGGAGGGGAGGAGAGCCCAAGAGGAGGCAAGAGAGAAGCTGAGAGTGAGAGAATAAGAGATGCAAGAGCAAGTAATTAAATCTTAAAGAGGAATTTTAAGGTAAAGCTAATGAAGTTGGTTATTTTAAAATACATAGTAGTAGTGATGTCTAAGTTCCTGCCACACACTCAACAACTCAGCCAGAGAACATGCCAGCCCCATATCCTTCATGCTTGGTATTTACAAATATGTATCCACAATATATATTTTTCTATTAGTGGAGATTTAATTCAGGACTTTGCGTTTGCTAAACAAGCACTTTATCACTAAATTATACTTCAAATATTAAATTATTTCTAAAGGAGGCATTTTATGAAGTTGTTCAGACTGGCAGGAACTTCTTTACAGAAAGTCGCTCTCCTACTTCAGACTTCCAAGTAGTTGGGAATACAGACCCCAGTTGCTGTGCCCCCTCCTCCTCCATATTGTAACTTTGATCTACCTTTTCTATGTACGAATACTTAAGCATTTTCTTTCTGAAAGTTACATGTAAAGTTGAGATAATAATCTCTTTGAGTAGAGAGCCTACAAGTAGTAGGTTATACCATAACCTCTGTGCATAGTGGGACTGTTTTCTATAACGATGAGGAAAATGACTAATTCATTTCATACTTTGTGTTCCCTGCTTTCCAGAGCATTGTACAAAAACTTGTCTAAACTTGAAATTTCATCATTTAATTTGTTTAAGAAAGAAAAATGAAGTACTCAAAGAGATAGTTTAGAAAGTTTTTTTTTTTATTTTTATTCATCCAATGCATCACAGTGCTTCAAGAATTGTAGCACTGGATTGAAGATTTACCCTGATTCTGTTGCCTGCCTATGAAATCTATTCCCCTAACTTGTCTGCCTTGGCTGGCCTCGGTGGGAGAGGATGTGCTTAGTGCTTAGTGTGGCACTGACTTGCAGTGTCAGCATGGGTTGGTACCCAAGGGAACATCCTCCTTCTCAGAGGTGAAGGAGAGGGGGAAGAGCCATGTAAGGAGGGTACTGGGGGGAGAAGGAGGTTGAGGTTGCAATGTAAAGTGAATAAGTAATTATTAATTGAAAAACAATTGTTGCAAATATTTTATACATTATTCATTATCTTTGAGTGTTGCACGTGACAAATACCTTTGCTATAGTTTTATACATTTCTAATAGTCCAAGGTATTTACGTTGATAGCCAGTAATATGGATAGGAGATATGCTTCTGGTCTAAAGCTAGTATATTCATTTTGGTTCCCACAAGAAATTTTATAAAAATTCAACTGTAAAACCCACTCATTTATAGTAGTAAGGACTTTCTAATATTTTCTAATTTTGAAGTTAATGTTTTAAGAGTGGTTCATCTTTATATTTTAAATATGTATTTTGACCATGATTACCTGTGATTTTTCTTTCTTTTTTTTAATTTTCTATATTCTTTATTTACATTCCAAATGCTTTCCCCTTTCCCGGTTCCCCCCTCACCATATGTCCTCTTCCCTCTGCCCATTCCCCAATCACCCCCTCCCATTTCTCTGTTCTGGTACTCTGCTACAATACTGGACCAAGTCTTTTCAGGACCAGGACCCTTTCCTCCCTTCTTCTTGGGAATCATATGATTTGCTAATTGTGTCTTGAGTATTCCGAGCTTCTGGGCTAATTAATATCCACTTATCAGTGATTGCATTCATGTGTATTCTTTTGTGATTGGGTTACCTCACTTAGGATGATATTTTCCAGTTCCAATCATTTGCCTAAAAATGTCATGAAATCATTGTTTTTAATTGCTGATTAGTATTCTGTTGTATAAATATACCACATTTTCTTTATCCATTCCTCCGTTGAGGGACATCTTGGTTCTTTCCAGCTTCTGGCTATTATAAACAAGGCTGCTATGAACATAGTGGAGCATGTGTCCTTGTTGCCTGCTGGGGAATCCTCTGGGGATATGCCCAGGAGTGGTATGACAGTGTCCTATGGAAGTATAAAAATGGTGACTTTGCAGCTTCTTTCAGAAAATTAAAGAATCACACTCCAGGAGATATAATTCTCGAGCAAATAATTTAAAAAAAAATCCAGCATCTCTGGATTTTTATTTCCTTATATTTAGAATAAAGGCTAAATTTATTTATCTTTTAGAGGGCCTTCAATTTTCACAAAGTTATGCCACTTAATAGCACTCTTGGAAGTATTAATTTTCAAAGCAATGGAAAAGATTCAATGGATAAAATGTTTATCATGCATGTTTTGAACAGAATTCTGATCCCAGCACCCATATTTAAAAGCCAGGTGGGCAAGATGGCACCCAAGTATTCCCAGAACTTTCTTGAGAAGTAGATAAAGGAGTCCTCTTGGGCAAACTGGCTACTAGATTCCCTGAAATAAAATGAAAAGTTCTGGTTTGGTTATATGAATTTTCTCCAGTAAATTAATGAATAAAGCATGAAGTTAACAAATCTCATTCATGTATGTAAGAGTATATAGATGCACCAACATAAACCCATTCATGTGCCTACACACACATACACATGGATATACCACACATCCATGTACACTACAAACACACAAATAAATGTAAAATCCCTATATGAATAGAAATTTTAACTGAATCATCTCAGTAGAAACTAATCATTTATAAAAATGTCATTCTCTATTCCATTATTTTATGTAATTAATACACACTAATTACACAAAATTATAATACATCCAATCATGACAGATTTCAGGAAGAATCAAGAGTTGTACTGGACTGAGAATATTGAACTTTTTAGTTTCTATATCCAAAGTATGTTTTTTATTCCAATATTTGATCTCATTTCCCCTTTCCTGTTTAACACCAGAGATCTTCATTAACATAAGTATAATTTACATTTCTTGTGTTTCTGAATGGAATACTATTTTTAATTGAGCATCATAGGCAACTTTATTAGTATAGTTAAGGCTAGTGACTGTAATTATTTTCTTGTTATGTTATTATTATTCTGCTTCAATTCATTTTATAACAACAATTTCTAATCTAGGCTTTAGGCTAACAAAATGATTCTTAGGCAAATATCAATGTGAATTCAGATACATGCATAAAGCTTACTTCAAAAATCAGGACCAGCAGGATACAGGAAAAACTCATGACTGAGTTTGATGATAAGCAGGAGTCTGCTTGTATTTTCTTTCAAAAATTACCATTTAAACATTATTATAAAATGTTGGGGAAAACCCTCTGACTAAAGGTAACCCCAGGCTCAAATAAGATACCAACTCAATGAACTTCTATACAGTTAGAGTAGCCATAATAATGACACTTTACAGTGTCACAATTGAGGTTGTTTTCATAATGAAATACATTTCTATGCAGATATTATCTACCAAAAGAAAAAAATCTGCTACATGTGCATATGTGAATACATATTTAAATACGTATTTGTTTAAAGATCTATTCTACCTGTAAAATGTGACTTAGATTCTGGGAAAATATGTAAATATGTACATATATATGTAAATGTATATCATCTGATAGATGTGTGTACACAGCTGCTTAAACCATTTCTTCCACTACCATTAAGTGGTAATAATAATAGTTCATCCTCTAATAGCTGTCATGAGTGTTATAGTACAAAATTATCTTAGTAGGAGGATAAGGACTTAATAAACATGATCATGACACTGAAAAACATGAATGTCTGCAGTTGTTCAAATGAGATAATCTAATTATTGAAATGTGATTTTCAAAGTGAATATCGAACATGAAATTTAAAAAAGAATTGAGTAACACTGAGCTTTCAGTGTTTTCATTTTATTTCATATTAGCTTTAAGTTTATTTTCTTATTCTACAAGAATAAATTATCTCAGAAACCTAGGTGCTACCATCCAAAGTCTTATGGTTATTCTGTATGAAACCCACTAAACTATTAAAATGGCTTGGCTGACAAGAGGGAATTTCGTCATCTAAGTTTCAAAATAAGTGGGTACTGTTCTGTCCTGTCCGTTGGGTAGTCAACTTAGAAGAGAAAAGTGATTATCGTGATGTACAGCTTAACATAACTTCATTTAAACATAACTGAAGATAACAAAATGCTCTGAAATTCAGTACTAATTGTTTATTCAATTAAAGTAGAAACTGTTACCAGTATGTGTTATTGTTGAATTGCTTCAGAACATGAGTTAAGTACCAGGGTAACAATGTTCATGTTTGTAAAACCTAAGTCACATGGTCACACAGCAAACCATAGCAAACTGTGGATTCTATAATTTTATTTTACCACATACTTTATGGCATTGCACGGATTAATGCATGCATGCATTTGTTTACTTCAGTACTAGGAGTAAAACTCAGGGCTTTGCACATGCTAAGAAATTACTCTGTCAGTTGCTTTCTCCACACAATTTTTTTTATTTATTCTGTGATTTTCTGTAACATGTATATTTGTGCATATGTACATGAAGGCCAGAGGTCAACAACAATTGACATTATCAATAATTCTTACTTTTCCTTTTGAGACTGATCTTGGAGGTTCTTAATATAAATTTTCTACCCAGGCACTCTGAGAGATCCCCCTGTCTCTGCTTCTTCAGCACTGTAGAAACAAACAGATGCAATTGTTCTAGTTTTGATAGAGTACTGGAGACAACACTATTATGAGTGTCAAGAGTAGCCAAATCCAAGAGTAGAAAGAGGATAATGAAAATTGTAGGAAAGCAAAAGCTGAGAAGATGAGTTAATCTGGGAAGCAAATAGAGATAATGGTGATTAAATTTTGTAGATGGACTTAATGCCACCTGATTTCACAGGCATTGGCTTTGATTTTGCATGTTTTAAGCATTGTAATGCATAGGTCCTATGCTGGATTTCGTGGCTCATGTTCAAAACGCCAACACTGGGAAGGATCAGACAGGAGAACTCTGAATTTAAGTCCAGCCTAGTTTAAGAATAAAGCCACAGCTTGAACTACAAATTAGGATCCTACATTGAAGCAATCAAGCATTCTTTCAGCAGCTGTGCCTATGACAAAAATAATATGATTTCAACCTAACAGTCTACTGATTAAATTAAGTTTCATTGGTATTTTTGTTGTTTCTTTTCTTCTCCTAGTATATTATAGACCAAGTTCATCACAAAAAATATTCGGTTATGGTGTCTGCTGTTTGTTTGTCAATCAAGTAGCTGTTTATTTAATTTCAAAAATTGGTTGAAGATTTAAGACAAAATAGAAGGATGTCTGATTCGTAGATTTCAGCATGCTGGAATAGCAGCAGATTGCCAAAACTCAATTTTTAGGAATTATATGTTCCTATGTCACTGAAGGTCAGTTTCTGGGGATTCTATGTTCATATGTGGCTGCTGTCATAGCCACCCTAGTTGCCATCCCAGTGACAAGGAGCTTCAGCTTGATAAGGAAAGAATTCTTTTCCTGCAGGAGCTGTTTTGTCCCTGGATGGACTCATCTAAGGGAACCTGTCAATAATAACAAGTGCATATCTAAAGAATCAATCTCTTGTATTTTAATCTGGCAGCCCAGAGCAACTAAAACTATGATTATTGCATGATGAAGTCTCCTGTAGGAAAACTGGCTAACATAACAAAATCAAGCCCCACCCTGCTAGTCTGTCACTGGATCACAGGCTATAGTGGCATATGGAAGAAAAGCCAACAAAAGAGGGAAGACTGTGGAATCCAAAGGATGGATGTGGATGCTGTGGGCAGATGATGATAGATGGAGATATTTAAATAAAAATTCAGTTTCCTTGAAATGCTTTTTCTTCGGGTTCTTTTCTTCAGGTTCTAGCCAGCATGGATTTATTTTTTGCCTCTATTTCTTTCATTGCTTGGAGCTCCTAAGTTGAAGCAGTCAAGAGTCTTTGAACAGCTGTGCTTATGACCAAAAGAATATGATTTGGACCTAACCAAACACCCTGCCGACTACATTGTTTCATTGGTACCTTTATCATTTGTTTATTTGTTTGTTTTCCTTTCCTGGCATATTATAGTCCAAGCATCTAGTCTATTATAATTCTTGTTTGAATATAAAACACATTGATATTCATGTTTGTGTGTTCTCTTTTGTGGGCTGCTTTAGCACATTGATAGAAATTAAATTACTTTCAAGAATGAATAATACCAATATTAATGCAACCAGCTGTGGGAGGTAGTGAGGCTTAATTCAGAGTGCTATGCTATTGTCTGTGCACTTTAAATATTTGTACAATTCTTTAGAATTCCAGGAAGGGCTAAAGGGAGACCTTCAAAAATATGATTTCCACCCAAGGTTATGTCTTGGAGGAACAAATTTTAAACCTTCACTAGGTTCTTTCTCTGCATGCTTCATCTCTGATTCCCCCACTTTGTATCCAAAATAAAGGAAGGATGCTCCTGACAAATTTGCATATCTTTCTCAACAAAATTAAGAGAAACACCTTTGTTTGAGTCAGAGAAAAAATACTTGAATCTTACAAGTTTCTTCTGTGCTGGCATTATGAATCAACATAAGTTGTTGAATTCTAGGCCTAGTGCCCTACACAACTGCTTTGCACACAGTCACATGGATGAACTTCCCAAACCAAAAATGGATGACTCTCTAAAGGGAAATTTCCCTGAAATTTCTGCTGCGAACATCTCCCCTGCCTTCAGATTTTCAGTTTCTTGTTTTGATTGAGATTCCCTCACCCCACTCACTATATTATCAGTATATTATCCCAATACTTCTTAAGTCTGGTCACAGGGATCCTTGAGTAGCCAAAACTTCCATGTGGTCAGTAATATGAAAGTCATTTCCATAACACTAATAAGATGGTTAGGTTGCCTAACACTCTTAACCTTTTGCTTGTGTGTACTGGATTTTTCCAGATACTACATTACATTGATATAACACAAGGCTGAATACAGAGACCAATGCTCCCTGATGTTGAGGGACTAAAAATATTGCAATCATGTAAACACTATTATTGCTTTAATATTTTTGGTGGGTGGGCATATATAGAATAATAATTGATTATCTTTTTGGGTATCTGTGAGGAATTGATCACACAAATACTCAACACCACAGATGTTTGAATCACTTATATAAATTGGTATAATATCCCAGAGAAGCTATATATGTCTTCAAAGAAGTATGTTAGTTTATTCTGAATCAAAATATAAGTTATCATTGTCCAAAAATTAAGATTTAGTTTGCACTAATTTTTCTAGTAACAGAACAAAGACAGTCATAAATGTGAATACTTTTCACATATTTCGTTACATACACCAAGTAGAAAGTTTATAGCAAATTGGGAAAATCTGTTACAGGCCTCAGATGCAATCTAATGACATTCGTCACTTTTGGGATAATGGAAGCTGGGAGACTGAGCATCGGTCTCCAGTGATTTATATAATAGTCACAGGAGGTAAGTCAAACACAAAAGTGTCCAATAAATGGTTATTAAAAGCACTAATGGTAGATTGATTCTAGACCAGCATCATTGCAATCTCTCTACCACTTCTGAAGTACTGATCAGCGGATCAGCTTTGTAGAGTGTTCTGTGCAGACTTTATAATATTCTGAGAACTTGAGTTGATAAAGGAGAAATTCGATTTTGATTTTGATAACTTTCAACTGGGAAGTCATTCATTCTGATCACTGAGTAACTCTTCCAAGGCCTGAGTAGGAGAATAAAATTTCATTTGAAGCAAGAATAGTAGTTCTAGCCATTATTTTTGAATCAGTATTATGTGCTAGACCCCGAATAATAACTATATTATGGTCCCTATTTTACCTTTATTTCAATTTTTTAAAAAATATGGGATCTCTATGTATAGCCTCAACCTCCAGGAATTTACTATATAAAACAGGATCACATCATTAGTCATCAGAGAAATGCAAATCAGAACAACCCTGAGATTCCTCCTCACACAGTCAGAATGGCTCCGATTAAAAATTCAAGAGATAACAGGTGCTGGCGAGGATGTGGAGAAAGAGGAACACTCCTACACTGTTGGTGGGATTGCAAGATTGTACAACTGCTCTGGAAATCATTCTGGCGTTCTTCAGAAAATTGGGCATGACACTTCCAGAGGAACCTGTCATACCACTCCTGGGCATATACCCAGAGGATTCCCCTGCATACAATAAAGACACATGCTCCACTATGTTCATAGCAGCCTTATTTATAATAGTCAGAAGCTGGAAAGAACCCAGATGTCCCTCAATGGAGGAGCGGATACAGAAAATGTGGTATATTTACACAATGGAATACTACTCAGCAACTAAAAATAATGAATTCATGTAATTTGTAGGCAAATGGTTGGATCTGGAAAATATCATCCTAAGTGAGGTAACCCAATCACAAAAGAATACACATGAAATGCAATCACTGATAAGTGGATATTAATGAGCCCAGAAACTCTGAATATTCAATGCACAATTAGCAAATCAAAAGATTCCCAAGAAGGAAGGAGACGACCTTGGTCCTGAAAAGACTGGATCCAGTTTTGTAGGAGAGTACCAGAACAGAGAAATGTTGGAGGGGGTGGCGAGTGGGGAATGGGCAGGGGAGGGGCAAGAGGACTTATGGGACATATGTTGAGGGGGAACATGGAAAGGGGAAAGCCTTTGGAATGTAAACAAAGAATATAGAAAATTAAAATAAAATTTAAAACAAAAAAAAACAGGATCACATCAAGCACTCAGAAATTTCCCTGCCTCTGCCTCTGGAATGCTGATATTAGTGTTGTTCACTACCACTTTCCAACTGGTCTTCATTTATCAAATGCAGAAGTTGAAGCTAAGTATGACAGTCCTGCCCAATTCCTATAGGAAAAATGTGAGGTAGGTAGGATTTCAACAAGCCTTTAACTCTACAACCCTTTCGTTTTCTACAAAGCTCATTGGTATGTTAATAGCCCTAAGATATATATTTTACCTATGAAGATTAGGAACCTAAAATACATTTCAAAACATCAGATGTAGCAACCCTTAACATGAACTTCATTTAACCTACCTGGATTTATAATTATTTCTGGGAGCTAGCTATGACCTTTAGGGAGGAAACATTTTTAGAGAGAGAATGGACAAAGCAGAGAAGCTATGTGTAGAACTGCATGTTGAAGTAGGATTTATACTACCTTCTCAGAGTATATGAACGGAAAGCTTCCTGAGGCATTTAATCCTGGCAAATGATTGGCAGGCCCATTTGGATTAACTCTAAGGGGAGAGGGCAATGGTATGTTTTGTTCTTTAGCAGAAAGCCATGTTCTACCCAAGACGACAGATGTAATTTAGGATCCATTCTTTTGACTAAAAACTTCATGTAATGGAGCACATTTTAAAAGAATTAAGGAATGAAAAGTAAGTCTTCAAAATAGCCATGATTTGCTAGGAGGAAATAGCATTCTCTTAATATACATCAAAGCCCTCTTACCTCTACCTCACCCCAGCCTTTCCTATAGTCCTGAGAAGAAGCCTATAATAATACTGCTCCTTTTCTTTATGATATATGTTTAAAATTATATGTTAACATATAGCAGGAGGTAGAGCCCCAAGCCCTAGTTGTACAAGAGGGGAGTATATCTGTACTGACCTTCAAGAATACTGATTTCTAACTAGCTACCAGACAATAATGATACAGGAAAATTTCATGTGTGTGTACTTTTAAAGTGCTCAGTTTCTTTTTAAGTAGGAGAAAGAAATTCCCCGCAGAGTAAGAAATATTTGCATTCTTTGTGGTCTTGTGCAAGGGTTTCTAAATTGATGGCTATTTGCTTCAAAATTAGGCAGGAAATCAATCCTGGAAATTATTGTGTATGTAGCTCAATTCAGGAAGTTGTAAAATATTATTCCTTTATCCCTTTTTATGCTGTTTAGTTGCTGTTTCATTCTTCAGGGTAATAACAAAATAGTCAACAATACTGGAAAGGCATACTGATCTTGAAGATTTGTTTTAGAACTGTTTCACAGTTCACATGACATGTAAGTTTTACAGCAGTAAATCTCTCCTTTATGGAAGAAAACCAGGTCATAAATCATAATTTACATGTATTCCCGATATTTTGCTTCCAAAATACTTCAGTGTGTAATTAGTCCTTGTGTTGTTAAGCGACAACAACAACAAAAAAATACGCTAATCTCTTTAAAGCCCATAAATAATGATAATAAAATATATAGGTGGTAGATGGTAGTATTTTAAATAACACTAATACAGTATTTTAATAATATTTTACATAATACAGAACTAAGATAAACAATGAGAAAGATTCATATGAAATATCCTTTTGTAGCTCTGGTCACTGAAAGAGAAGAAAGCTGAGAAGGGAGATCCAATAACCACCCCAAAACAAAAGGAATTTCTTTCTTTTACAAAGTTACAAATAGGGATCAGAACAGAAAAAGGGATACACCATGAGTCATAACAGCATAGTGATGGTACTAGAGAGTGTATAACTCTCTAGCTACATTTTAGATATACATATAACTGACTATAGACTGCTTTAATTATCTAGTAACTCTGATTGCCTATAACTTGGATAACAGGAAGATAGTCCTGTGTCCCTACTTTACCTTGGGGCATTTATGTGCTAGGAGTATAACAGTTTAATGACAGTATTTGATAGATTATAGACTTAACTCAGATTGCCTTAGGCATGTCAGTATAGTAATTGTAGGGATATGTGGTTAATACATTTTTTATCTGTACAATGGAAGGTAAAATAGGTGGATAGGTGGATGTTTAGATAGATGTGTCTGAGTTTCACTTCTGCTGCTATGATAAACTATCCTGAAAATAAAATAAATAATGTAGGAGCGAAAGGGCTTATTTTAGTTCATGGTCCTAAACTACAATCCTTCATTCTTGGAAAGTCACAGCATGGCATGAGCTTGAAAAAACTCATCACTTTGCTTGTATATCCAAGTGGCAGAGAGAAATAGAATGAAGCAAAAATGCTAATGTTCATTCAGCTGACCCTCTGAGCTTTTGTACAGTTTGGGATGATATCTCTATGGAATGGTGCTACCAGTGGTAGGCAGGTCTTCCAATGTCAACTAATGTAATGAAGATGATCCCTTAAAGAGGTGTCCACAGGCCAACCTGACCTCCATAGTCCTTCTTTGAAATGTTCTTCCTAAATGAATCTAGATTTTGTCAAGCTGAAAAATCTCCTGACACTATTACTGAGCACACACAAAAAGGGACCTATCATGACTGCCCTCTGAGAGACCCAACAAGCAGCTGAAAGAGTCAGATGCAGATATTTGCACCCAACCAATGGCATGGACAGAAGCTTCTGATTCCTGAGGGTCAGCTGGAGGAGGCTGAGGCTGAGAGCAACCCTGTAGAAGGACCAACAGTCTCAATTAACCTGGACCCCCAAGATCTCTCAGAAACTGGGACAACAACCAGGAAGCATACACCAGCTGATAAGGCCCCCAACACATATATAGCAGAGAACTTCTGGGTCTGGAATCAGAGAAGATGCACATAACCCTCAAGAGACTGGAGGCCCCAAGCAGTCTAGAGCTATGGTGGGTGGGATGTGTGTGGGGGGGGAGTGAGGACAGGGAGACAAGAAGGAGTTATGGAATGTTGAACAGTCAGAGGGTGGATCGGCAGGGGAATAAAATCTGGAGTGTGAAAAAAATTTAAAAAGTTAACCAGCATAGATGGTTATCGAACTGGTATGAATTGTGTCTTAGTTCTTCTACTACCATGAAGGGACAAAATGACCTAGGCAAGTTATGAAATAAAGCACTTAACTTGGAGGTTAATGGTTCCATCAAAATTATAGTAGCTGATATGCAGCAGGAGAAAGGCAAAACATGCACAAGGGCAGTAGCTGAGAATTTACATGTTGAAACAACAATGATGAGGAACAGAGGTAAAGAGAGATAACTAAAATACTCTGAGCTTTTGAAACTTCAAATCTCTACCTCAGAGACATACCTCTTCCAACATGGTCATACCTTTTAGTCCTTCCTAAACTGTTTTACCAATTATAGATCATTTCCTCAAATATAATATACTATGCAGCCATTCTCATCAAAACAACCCTGAGGTTTCACCTCACACCAGTCAGAATGGCTAAGATCAAAAACTCAGAAGACATCAGGTGTTGGAGAGGATGTGGAGAGGAACACTCTTCCACTGCTGGTGGGACTGCAAGCTGGTACAACCACTCTGGAAATCAGTCTGGCGGTTCCTCAGAACACTGGACATGATATTTCTGGAGGACCCAGCCATACCACTCCTGGGCATATACCCAGAAGATTCCCCAGCATGCAGTAAGGATACATGCTCCATTATGTTCATAGCAGCCTTGTTTATAATAGCCAGAAGCTGGAAGGAACCCAGATGTCCCTCAACGGAGGAATGGATACAAAAAAATGTGGTATATATACACAATGGAGTACTATTCAGCCATTAGAAACAATGAATTCATGAAATTCTTAGAGAAATGGATGGAGCTGGAGAACGTCATACTAAGTGAGGTAACCCAGTCTCAAAAGAATACCTATGGTATGCAGTCACTGATAAGTGGATATTAGCCTAGAATCTTGGAACACCAAAGACACAATTCACGTACCAAATGATGTCTGACAAGAAGAAAGGAGTGGACACTGGTGGTGGAAAGGATCAAAGCATCAGTGTAGGGGAATACAAGAACAGGGAAGAGGGAAGGGATGGAAGAGAGAGCAGGAGGAGGGAAAAGGGCATGTGGGACCTTTGGGGGGTGGGGAACCAGAAAAAAGGGAAATGAATTGTAAATATAGAATATATCCAATAAAAAAGCCCACTGTAGATGGGTAAGGGGTAGTGAAGGCAGAGTGGGAAGAGATAGATAGATAGATAGATAGATAGATAGATAGATAGATAGATGATAGATAGGCAAATAGATGAGAGAGGGAGGGAGGGAGGGAGAGAGAGACAGAGAGAAAGAGAGAGAGAGAGAGAGAGAGAGAGAGAGAGAGAGAACTCATCTTAGCATCAGCCCAGATTGTTTGACATCACCATTGTACCCCCTTTTCTTTTTCCTTTTTTTTTATTTTCTGTATTCTTTGTTTATATTCCAAATGATTTCCCCTTTCCCAGATCCCCCCTTACCATAAGTCCCATAAGTCCTCTTCCCTCTGCCCATTCCCCAACCACAGCCCTCCCAATTCTCTGGCCCCTACATTGCTGCCACCACCTCACACCAGTCAGAATGGCCAAGATTAAAAACTCAGGAGACAGCAGGTGTTGGTGAGGATGTGGAAAAAGAGGAACATTCCTCCACTGCTGGTGGGATTGCAAGCTGGTACAACCACTCTGGAAATCAGACTGGTGGTTCCTCAGAAAACTGGTCATGACACTTCTGAGGACCCTGCTATACCACGTCTTGCCATATACCCAAAGGCACCCCCTTTGCTAATAACTCAACCTAATGTGACTTAGTCTTAACTAAGCCTTGCCTGACTACAAAAGATGGCCTGTTCTGACTTTATCTTTGATTACTAGGAGTCCTCACTAGAGTCATCATCATAGATTCCCAAAAGCTTCCTCTGCATTAGGTTTCAACAGCATTCTGCCAAATGTCCCCACTTCTGGTTGTTTCTCCTAACACACACTCTCTGTACCTACATGCTTCTGCTGCATCTAGGTTGGTAGGTCTCCACCTACTCCCAGACTACTCATAAAATATATTTTATTTTCCCTACCCACAAAGATTTATGCTTCTATCCTGTAACCCTCCTCTTTACCTAGACTTTCTGGATCTTTCAATTGTAGCTTTATTATCATTTACTCAACAGGTACAATCCATTTATTTACGAATACACAGAATGTTCGTCTTTCTGGGTCTTGGTTACCTCACACGGGATGATTTTTTTTTTCTAGTTCTACCATTTTGCCCCAATTTTTATTTATTTATTTTTTAGAACTGAGTACTACTCCATTGTGTAAATGTACAATTTCTGTAGCCATTCTTTGATTGAGGGACATATAGGTTGTGTCCACTTTCTGGAAATTATGAATAAAGCTGCTATGAGCATGGTTGAGGGACCTTCCCTGTGGTAGATGGAGGTAGAACTATTTCTAGTTTTCTGAGGAATGTCCATATTGATTTCCACAGTGGTTGTACAGGTTTGCACTCCCACCAGCAATGAAGTAGTGTTCATCTTGCTCTTTATCATAACCAGCATGAGCTAGCACTTGTGTTTCTAACAGGTGAGAGATTTCCATCTTAAATCTCAGAGTCCTTTAATTTGCCTTTCCCTGATGGGTAAGGATGTTGAGCATTTCTAAAGTATTTTTCATTCATTTGAGATTCCTCTATTTTGATCTGTGCCTGATATTTAATTGAATGATTCTGTTTGTTTAGTATTTAGTTCTTTGTTCTTTGAGTTCTTTGTATAGTTTGCATATTAGCCCTCTACTGCATGAAGACTTAGTGAAAACCTTTTTGACATCTGTAGGTTGTTGCATGTCCTGATTAACTTGGTCCTTTGTCTTATAGAAGATTTCAGTTTCATGAGGCACTATTTATAAATTCTTGTTTTTAGTGCCTGTGCTATGGTGTTCTGTTTGGAAAATTGTCTCCCTGTGCCTATGCATTCAAGGCAATTCCACACTTTCTCTTTTATCAGGTTCAGTATATCTGGTATCTAGTTTTATGCTGAGGACTTTTATCCACTTAGACTTGAGCTTTCTGAAGGGTGATAAATAGAGATATATTTACATTTTTCTATATGGAGGCATCCAGTTTATTGAAGATGCTTTATTTTTCTAGAGTGCATTTTTAACTTCTTGATCAAAAATCAGCTGTCCATACATATGTTAAATTATGTGTCTATAAGTATGTGAAATTATGTATGGTTCCATTATATTTCATTGACTAACATGTCTATTTATGCCAATAAAATACAGTTTTTATTACTATACCTCTGTAGTACAACTTGAGATTATGTAAGCTGAGACCTTTAGTAGTTTTTTAAAATTGCTCAAGATTGTTTTAGATAGCCAGGAGTTTTTATTTGTTTGTTTGTTTGATTGGCTGGTTGGTTGTTTTTCTACATGAAGCTGTGAATTGTGTTTTCAATTTTTCTAAGGAATTGTGTTGAAGTTTTGATGGTGATTGCATTGAGTCTATAGATTGCTTTTGGTAGGAGAGCACTTTTTACTATATTAATCCTACCAATGGATGAGCATGGGAGATCTTTCCATCTTCTTTCTATCTGATACTTTCTTCAAATTCTTTCTTCAAAGACTTGAAGTTTTTATCATGATACTCTTTCACTTGTTTCGTTACACAAACTATTACAAACAAGTTACACCAAGCTATTTTATATTATTTGAGCTATTACATAAGGTGGTGTTTCCTTGATTTATTTCTCAGTCAGTTTTTCATTTGTATAAACTGAATAACTGAATTTTCTTTTTTATTATTATTATTATTATTATTATTATTATTACTATTACTATTTCTCATATCCAGCTACTTTAATCAAAGTGTTTATCACTGGAGAAATTCTATAGTGGGAGTTTTATGGTTATGTATATTCTATGATATCATCTTCAAATAAAGGCACTTTGACTTATCCCTTTATAATTTGTATCTACTTGATTTCCTTTAGTTGTTTTATTGCTCGAGCTAAAACTTTAAGTGAATTGAAAACATTTGGAGAGAGTACACAACTTTATCTTGTCCCTTATTTTAGAGAAATTGCTTTGAGGTTTTCTACATTAATTTATCGTTGGCTATAACCTTGCTGTAATAAATAGACAAATAAATTGATGGCTATGTAAGACAGGCATGTTACATCAAAGGAATTTCTGCTTTAGGCTACAGATACTGTCAGATGGCATTCTTTGTTCTTAAAAATATACTTATTTTCATTTTATATGCATGGGTATTTGCCTGAATGTATGTTTTTATACCACTTGCATGAATGGTATGCTTAGAGACCAGAAGAGAGTGCTTGTGTGATCAACCACTTGCCCAGTGTTGTAGTTCTTTGAGTATAGGAAATCAGTCTCATGGAGCTACCTCGACTCTGCAATAACACTTTCTGTTTGTCTTCCATTTGTTGTACAGCAATGTGGGTGCAATAGTCTTCCCCTACTCAACAAAACAGCTGTCAGATAAATGACAAGCACTTACAGGAAATATCCGATTTTAAATGTACGATATATTTTATATCACATCACTTGATATGACAGTTGTGGAATGCCAGAAATTGGCATAGTGAGATGATTCAGTAGAGTGATGGGCTGCCATTCTAACTGTGCCAAGTTTTTGTGAATAATGGTGAAACCTGGAAATTTCCATTTTCTGGTATTACACACTCCAGCACACTGACATTTCTTGTATGGTTTACCAATGAGAAAGAAAAAAATGTGCTTTGCCAAACCTGATTATTTTCTTCAATGGAAATTCAAGAAGTGATAAAACCTATATACCCCAACAATATTATTCAAAAGTAATTTTACTTTGTTGAAAAGTCACCTTAACTTGATGATTGTTGTTTTAGAGTCATACAAAATATGTGTCTTTTTTTTCGTTGTTGCAAAAACTAAAGGTTTGGTGATGGTTCTTTACTGATTTGAAGCTTCGATATTTTGAGAATAGTAACTTATGACCCAAGTGCCAAGCACAGGCAATGAATATTGAAGTATGATAAATATTCCTATCCTGAATAGTACCCTCTCTTAGAGATTTGTAAGTCTGGCCTTTCCCAGAATATAAATTAATTCTCACATTAGAAATAAATTCCCACATAAAGGAAACTATATATTCATGTAACATTTCCAGGTTTTACTAGTAACCTCTCCAAATATTATTGATATCTATAGAAGGGTTTGCTGTCCAAGTGTGTAGAAACAATTACTCTGGCATTAGGAGTTCGCCCAAAGGAAATGATTTATCACTTATTCTACTAGCGAGGCCAGTGGGTGTCAGTTCACAGGTGCCTCCCAGTTAGCACCATTCCTTTGCCCAGATACAGATTGTGCACATTTTTTTTGAGATGTGCAGTGGTCATTGACTAGAATGATGGGTGCTTTATCCACACCACCTCCTTCTTTCTCTCATGTTTCTCAATATCTGAGGCTGTCATCTAACTGGACATCATGCTATTCTACTTTCCAGGTACCTGGATTAAAGGTGTGTAGAAACAAATGCACCTTTCCACATATTCATTCTAATAAAATAGCTTTCAAATAGTCCAAGAACAGATTCTGGCATTTGTTTCTATTTATTCTATTCTATTCTATTCTATTCTATTCTATTCTATTCTATTCTATTCTATTCTATTCTATTCTATTCTATTTTATGTTATTTTATTTTACTCTCTCTCTCTCTCTCTCTCTCTCTCTCTCTGTGTGTGTGTGTGTGTGTGTGTGTGTGTGTGTGTGTGTTATACTTAAGGAAATCAGAAACAGGTGTGCCTAACTAGGATTCGATCTAATAAGTTGGGCTTACTTTGCAGACATGGGATGTCATAGAATTCAGTGTTTTCATTGTTTTCCCCAGCAACACATGTTATTTACAAATCTTCTAAATTATAAAAGCAAGACTCAAGAAGCCTAATTTATGTCTTGTTTTCTCTATTTTAGGGAGATCAGAAAATACCAATGTTCTAAGTAATTTGAGCAATGACAGATATCTACTAAATAATATCCTCAAATAAAGCCTATATCTTGTGCCCATGACTTTTTCTCTCTCATAATATAGCATCAAATTCTCAATGTTGTTTATTGTTCCTTGTCTCTGAATTGAAATCCATATTTTACTGTTGATTGTTCAGATAATACTGAATGCTTGTCTGGGATCTTATTGAGAAGGAAGGATGTGAGTGAGTTTCTCAGATGAACTGTACTAACATACCAGGACAATGGGTAAGGCTCAGACTTTCACATATTAACCTTATAAGTTGTGGTCCATTCCATTTGCTGTTCTCCATACCTTAAATAAATCCACTGATTTCTGAGCCCTTAAATATCATGGAACCCTATTTACTCATAGCCAATAATCCCAAGAATAAATCCTCTAGAAATGGCTATTTACACCATAGCATTGAAGGTGATGGTGCCTGACTACCCTTTGGAGGAAAACTGAAACTGTCACCTCAGAAATAGTCACTGCTTATTAGTTAAAACTGCCAGCTTTATGATTCAGCAAAATAAATAAGACATTTTCCCTAAGGTAATGGCTTTTTCTCACTTTGTGGAAACTGCAGGGACCCTTGTTATCAAGATATAGCCATAGTCTAATGGTGCCACTTATTGTGCCCAGTGAAAGTCCCAAGGATGTGATTATCTCTTAATAACTGGAAAGCTGGTTATGTATCACATTGTAGTGTTTACTTTGAATGTGTGTGTGGGAACTCATTAGTGATCTCGGTGGTTGATATTATTCTTGTGATAATGGTAAAATAATCAAGTCACCATTTGTTTGCTTGTAGCTAGACAGCATGATTAGAAATGCATTCTACTTCCCACTGAAAAATGCATTGAAATGTAATCTCTTGCTTAGTATTAGTTTAATAACCCCAATGTTAATAGTAAATTATGTCAAGCAAAGCTAATGGAAATTCCAGAAATGTGCATGGATAATTTAAAGTCTGCATGACCTTTACCTCCCATGGTGAATTCAGGTTGGGTTTTAACTACCTGTGAAGGAAGTAAATACCCATGTGAAATGCCTGCTGATTCAGTGATAGAAAATGTCATCAATAACCTAAGCAAAAGAGACTAGACCTTTAAATAAAATGTCCTTTCAGAATATGAATAGACATTGAACGGCAACCTTTATTTCTCCTTCATTCTACCCATTCATGTGCCAGTTATATTAATAACAATACTATCATTTATTAAACATTTCCTTGGGGTAGACGGCTTCCACATCTTTTCTCAGTGTGTTTTCAAGGAGCCTTCAAGGTCATTAATCTCAGTCTCTTTTGGTGTTGAGTGAATTGATATGTAGGATACAGTACAAAGTGATTGTGTTCATGAAGCAATTTCTTGACGAAGCCTAAATTCAAATCTGTCTTCATAGCTGGTTTCATTCAGTATCTAAAGGGACACAGTCTTATTTAGGGTTTATTACTGTGGAGAGATACCAAGACCATAGAAACTCTTATAAAGAACAACATTTAATTGTGACAATCTTATAGTTTAGTTCATTATCATCATGGCAAGAAGCATGGAAACATGCTAGGTAACATAGCTCTGGAGAAGTACTTGAGAGCTCTACATCTTGATCCACAGGAAGCAGGAGACTGTGTTTCAAAGTGGGCATAGCACGAGCATAGAAGACCTCAAAGCTTGACCCCACGGTGACATGCTTTCTTCAACAAAGCCACATCTACTCCAGCAAGGTTATTCCTCCTAATAGTGCCACAAACTAGGGGCCAACATTCAAACCTACGAGTCTGTGGGGGCTATATCTAGTCAAACCACACCACTTTCAATATAGTGAATATTCGCTATAGTGACACTATAGTGTCACTATAGTGACAATTCAATAACTAAATACAATTATGGGAGATTTGCAACCTATTGTAATATTATTTTCTTTTTTGAGAGAGAATTTTCTATTGGATATTTTCTTTATTTACATCTCAAATGTTATCTCCTTTCCTGGTTTCACTGCCATAAACCTCCTATCCCATCCACCCTCCCCCTGCTTCTATGAGAATGTTCCCCCACCCACCCACTCCCACCTCACTGCCCACCCATTCCCCTACACTGGGACATGGAGCTTTCATAAGACCAAGGGCCTCTTCTCCCATTGATGCCCAACAATGTCAAGTAATTTTGTGTTTGATCATACTGAGAGAGGGGAGAGGGAGAAATAGAGGGAAGAAGAGAGGGAGATAGGGAAGAAGGAAAAGAAAGAGAGAGTGAGAGAGAGTAATTCTATATGCCTGCTGTGTGAACTAAAAGAATTAGAGATATGGCCTTGGGACCCATCCTTTGGAATTATCTTCATGTTGTTACCTGTCAAATGGGAAGGGATGTTTTGTTCTAAAAAAATAGCAAGCATACTTTTTGCTTCTGAACCATTTGGAAAGGGTCTAGACCTATACAATTCACTCTCCAGAGGAATGTTATCCATTCTGACCCATCCTATCCTTGGGCCAGATGTTACATCCTTGGAGTTGTTATAACCTATCTTTGCTTTAGCTTTGAGGTTCTGTAGTTACCTTGGAGATTTAGGGTTTTTGTTTTGTTTTGTTTTGTTTTGTTTTGTTTTGTTTTGTTTTGTTTTGGTATAATACAACTTAGTACTGCATTTATACTGACACCTGTATGAAAAGCCTGTACAATCATCCTCAAAAGAGATTCATCATCCGTTACATTGTCTACCTTGCATCAGTTTCCTGTCTGTTTTTGTTTGTTTCACTTTGGTTTTGAGCAAGGGTCTCATCTGCAGCAGGAGGGGCTCTCATTTTGTTGTATATTGGAGAATGGCACTGAACTTCAGATCCACTTGCTTCTTTCTCTCACATACTGGTACTCTGGGCATGTGCCACTATGCTGTGTGGATGCTGTGCTGAGGATCAAGCCCTAGGCTTTGTGAATTTTAACCAAACACTACAAACAAATCATTGCTCCCAGCACATCCAGGCCATTTGAACAGAGAACTTTTTCACTACATGGTAAAAATATAGCTAAAGTGTAACTTCTTGTAACAGGTTAAAGTATGGAGAAAATTTGGAAAACAATAAATTTTTATAACTTTAGTGATAATTGATAAAGCTGGGGTTTATTTGTATATGTTCTGAACTGAGTGTTCCATCTGTATGTCGCAGTTTCTTTTCCTCATTCTGTAAAGGTAGAAATATCATTTGTAAGCAACTTTTAAGCCCAAAAATCAGAGCTTAAGAAGAGTGACTGTAAATATTGATTTTGTTTCCTCAGAGGGAGGAATGAAATGAGAACCATATCTGTGTTATATGAATACACGGCTTAGGCTGAGCCCAGGGCACTTCTATCTATCTATCCCTACGCATAGGCCTGAAGCTTCCAGCCCCCAAACAATCTAATTTTCTGCAAGCTCAGACCCTGAAGGTTTTAACTTCCAGCCTCTGTCTGCAAACCTAAGCATAGAAAGTTTTCGGCATCTAAGACTTATTGCTAAATAAAGACATCCTTTCTTGCTCTCTCTGAACTTTGGCTAGCTGAATAAACTCAGCTGTTCTGGCTCAAAGGCCCCTCTAAGCTGACTGATTCAAATTGGCTTCTCTTGGCTTTTGCCTGAATGACTTGCCTTGGAGAAAACCGCCTCTGAACTCCACAAACTGAACTGCGCCAACTGTACTGTCTGTATGAGCTGCAGGAACTCAACTCAGCTCTCTCCCTGCAGTGTTCTGGAGTAGCCTGTCTTTCCTGTTTGTTCTTATAAGAGTTGGCTGTAGTTTAATCTCTGACTCCTTGTGTCAAATCTTTCACTGAGTCACTTTGTTGCCTCCTCAGTTAATTGTCATTGTTTGGGGGTTAAAGGTATATGCTAAAGGTGGGTCTTTAACCCAGCCCGAGGGAGCAAGCATGTGTACTAAGTGCGTGCCAGTATTCCCACACGACCCCTCAGATCTAGGTCTTTGGATGTGATCCCTTGCCAGAGAAGCCATGTTGCTGGATTAAAATTCCTCCACAAGTGAGGAGGTGCTGACTCTTTCCTTTTCCCAATCAGAAAGAATAAATGTCATCCATTTCCCACATAAAATATAAGAAAACATGAAGAAATTCTGCATCCAAAGGAATGTAAATGGGTGTGCATCTTACAGCTTCATCTCTGTCCATGCTGGCACTTGGGACGATAGAAAGTTAAATTTAAGCAGCTATTTCTAACGTGAATAAGCTTTTCAATGTATTTTTTTCCCTAATGAGGCCTAAAGAAACAATTCTTGATTGTGAGGAAGAGTCTTCTCAGGACCAACTTCAGCATCATAAGAAGTCCCCTTGAAAGAGTAATGTCTACAAAAATGTACCGTAGAATACTCATTCTTTTTTTTTTATTTTATTTTCCATATTCTATGTTTACATTCCAAAGGCTTTCCCCTTTCCCAGTTCCCACCCACCATAGTTCCCATAGTTCCTCTCCCCCCCCAACTGTTCCCCAATCATTCCCCCTCCCCCTCGGTTTCTTTACTAAACTGGATGCAATCTTTACAGGCCCAGGGTCCTCTCCTTTCTTCTTCTTGGGAATCATTTGACTTGCTATTTGTGTCTTGAGTAAAGAATACTCATTCTTAAAATACATCCGTTTGTCCCAAGTTGTAATTTGGAGACATTAATCGCTCTAGCACACTTAAGAGGCACCGATATTATGTCTGATTGTGTTAATTCAAACTGACAAATAAGACAAAAGCCATACTTGCCTATCATAAGAAGTGGGGGGTCGGGAATGATGGTGAATCTTGTAATAGAAGCATATAATGGATAAAACGAGTGTCCAAGAAATTGAAAATGCAATGTGATCCTGAAATGCTTGGATTTCCGTAAAAGAGCCTTTCCAAAAATATCCTTTACAGCACAGCTCTACCTTTGAAGATTTCTTCCTTTGCTTTGCGTGGGTAGTTTGATGCCCTTAGTAGTTTCATTTTGACAGCAAACCATATGACATCAAGACTTCTTTTTTTCTTTTTCATTATTAAATACTCTCTGAATTACTAAATGAAAGCAATGCCTCCGGAGAGCTGGCTCAGTCAGCAAAGTGCTTGGCTTGCAAATGTAAAGGCCTGACACGAGTTCCCAGAAGCCATATTAACATAAGCCGGGCGTGGTGGCATGCACTACTGGCAAGCAGATTTCTGGAGCTCACTGGCCAGTGGGCTTATTTGCTTGGCAACTTTAAGGCCAATAAGAGATCCTTCTGAAGAAAAAAAATGAAGGATGAGGAGGAGCAGGAGGAGGAGGAAGAAAGGTAGATTAAAGCAGAGAAATGGCTCCTGAGGCTGTCCTTTGGCCTCCATGCATGCACACGTATGTGCACCTCTACATTCTCACAAATGCGTACTTCACACATATTCATTCATAGAAGAAAACAGAAAATATAAGAGTTATTATCCTCTAGCTGGCTATGGTTTTATTAGTTGCCCAGGAGAATTGGTACATAAACATTTCCTTTCAGGAGATTTGGTGTACACAAACACACATATACACACACAACACATACTGTTAGTATGTAGAGGAATTTTTTGGCTTATTTCTGATAACGGCTATTTCATATTCTCAGTACCTTTAGGCACAAACTAGGGCCTCTGTGCTTCCTCTGAGAAACCTTGTTTTCAAGGAACTTATCTCCATTTATTTACTTGTGTCATAAAAAAAACTTGACGTGACAAGGGCTATAGAAAGATCATGGCTGGCAAAATGACAGCAACCTAAGAATTGAAAGCTTCAAAACACCTGACCTGAAATGTTCTTGGCTTTATAAATATGGAGAAATGGCTACTTATCACATTGCCGCCCTGATTTCAAAGCCTCACTCCTCATTGGGGTGAGACATAAGTATGCCAGTTATTTTATTTCTAGTATTTCAGACTGTCTCTTTTCCCTGTCCTCTCAACTAATCAGCTTTGTCTGTCAAGAATTCCTGCTTCATACCCTTCAAACTCTCAGTGTTGCCTTTCAAGTGCTATAAAACAGAATCATATTGACTTAGTTTGAAATTAATGTTAATTATTGGTGATTCCCAAGCTATAGCCAATTAGAGGAAAGGTATATTACAAGGTGCAGACTCCTCCTAGTGATGATACTAAGGTCTTCAATAAGATCAATCCTTAATCATTCTGACTCCTCTCCTTTTCTCCTTGATCTCTTTACTGTTGCTTGTCTTACAATAGATCTCAGGGTTCCCAGAGTGACCTCAGAATGCTTTCTAGCCAAAGATGACCTTAAGCTTCTCATTCTCCTACTTCACCTCCCAAGAGCCTATATTAGAATCAGGTCCTACTATGCTCAGTCTTATAGAGTTATGAGATCCACCCTAGGCTTCTGCATGGAAGGGAACTGCTCTGTTATTCTGTCACCTGGGCTCCACTCACAACTTTTACGTAATTCCTTTGGGTATTGTGTTTCTACTTTTCATTAGTGGATAAAATTGAAGCTTTTATTAATTGAAGGATTCAGGAAGATCATATGGCTAGTAAATAATTGAATTATTTTACCATGCTAACAATTTATTCAAGAACCTGAGCATGTAAAGAAAAACATTTTATACTTAAAGAAAAACATAAGTATACTTTAATGTTTTAAGTATTTATTTTTAACAGATAGGATAATCTCTACTTTGATTTTGATTCTATGAATGTGCATGTATATATATATATATATATATACATATATATGTATATATATGTTTGTGAATGTGTATGTGTGTGTGTGTGTGTGTGTGTGTGTGTGTGTGTGTGAGAGAGAGTGAGAGAGAGAGAGAGAGAGAGAGAGAGAGAGAGAGAGAGAGAGAGAGACGTCCCTAGTGTTATCTCAAAGAATTTGACTAATGTGTGCAGGGATTCTGAGATGACTCTTGATGCTAACTCTGATGTTATTGGTTGATGGTTCCAATAGCTAGAAATGGTTCTGAAGCTGTGAACAATGCAGAGCTTCAGTGACTTTAGAGGCTGTCCTTCTTGTAAGAAGATGAAATCTGGGCTGGAGAGATAGCTCATAGGTTAAGAACACTGGCTGCTCTTCCAGACATCCTGAGTTCAAATCCCAGCAACCACATAGTGGCTCACACCCATCTGTAATGAGATCGATGCCCTCTTCTGGTGTGTCTGAAGATAGCTTACATATAATAAATAATATAATAAATAAATAAATCTTTAAAAAAAGAAGATGAAATCTAGTTTAAACATACTGAACATTTGTAGACAACCCTTACAACTGGTGACTGACCATATTCAAATAAAACAGATGGTGATATACTTGTGATTACCATGAATATAGGAGGGAAGTTTTTCCTATTCCATAAGTAACATTTTGTTATATTTGGCATAATCATATGGGGAACGTTATAATTTGAAATATGTAAGGAAGAGTCAGAGAAAAGTTAACTCTGCACATATTAAATGTGCAGAATCACAAATGGCTTTGATCTTTACTTTTCAAGTGTCAACATATGTTTTTTGCAAACATCTTGGAGAAACTATGTGCTTATATGATGCCATTTTTGTAGTGAATCAATAAAAATGCATTATTTTTATCCCAATTAATTATAATGTACTATGTATTTAAATATAATCCAGAATGCATGTCTTTTCTTTACTTCTTTTTTTATTGGATATTTTATTTATTTACATTTCAAATGTTATCCCATTGCCTGATTCCCATCCCCTGCAGAAACCTTCTATCCCATCCCTGCCCCCTACCCCCGCCTCAATTAGGCTATTCTCCTACCTACCCACCCACTCCTGCCTCCCTTGCATTCCCCTACTCTTCATGGAGTCTTCACAAGACCAAGGGCCTCTTCTCCCATTGATATCCAACAAGGCCATCCTCTGCTACATATGCAGCTAGAGTGAGCCAGGGGTCCCTTCTTATGTACTCCTTGGTTGGTGGTTTAGTCCCTAGGAGTTCTCGTTGGTTGATATTGTTGTTCTTCCTATGTGGTTGCAAGCCCCTTCAGCTCCTTCAGTCCTTTCTCTAACTCTTCCATTTAGGACCCTGTGATCAGTTCAATATTTGGCTGCAAGCATCTGCTTCTGTATATGCCAGGGTTTGGCAGAACTTCTCAGGACAACTATGTCAGGCTCCTGTCAGCATGCACTTCTTGGCATCTACAATAGTATATGAATATGGTGACGGTATATGGGATGCATCTCCCATTGGGATGAAATTCTTAGGCAAATGGACGGAACTAGAAAATATTATCCTGAGTGAGGTATCTCAATCACAAAAGGACACACATGGTATGCACTCACTGAGGTAAATGGGGTATTTTATCCCCAAAACTCAGAATAGCCAAAATAAAAATTTACAGACCACATGAAACTCAAGAAGAAGGAAGACCAAAGTGTGGGTGCTTCAGTCCTTCCTTGAAGGAGTGACAAAATACTCTCAGGGGCAAATATGGAAACAATATGTGGAGAAAGACTGAAGCAAAGGCCATCCAGAGACTGCATGTCTTTTAGAAGCACACAGATTGGAATTGAGGACCTGTAGTAAGTCTAACACATGCGTGTGTGTGTGTGTGTGTGCACGTGAACACACACACACACACACACACACACACACACACACACACACACCATTGTAGTTTCACTGAAGGATGCTCCAGTCTCCACATACAATTAGCTAAGTTGTAAACTAACTAGTAAAACTGTAATCAGCCGATTGGATGAATGTGTGTGCTCTAGGCATTTATGTTCCTTTCTATGCTATATTTCCATTTCCTTGTGCATTCCATCTGATTGTACAATTCATTCCAAGTTTCAAAAGCTGATCTGGCTATAGAAGAGACCAGATACAAGAATAGGTTTTGCCTGACTTGCTATTATCACCTCTACTGGACTTAATTAGTGTAAAGAATTTTCCTCTTAACACTTATACACATAAAGATCTTTTCCAATGGCTAATCTCTTTCTTTATAGAAAATAGTAGTATAAATAATATATATTATATGCAGAGTATATCCATGTGTATAATACTATGTACAATTAATGAAATAACACAATTATCTAGAAGTGATGTATTTTGCATAGAAATTAGATTAGGGTATACAAGCAAACATATGTATGTAGAGGTGTAACTGTAAGAAAAAGTAAGTTCTTCAGGAAATTAATGATTTCTGGCAAACTTTTCACAATTGAAGTTTAACTTGGAGATTTTGAGATAAGACATGCCATAATTAAATGAAGCATGATTTTTGGCCATTTTTGTTATCTCAGTATTTTATGTGCTCATTTACCTAAAGCAAACAAGCAAATCCATTTATACTATATATAATACTTCAGTTTTATAATTTTTAAAGCTGTCTAATGCTCTACAAACAATTCATTTCACTGAATACACCAAATACTACAAAATAAAAAATATTACCAGCTTCTAAAGCCATTCATCTGACTTGAAGACCTGACTGACAGGTCCAGACATTTGATTACTAAGCCACATCAGAGGATGAAATCTGGAAGCTAAAACCAGCTGTATCTCATTCTCCACATCCTCACCAGCACCTGTTTGGTGGGGTTGCAAGCTGGTACTACCACTCTAGAAATCAGTCTGGCAGTTCCTCAGAAAACTGGAAATGGTACTTCTGGAGGACCCCCCCCCCATACCACTGCTGGACATATACCCAGAGAATTCCCCAGCATGTAATAAGGATGCATACTCCACTATGTTTATAGCAGCCCTATTTATAATAGCCAGATGCTGGAAAGAACCCAGATGTCCCTCAATGGAAGAATTGTTACAGAAAATGTGGTATATATACACAATGGAGTACTATTGAACCATTAGAAACAATGAATTCATGAAATTCTTAGACAAATGGATGGAGCTGGAGAACATCATCCTAAGTGAGGTAACCCAGTCTCTAAAGAACACTCATGGTATGCAGTCACTGATAAGCAGGTATTAGCCTAGAAGCTTGGAATACCCAAGACACAATCCACATATCAAATGATGCCCTAGAAGAAGGAAGGAGTGGCCCCTGGTCCTGGAAAGTGCAGCAGTGTAGGGGAATACCAGAATATGGAAGTGGGAAGGCATGGATTGGGGAACAGGGGGAAAGAAGAGGGCTTATGGGACTTTCAAGGAGGGGGATCAGAAAAGGGGAAATCATTTGAAATGTAAATAAAGAATATGTCAAATAAAAAACCCAGCTGTGTCTAATTTTCATTTCCTCCTAATTGAATTTTAGAAGGGATAATATAATAAATGTGAACTATGTTCAAGCCTGGGTTGGACAGTGTGTTCATTTGTGCATTCTGTTTTTATTGTAGGGATTATTGACTTAGTCATTCCACAGCATGTGGCTCTCAGAGCTGTCCTAAAAGGTAAGCTCCCTGTAAGGGATGGTTTTCTTATGTGAACTTAATTTTCTTTAGTATCCTCAGTTTTTAGGGAAATATAGAAAGCAAGCCCTTTCCAAATGAAGACATGAGTTCCTTTTACTTGTTTTTATAAATATTGTAGTTACTTAAGTTGGTGAACTTATGTAAGTTAATGCTGAAACTGTGTAACAGAGGCGATTCCCACTGCTTTGGAGAAGATACTTGGTGTAGATTTTCTGGTAGTCAAATGACTTTGGCAGTTCAAAAACGTTAGTATTTCACATTGTGGGAAAAGTATGTGGAATACATTTCTTCACCCTGTTGCCCAGTAGTTTTATAAGACAAAATGATTTTGGCAACAAAATAAAATATTAATTTCTGAAAGTGCTTAATTCTAGAAATGCCCATTTTACATGCTAAAACATACAGTGCAGTTTACCAACTGTGTTATTTGGGGTTTATACTGATGTAAAGAGACACCATGACCATCTTAACTCTTATAGAGTAAGATATGTATTTGGGTCTGCCTTATATTTCAGAAATTTAATCCATTATTGTCGTTGAGGGAAACATGCCAGCGTTCAGGCAGACATGATGCTGCAGAAAGAGCTGAGAATTCTACATCTTGATCTGCAGGCGGCAGGAGAGACTGAGTCACACAAGCCTGGCTGGGACACATGAGACCTTAAAGCCTGACCCTAAAGTAACATACTTTCTTCCACAAAGCCACACCCACTCCAACAAAGAAACACCTCCTAATAACTCTATTCTCTGTGGGCCACCAGTCAAACACATGTGTCTATGGGGGTCATTCCTATTCAAACCACCACACCAGCATTGAGAAATAATGGTCTCTCTCATAAAAGGACATTTTATTAATTATCTTAAAAGAAGTCAGAATAGCTTTACGCTTTATGTACAATCTTGGAGAGCAAGATTAAGCCAAGACTCCTGTTCGATGCTCCTGCCTTTGATCATCTAGTTTTTATATTTTGTTCTCTATACATTCTCAACTAGCACCTGAGTTCAGCCTCCTTGTTATACACAGACACACAGATAGATGCACTATGAATTCTTAGCACACCTTCTAAGGTTCTGTTGTGAAACAACTATCATTGGTGCAGTGCCTGAATGGACCATTTAGTTGTCCCTATCATGAGTCTATCAGCTACCTGTAAACTCATTTTAGTTTTGTGTTCACAATGCTTTCTTTGAATTTGTGCTCCAATATTTCAGTAGATAGCCTCAGTCTCTGACACCTATTTTCCCATCTTAAAAAAAAGAGGGAGATGGTAATATTGGTCCTATTCTTTTGTCATGTTGGCTTGCTTCATTGATATTTCAGATATAAGCTAGCCTGGAAACAGAGAAATGGAGGAATTCTTCCTCTCTGGATTGGTACAGATAAGATTATCTTCCATTAAACTTTATCAGCAATAAAATACAACATGTAATTAACTGCTATCTATGTTATAGTATAGATATACCTTGAATATGCTATATTTAAAAAAGCTTTACTCAGAATATATGAGTTCATGCATATTCAATATATAGAGAAATAGAATTATAAAGTTAGTTATTTTATGGTCTTTAGGAAACAAGGGGACTGGCTTTTCATTATGACAAGGTTTCTATTTGGTACTAATAAAATATTCTGAATTCACTAATAGTAATCAATTCACAAACTTGTAGATACACTAAAGGTTAGAGTTGTCTTTGAGTAGTGAGTTTTATGATATATGAATCATGTTAGTAAGGTAATATGGAAATGTGTATTCTGGGTGGACAAATTTCATCTTCAGCTATCATGTAGCTGAAGAGCAAATCCAACTGCAGGTAGAATCTGTGGTTTCATAGAAAGGTTATGAGTGATGGAGTGAGGAGAGGCATGCTAAGAGTTCAAACACTTTACCAATTGCTGCTTTAGCCTCAGCCTCAGTTTCCTAAAAACTAAATAGTAAGAACAGAAATAGTGATTGCGTAGGTTTATGAAGCATGAAAGCCAAATACTTGCTGTGGTGCCAGGCACTGTGTAACTGATACTTTTATAATTACTGTTATTCGGTGGTAAATATTAGGCTATAGCATTAGATTCTTGGCAGTTAAACTGATCCACTGTTGGTTTTTCTCTTACTGGCATCTTGGCCAGAAAGAAAAGAATGGCTAGCATTTCTATTCACTCTTAATGAATTCAATCAGCCCCTGAGGGACTTTTGATACAGCAGAGAAATATTTAACAAGAAGCAGAATTTGTATTCGCTCTGTGTTTCTCTTCATAGCTGGTCGAGCCTTCCCTGGTAGAGGTAACATTACCTGCGCTAAGAGAGGCATTAACATACCATGAGAGAAATGTTAGAACACTGAAAACACATCCCCATAGCCTGTGTTTCTGCTGCTACTGAATGAAATTTAGGCTACTGCCCAGAAGAAAATAGCCCGTTGCCTGATAATGTACAATTTACATGGCTATCAACTTTATTGTTTATGATTTTTCTTTTCAGTAACATTGTGAAGAGCTTTAAAACATGTATCCACTTTACATCCTGATCATAACCTACCCCTTCTCTCTTCTCAGTCCCACCCTTACAAATCCCTCCCCTCATTTCCAGAAGGGGATCCACCCCCTTGGGTACCACACCACCATGAGGCTGCTAGTCCCAGCAGATCTAGGCACATCATCTCCCACTGAGGCCCAACCAGGCAGTGGGGAAGGGGACCCAATGACAGCAAGCAGAGATATAGAGACGGCCCCTGCTCCACTTGTTAGGGGACCTATAGGAAGACCAAACTACACATTTGCTACAAATGTTTAGAGAGTCTAGTCACAGCTCCTACATACTCCCTGGTTGGTGACCCAAGCTATGTGAGCCCCTGTGGTCCCAAGTTAGTTGATTCTGTGGGTCTTCTTTTAGTGTCCTTGACAACTCTGACTTGTAAATTGGTTACTTCTATCCCCAACTCTCCCATAAGACTCCCCTGATCCACCTGGTGTTCGGCCATGGGTCCATGCATTTGCCACCATTCGCTGTTGGATGAAGCCTCTCAGGAGACAGTTATGCTGTAACTTTGTTTTTAGAAATTCAGACTAAAATGTGTTACTATTTCAATATAATGCATACATGTATTCTGAGGTACTTATTAAAAGATTATAAGTAATGTATAGAAATTATTCATCACAGTCATGAAAATATATCTGGATGGAATTATCTCCCTTGGTCCAGTTTCTGCTGTCTGCTTTTCCATAAGAATAATGGGAAATGTCGCCCTGGAAAAATATCAGGAGAATTGGGTACATTTATTTTCTCTACAGTGATCTCCAAGAAGCCAATATACTGGAATCTCTAATAGGATTAATGGTACCATGAGAAATAAAGTAGTTAGGTGCCCTTGAGAATTCAGTTTGATATTCCTTGGAGGAAGGAGATCCCATACAAGTAAAATTAAAATAATGCAATTATGCACTATAAAACAGTGAAAGAATACGATAATAAACAGAGCTGTACACTACTATGGGCTTCCCTGGCTCTTGACTTACAAGTTGCCTGGTACCATCAGCCCTCGATTTTATGATGACCTGGCCTTTTCTCATGATTGTGTGATTTATCACCTCTCAATAATTCTAATTTGTACAATTAATAATTAATTAATTTATTTATTTTGCTTGTGTGTATATGTGAGGGTGTGTGTCTGTATCCACGTTTGTGTAAGAGTGTGTATACATATGTGTGTGTGCCCAAACAGAAGGCAACAGAGGGTATTAGAACTCTAGAACTGGAGTTACATGCTTTCCCACTGAAACCCAGCATGCTAGGATCTGAATTCTGCTTTGCTTGACTGAGCATCATGCTGTTCAAATTCTGAGCCACCTCTCTAGGCTCCGGATTTTTTCTCACTTGTATTTTATATGATATTATGGTGTTGAATTTGATTTATTTGACTTTACCTCAGTCTGACACTGACATTATATTTTTTTTGCAACATCTTATAATTCTTTCCAGGAAGTTCTCTTTCAATAGCATGTAGCTCTATCTATGTGGTCTTACATTCTTTTTAAAAAAGAAAATTATATTTGGTTACGCTTACTTTAATTTGTGAAATATGGACTATTCTTTCTTTCTTGGATGACTTTTCTTTTGTTTCTCCATGTGTCTTTGTTTTCCTTTTGCATAACTGATTCTTCTATAAAATACTGTATGAGTGGCTTTTCTGTTGCTGTGATAAAACATCATGTCCAAAAGCAAAGTAAAGAGTTTATCTTGGTTTGAGATTCCAGAGGGGTAAGATTACGTTATAGCTGAGAGAGGCTTAGCTGCAAGCAGCAGGCTTGGTGACCACAGCAGGAAGCTGAGAGCTCACAATCTGAATCACAAACACAAAGCAGGGAGAGCAACAGGAAGTGGGTTCAGCATGGCAGTAGTCAAATCCCTTCCTCTACCAGCAGGCCTGCACCCACTCCTGCTATGGACTTTTGGCAGGAAGGCTTCACTTCCCAAAGGTTCCTCTACCTCTGAACAGCTCCCCAAGCTGGAACCAAGTGTTTCAGCGCCAGAGACTACAAGGAATATTCTGAAGGAAAACGCCACAAACACTGTTTGTATTATTTTGGATTTTTATCTTTATTTCTAGTTTTGATTAGTCTCTTAGTTAGGGTTCCTCTCAAGAAACACTATGACCAAAAGCAAGGTGAGGGAGAAATGGTTTGTTCTGCATATACTTCCATAGTCGGTGCATGGACAGGACTTTGTACAAAGCCAGAACCCAGAGGCAGAGACTGATGCACAGATGATCTAGGAGGAATGCTACTTACTGGCTTGGTCACCACAGCCTGCACAGCCTGCCTCCTTAAAGGATTCAGAACCACCAGGGAGAGTACCACCCACAATGAGCTGGCCCTCGCAGACTGATCACTAATTAAGAAAATGCTCTACATTGTATATTTGTTATAGAGGCATTTTCTCAATTGAGTTTCCCTCTTTTCAAATAACCCTACCTTGTGTCAAATTATCATATAGAACCAGTACATTAGGTGTCATCAAAGTTTCATCTTAATAGAGCCAGACTGAACAGTGTTTTCTAGTATGACCCCAAAACTTTTAGCAACCCAGCTCCTCAAACTTCAAAGTCGTCATTCAATAAATATCCTTTAAGTTCAATTTTCTACTAGCCAGTGATTGTTATTACAACACTTAGTATCATGAATGCTTAAATTTCTTTAATGTTTCTATGTATGTGCCATATTTTATGTATTTGAAATAAATTATCCGTCTGCATGTACACCTGCATTACAGAAAAAGGGCATCAGATTACATTATAGACAGTTGTGAACCACCTTGTGATTTCTGGGAATTGAACTCAGGTCTTCTAGAAGAGCAGCCAATGACTTGATTGCTGAGCCATCTCTCCAAACCACTAGATTAATTTTATTTGCTTTGCATAATCAACTTCCTTTGAGTTTCAATTAGTTTTGTTCAAAATTTCCAGTAATTCTTTCAGTGGGTTATATTAATAGTAACATTTCTTTACTGTTGAATTTGAGCTTTACCCCTATTAAGATAGGTTTGGAGTCACTATATGACAGGATATTTTTTCCTCAATAGACTCAAGATATAGCCACATTATATTCTACCCTTTATTAGGACAGAGAATGAGATGTATTATTTGTCAAACTTCTGTGTTCATGTATGATCAGCCCTTTTCCTTCTTTGAGCTTTTGAGGTTTTTCTCCATATAATGTGAGGGTTACTTCTTTTTATGAAACATCGAGTTACACATATATAGTCTGTGGTATCCTAATTTCAGTGTGGGGACTGTCAGGAACCATCCAGGAAAAGCTAAGGCTAGCAGGCAAACTTCCTGGAGATAGCCCACCTTTTTTGTGTGGACTAAAATGAGTGAAGTCTGAGAACCAAGGTCCCAAAGAGACTTTATCTTAGGATTGTTTTATGAAGCAAATAGGCTGTTCCTGTTATTATTAAATTAATATAATATACCCTGGACATTTGAGTAGGTTTTCTGCAGATCAATAGAAAGGTAAACTTTCATGAATTAATAGGTTAGTTTTTTAATGAATTTATGATTTTATAGAGTTCCTGATTCAATTCAAAGAATCTTAGGAAAAGTTTTAAGAGATGGTTTTAGTTGTTTTGCTAGAAAGACGTGATAATTTTAAAATCAAGAATAGAATGTGCCACAACCTTAAAATGAAGACTAGAATGTGCCCATTCCTCATATCCTCATAATAGAAAGTAAAGGCTGCATAATAAGAAATTCAGCAAGCTTTCATATTTATACTAAGAAGAGAAATAAGATTGGGATAAATTTGTGTTCAAGGAAAAACATTCATTCTAGGTCAGATCCAAGGAAGAAGGAACAGGTGTTGATTATAAGATAAGGCCATGTGAACCTGTTGCTTTGAACTTATAACAAGCTAACAGAATAAAACACTGCTTTAAACTTAATATGAACATACTTTTGTAACTCCCATTTTGTATAACATTTTATCTGTGAGGTAATTTCCTATGGCCTTTTGTCCATAAAAAAGCCAGAGAAAATAAAGATGGTGGGCTATTGGCTTTTGGGGCTCTGCCCATCCATCTATCCATCCATCCATCTATCCATCCATCCATCCATCCATCCAAATGTAGTGGTGTAGCCATTTTCTCTATATCTAGTGTGTGTTTTCTATGCAACTCCTTTCTTTTCTGGTTCACAAAGAGTTAACCAACCTGATCACTGAGGGGCTCCTCAATGGTCAGAGGAAGGAGCTCTAGCACTAATCCTTTACTTAAGCACCCCTCCCTCTTAAACAACAGGTATTAATTCCTTTGAAGCCATTGTTTCTGGCTTCAGAATAATGAAGAATCAAGGAGATGAAATATCATTTATAAAGCTTTATTCTCTCAAGCCCATGTTTTGCCCCTCTGCCAGCCCCCACCCCACAGCTGCTTTTCAGAGAGAATCTGTGCTGGGGTAGGCCCCTGGCAGAAGATATCTTCATTTTTTAAGTTTTAGAAAATCCTGTTCCTTAAATAAATATTGACATTCTCACATTATCTTTGCTGCCATTTTCTTCATATTTCAGATATATTTTGAACCAATAATTCTATAACCCATAGTTTTTATCTATTTTCTGTCATTATTATCTTACATGTCCATTTTGCCTAGTAGGTAAACAAACACCTCTGATCTGTCAATGACTTAATTGTCTCTTCACCAGTGTTTCTTCTGGTATTGACTTCAACATGTCTTGGTTGTTACATTACGAACTTCTCAGAACAAGTAGTTTTTTTGTGTGTGTTTTTGCTTGTTTGTTTTGTTCGATGCTACTTACTTAATAATGTTGATATCTAACTTTGCCCGCTGTATCTAATTAAGTCTCCATGCTAGTAAAGCATTTTCAGAGAATTTTTCCATCTTTCCACAGAGAACTTGGGAGATTGTAAACTGAATCTGATACTTTCTGCAGTCAACTCATGAAGTCTTTGTTCAAATTCCATTACAAAGCCACAATGTCATGATTTCATAGAGAACATGTAGCAGAAAACAAAGGAAGCCCTTAGTATATATAAAAACACTGAATGGCTATGCTAAACTTCCACTTGTCCAAATCATTCCAACATTATCATTTTAGTGTTCTAAATTTTAGAAAAATATGGTTCATAGGTTTTCTTTCCATTTAAACCATTATTCATTTTATTACGGTTTCATTAATTTCCTTTGTAGCTGTTAATATTTAATTTCTTCTCAAGTTCATTAATCATTATTTTTCTGTGGATGTTGCTTATCCTTTTACTATGCTGCTTATTCTTGTAGCATTTCTCCCCACATATAGTTTGTAGTTTTGTATCCTGAGCTCATTTGTTGCAAGGATATTTCTTTTCATTGTTCCTGTGAGATATATATATATATATATATAATATATATATATATATATATATTACCCTAAGCATAACTGTGCTTTTAATTTTGTTAATGATTTAAGATCCAAAGGGTCCAGGTAGTGTACTTATTAACTTACTACACTGCATGATTGTTTAGGTCAAATGTTCTTATGTTCATGCTAGCCCTCAAAGTTTTAGACTTCCTACTGTGGGTACTTTATAAAACAAGAATGTTAATGTACTTCTTCATTTGGCAATTTGTGTAGCTCTGCTAGTTTCTTTTATTGATTCAAGGACTCTGTATTAATTCAAGATGTCCTATCCATCCCCTTGTCTTCCATGGTTGTGTCTCTTTCACCTTTTTAGATGTCAATACCCTGAACCACAATCTCTTAGTCATATAGCATGAACCAATATACTCTTTTTTTTTTTTTGGTGGTGGCTGGGGTGGTTTGTTACAGGGTTTTACTGTGTAACAATCCCATCTGTCCTGGAACTCACTCTGTAGACCAGTCTGATCTCAAACTTGGAGATATACCTGCTTTTCATTTCCAAGTTCTGGAATTAAAGGCATAGAACACCACTGCTAACCCACTCACTAGTACATGGACCCAAACTCACTACACATACGTGGATTTCATAGTTCTTTTATGTGAGTTTCAACTTAGTTTGCTTATTTAAGTATATATAATATTTTTGTTGTTGTTGTTGTTGTTGTTGTTGTTGTTGTTGTTTAATCCTTGGTAGCTGAAGGTGTAACTCAGTGTTAGAATACTTGCCCAGTATGCATGAGGTCTTAGATTTAATACCCAACGCAATAAATAAATGAGTAAAGCAATGACTCTAGTTCAATTTTCTCATAACTTTTACCGTTCACCCAATTTAGCCAACCAATGACATACCAAAATAAATTTACCTGATAGAGACTACATGAACCAATGAATTTATCAGAATTACTTGCAGGGACATAAATGGGGGTTATTAACAGGAACATAATTAACTGAAAGGCAGTTCCATCAAGGAAAAGATGACCCTGTATATTTGATGACTCTAAAAAGTTGTATTTCTAGCACTTCCTACACAGCTCACTGGTGTGACTTGGAGACAGGACTCTGAAGCTGTTGTTGCTAACCTTGAGAAAGGGCCTTGTGGATCTTTTAACTTTTGAAAATCTGAGCTTACAAATTCTAAGAGCTTTTTTCCTATCTCCAGGAGAGAGTATTGCAATTTGGAAGAAATATTTGCACAATTTTTTGGGACTGTGTTTTATTTTTATGTGTTTGTCGATCTACAGTAGATGAGTCTGTAATGTTTTGAAAACCAGAAGTTCCGGACATCAACTTTCTAATGCCCCCGAAAAAGTTTTCTGATTGCATTACTACAGTGTTCTCTAATACATCTCTCTTTAGAAACTTATGGCACAAAAGGAAGAAGGAATATCACACCTCTTATTTTCCTCCTGCTTTGATTTCAAGCAGCTGTTCCACATTAGAATAGTTCAACAAAAGCTGGACACAAATTGCCCATTGGGTAAAGTGAAAATGTAAGGGTTCTTTTGAAAGTTGTTTAGATGGTGTTTTGCTGGGACAAACTTGTAAAAAAACATTTTGTTAATGTGGACGCGGGTGTGAAAGGCTAAGGCCAACTCATGAAGGAATGTTTCACTGAAGCAGACACAGGAGAGAGGACATTCTCTTAAGGCAAGCATATGAAAAGACTCGATAAAGGATCCTTTGCTAACATCATGCATGTATTGGTGCACGTTACATTGTACAGTTTATACGCATTTGTCAGGACTCTATAGTGAGAAATGCACCAAAAATCTTCTGGTAGTATGCTGCAGTTTCTTCCTGTTCTCTGAACTTGGGCTGATGGGATGCAATTGCTGAGGCAAGGCATGCGCTGAGGCAAGGCACGTGGAGGACACATGGTATTTGGAAGGTATAAATAGGACTCCGTGGGGTGACGGACACAGAGTTTGTCCTGCTGTTACAGCTGGTTGGGCAATGCTTGTGGATCTCTCAGTTTCACTCATCTTTGCTTCCCTGAGAGAGGCACAGCCTTTCCTGGTGTTCCTGTAAGTCCCTCCTTCCCTCCCGCTGACTCAAGCTGAGGCTGAGGCTTGGCTGGTCTCTGCTAGGTCCTGTCACCACTGTTTCTAACTCAACTCTACAAAACTGAACTGCTGGTCTACCTATGAAGTGTGTGTGTGTGTGTGTGTGTGTGTGTAGAGCTCCTCTTGCCTGCTAACCTGTTAACTGAATTGCCAGTTTTCTCACAACATAGACAGGAGTTGCTCCAAAGAACCTTTTTAAACAGGTCAACTTTCCATATATTCTTTCTTTTCCACTCCCACTGGTAGGTGATGGGCTACAAGGGAGGTTAAAGCATTTAAGAAACATCATTAATAATAAGGCTGAAAGAAATTAAAGTTTCTGTAACATAAGAAACAAGAGTTAGTACCTTAAATAAATGTACTCTGTTCTCTAAACTATACAAATCTAGATATGACAACATTTTAAGAAAGATCCTACACTCTCCTCAAAATTTTGATACTCAATATTTTCATTATTTCTCACAGAAATTTTTGGTGATATTATTATAAAATACATGTCACTACAGTGTTTTCAGGAAAGAAAAATAATATATTACTGAACCTAGAGTTGACTGAGGTTGGGCTTGCTATTTAATAGCTCTCGAGAGATGACGTTAACATAAAATCTTTGCTGATTTCTCTAAGATAGGTTTTTACATGGCCTGCCAAAATATGCTTATGTTACTGATTTCTACAGGCAGGAAAATAAAGCAAGATGCATTTTTACTCTGTCACATTTCAGTTAAGAAACACGCAGCTTGTCAACTTTACAAAAGAATATTTTACAAATCTTTTAATCCATTTCCTGTAAAATGAAGGAGTATATATATTTTATAGATCATAAAATATATACTATAATTCCAATGTAAAAGTACTGCCCCTTTAACATAACCCAAAATGGACCAAGACTGCAGTCATAGGTAAATTGTTTGGCTAGTATTCAGAGTCCTGTATTTGTTCTTCAACACTGAAACATAATAAAATAAATAAATTATAAAATTAATGAAAATCCACAAAATCATAGCTGTAATGATATGAGTATTGTGAAATAATGCTCACTGATATAACACTGGGAGATACTGGTTGTGATCAATTCATGTTTTGAGCATAAGTTTTAAGGAAGGACAACTGCAGTAGAAATAGTAACAGGAATGGTGGAGGGTATCCACCAAATAGAAGTACTAAGGAAATCTGAGGGCAGACAGTCAGACAGAAAGGGCTCACCAATAACCAATAGCCAATAACAAATTCCCTGAAAACATACAGGAAAGTAAATTCATACAAACTAAGCAGGATGCACCTACTATTAGGAATATACATGAATGTAAAAACAATTAATGAAAATGTATTTGAAAAAGAGCAAGAAGGGGTAGATAGGAGGTTTGGGATGGGGGAAGGAAAGAAAAAATGATGTAATTAGAGTCCATAATATACATATATAAAAAGACAGTGGGAAGGAAAGAAATATTAAATTCAATGAATTTGCCTAGCCTTTTGTATAGAGCTAGAGCTGGGAATGTATTGTCAACACCAACCTGACTTTGCTTTTACTTGCATATAAGGACAGGATAATATTGACCAGTGGAGACACGCATATGAGAAGTGGAACAAGGTCTCAGATGGAGTGTTGCTAAAACAATGTAAGACCCAGACACTATTGTGGATGCCAAGAAGTGTTTGCTGAAAGGAGCCTGCCATAAGCTGTCTGCTGAGAGGCTCTGCCTGAGCCTGATAAATCCAGAGGTGGATACTCTTAGGCAACCAGTAGACTGAGCATGGGTGTCCAATGGAGGAGTTAGAGAAAGAACTGAAGGAGTTGAAGGGGTTTGCAACCCCATAGGAAGAACAACAATATCAACCAAACAGATCCCCCAGAGCTCTCAGGGACTAAGCCAGCAACCAAGGAGTACCCATGGAGAGACCCATGACTCCAGCCACACACACATGTAGCAGAGGATGGCCTTATCAGGCATCAATAGGAGGAGAGGACCTTGCTCCTGTGAAAGCTGAATGGATGTCCCAGTGTAGGAGGATTTGAGGGTGGGGAAAAAGGAGTAGGTGAGTGGGTGGGGGCACACGCTCATAGAAGCCGAGGGAGGGGGAATGGGATAGAGTTTGGAGGGTGGGAAAGGGGATACCATTTGAAATGTAAATAAAGAATATCTGATAAAAAAGTTTAAAAAAGAAAAGAAAGGAACAGAGAACAATAAAACAACCAACCAGAGACAAGCTACAGAAATTTGAGAAGCATCAGCCTGGGAACTTTCACAGTAACAGGAAAGGCAATCAGCAGCCAATTTTATCTGAACAGGATGAAATAAGAGTGGGATGGTGTTCAAGATTCTCAAAGGTTGCAGGTTGGGCAAGGAAGAGTTAGTCTACCTTGCCTACTAAGATCTGTTTTGGGGTGAGGTATTCACTTGCCTGAAAGGTCAAAGACTGAATGTCTCAGAGAAGTAATTCTGGTACTTTTACCTTTTTATCTACCTTTGAAAGAAAAAAAACTAGAGATCCAAGGAAGGCTAACAAGGTCCTTAGTAGGAGAATGAAACTTTTTAAAGAACATTGTGTTTCAATATAGAACAGCTATCTTCAAAGTCAGTGGATGCTGTGTCTCAGAGTATGGCAAAATTAACCATGCTGATAATGGTATAATGTAAGGTATCTCCAGGAGTAACCTTATGAGCTTAAAAAAAACCAGGGATTTAAAAAGCTGCTGGTTGGACCCAGCTGTTGAATAATCTTCTTCACCTGCACTCTGCAGGGAGGAGAATGGTGGGTAAACAAAAGTAGCCAATAAGGGCTTGAGGGCAGTGAAATAAAAGGATCTTCAAAGGCGCACACAGACACACAGGTCTAGCATTAATAATTTGAAGAAAAGAGGCAAGTAATTGCTGAAAGCACAGCTTGTATACAGAAGATAATACAATAGTAAGTATATTAAAAAAAAGAAGAAAACAGTGAAATCCAGGAGGTGTTTCTTCAAGGCACGTGCAAAACTATACCTTGCTGAGGGCCTAATACCTTTTCCTTCATTCTATGGTCATGGAATCCTTAGAAATGTATGGCCTTCCATTAATGACTTTACCTCCATCACAATCATTTTCTAGATTAAATTTTGCTTATTGCAAAAGTATCAAACTGCACAGTACTCTTCCACCCATGAATACGAAATTGTTGAATGAGTAAGCTGGAAAGAATAAACTCACAGAGCATTGTAAGTAAAATGTACCCTGGGTGCCTTCCCTGCCAAGACTGCCATTACATCTGAAGAGGAAACAGGTTTCAGAAATGGTTCTTCATTACGAAGTTATATGAAAGTCTTGGCATACAGTGGGTAGAGAGTAAAATTTACATCCCCAAATGTGTTTTCCTCTCTAGGAAAGAACAAAAGCAACAATTCCAACACAAAATGACTAAGTAATATTCAATTGTATGTAACAGACACTGAGAATATACCGTGACCATGTATAGAAGTAAATGGTTCATTATCTCACATGTTTGGGGAGTCTAAACAAGTAAAGTTAATAAGATCAGAATGATGGAGGAATTGAGGCATGGTGGGCCAAGGGCATATAGTTTAGATGTCTTAATTGAGTCTAGAGATTTATTGTATATTAAGGTGCCTATAATAGACAGTGTAAACTTCATAATAACCTACTTCACTTTAATTTCTCACCATCCATATGTAGTGTTATTGCACTTATACTGTGTTATTTTATTTTATCATTCTATACTGTAAATGAGTTATATGATCACATGACACTGAACTGTATAATGCTATAAATCAATCATTATTTGTCATTTTGAAATAATGCTCTTTAAAACAAAAGCTAAAGAAGTTCTCAATCAATAGGGACTTTATAAATTACACGTGTTGAGTGTTATTGCTTAACAAACACCTTTCAGATGCTTTTAATCATATTTTCTTTAGCAATTATGGCCAATAGTAAAGGTAGATTCTACACTTCTCCACATTATTGTATAAGAGTTTGAGATTGAGATTGCTTATGTAAGACTCCCTATATCTCTCTTGTCACTATCCAATAGAGTTGAGATGAGAAGACATTTCCATCTGTGTCCTAGAGGCAGAGTGGGATAATATTGCTTCTATCCTTGCCTTTGAACAGAAACTTGGGGCTCTTATACTGAATGAAGTGCAAGAAGGGGTAATGTTAACAGATGTGAAAAAAATGCAGCTGCTGGTTGGAATTCGAAGCTCCCCAAACTCTCATCTCTTAGAGGGCTAACACACTTCCTTTATCTGAGAACCTGATATTAGCAAGAGACATTCTACCTTTGGTTTGGGCTGTAGGGAAAAAAAATGCACTTTGCTGAAAATAAGCTGTTGATTGCTTACATGGGCTTCTGTGGCATGCCAGCTCTTCCTGCCAGCCTGCTCTTCTTTATCAAAGAGCTAGAAGCTCCGAGTGAGGTGAGAATCCCACTTGACAAGCAGACATAGCCATTTGGGGAATATACAAATTAAAAGGCTCTAAGATAGAAATAGGAACATTAGCAGCAGGGAGTGTCTTGGGGATACACTGTGTCAGATTGCATCCAGGAATTGGGAGAGTAAGTGAGTCATAGCCTTCCAAAGGATAAACCATGCTGTGTTAGAACTTGGACAACCTCTGAATCTGTAGCAGTTATTTAACGTTGCCAGGGATGGCTTTGATACTGGCAAGCCTGCACTGCTTGGGGACATCTTTGAATCATGCACAGTATGCCTGCCCTCCATGTTGCTTCAGCATTTCTCCCAACTTCTAACTTGTAAGTCAGGCATGATCATAGGATTTTTGTCTGTTTTTTTCAGAGTAAAAATACAGAGATGTACAAAATTAAAGATATGTTGCCTAGGTCCTCTGGCGTTTCTCAGAATTAGCTAGACAATTGTGACGGTGATGGTCTTTATCAGAATATATAGCACATGTATCCTATCATGGATACATCAGATCTCTGTGTTTGCCAAGAAACCCTAATTATGATGAAGAAAAACCTCCTTAAACTAGGCCAATTATTTCACTGGGAAAATCGAAAGTACTTTATAGAAACCACATGGGTGGATGGATGGATGGATGGATGGATGGATGGATGGATGGATGGATGGATGGTTGTGCTGTGTCATGGCTCTGGTTATCATTCTGGGTTTCTGGACTCTGCTTGCTCTCAGCTGGTACCAACCTACTTAATCTCCTCTCTGCATCCATCCCAAACTTATTTCTTTCCTCTATTCCTACTTACCTGTTCCACTCCCTCTCTTCTGATTATCTCAGCTGCCACATTCTCTGTGGTCTTCCTGTTCTCTTTTGCAGTCTCCAGTTTATTATGAACTACTTGACAATTTATTATGAACTTGTTATTTATTTGTTATGAGTATTCCCTGCTCTGTATTCATATGATTCTTTGGCACCCTTCTTCAAGATTGATTTAGTTTCTATATTTCAGTAAAAAAAATTCCATTGTGAAAAATGTTGAGTTGATTTGTGGCACAAAGAGATTTCTTTGTATACAGGTCTTTGGATAATTAATGCATCTGTGGATCATTTACTCTTGCACTGTTAATGCGAAATATGCAAGGGAAAGAACTGAACAGGCTCATTATGGCTCATGGGATGAGAGGGACTTGAACTCATCAGGTTGGGAAATGTGGAAAGGTGTGGAACAGTTCTGTCTCCTGTATTAGGAGTGGGAAGTGGAGTGTCTGTCTATAGGCCTATGGACAAGGAAGCAGTTGTTTCAGTTTATATCCTGATCATGTATAACTTTTTAATGCCCATAACTGGTGACCTAATTCCATAAGTGAAACCCAATCCCTTCAGCCAAACAGCACCACAGTCTGGGAACAAACAGTTCTATATCTGTTACATTTATGTTGTCTGAATTCAATACCATGGCCAAAAGGATATTAAAGAAGAAAATGTGTATTTTGGCTTAGAGTTACAGAGAGATAGAGAAACCCTGGTGATGGGGAAGGCAGATGGTAGACAGGAGAAGGAAAGCTGTCTGGTCCCTACAGGAAAGTTTATAAACTCATACTCATACCCAGTGACATATGTCCTCCAACAAGACTTTATATATAAAAGGCTCTGAAAGATCCCAAATAGCACCATCAATTGGATCAAGGAGTTTAAACGTTTGATTTTTATGGGGAATTTTTTTTATTCAAATAACATCACACACACACACACACACACACACACACACAAAGAGTCATCTCATGTCAGGCTATGATATTGTATGGATAACCCCATGATTAATTTTAATGTAGTCATCTAATTATTTTTCCCAATGACCTCTCCTGATTTAAATCAATGCTGTGGTTCCTGTGTATGATATAAGCATACCACCAGTGAACTACATTCTTTTAACTTTCTTTCTTTATTATTATTATTATTATTATTATTATTATTATTTGATATATTCTTTACATTTCAAATGATTTCCCCTTTTCTGGATCCCCCGTCCCTGAAAGTCCCATAAGCCCTCTTACCTTCCCCTGTTCCCCCATCCACCCCTTCCCACTTCCATGTTCTGGTATTCCCCTACACTGCTACACTGAGCCTTTCCAGAACCAGGGGCCACTCCTTCCTTCTTCTTGGACATAATTTGATATGTGGATTGTGTCTTGGGTATTCCAAGCTTCTAGACTAATATCTGCTTATCAGTAAGTACATACCATGAGTGTTCTTTTAAGACTGGGTTACCTCACTTAGGATGATGTTCTCCAGCTCCGTCCATTTGTCTAAGAAATTCATGAATTCATTGTTTCTAATGGCTGAATAGTACTCCATTGTGTATATATACCACATTTTTTTGTATCCATTCCTCCACTGAGGGACATTTGGGTTCTTTCCAGCTTCTGACTATTATAAATAGGGCTGCTATGAACATAGTGGAACATGTATCCTTATTACATGCTGGGGAATCCTCTGTGTATGTGCCCAGGAGTAGTATAGCAGGGTTCTCTGGAAGTGATGTGCATAGTTTTCTGAGGCACCTCCAGATTGATTTCCAGAGTGGTTGTGCTAGCTTTCAATCCCACCAGCAGTGGAGGAGTGTTCTCTGAGCGCCTTCTGTGTGGTAACCCTGTAGAGGGTCATTTGCCCTGCAGACTGAATGGCACTGGGAGGGGTGCACCACCATCTTGGCTCCCAGATGCCAGAGAGATCTGACAGCACCAGGTACACAGACATAGCCTGAGGCTAACATCGCTTGGGTCTTAGCCTGTCAGGCTTTTCCCTGCACCCAGGGTCTTTTATCTTTCTAGAATGTACCTCAGTAGTTGCCCAGGCACCTTGTTTGGGGCAATGTTTCCGGCTTGATAATTCTTACCAAGGAAGACCAAATATAGTAGTGAGGGTTTTCATGTACTATGGTGCATGAAATTTTTAACTTTCAAAGTCAAAGTTGCTATCTTTTGATACTGCTGCTCAGGAATTTATTACAAAAATATGATTTACCTCATTTTGTAAAAGAAGGTATCATGTACTTGTGTCTCAGATAACTAGAGGTTGTGACACTTCACATGTATCTAAGAGTTTATTAAATCTAAAATATGTTATTCTTTTAAAGTTTGAACAATGAATATTTTAAGAGTTTATATTTAATTTATTTTATTTTATTTGTATGGGTATCTATAGCATATATACTTGTGTGACATAAGGCTCTAATGCCCACAGAGGTCTGAAGAAGGTATCAGATCCCCTGAAACGTTAGTTACAGACAGTTTTAAACAACTATGTGAACAGGGGTAACCAAACTTGAGTTCTCTACAAGAACGACTATTGCTTTCGACTGATGAACCATCTGAGCACCACTGTTATTTTTACAGTATCTATAGCTTACTATTAAAGAGGAAACCATACAGATTAATGTTAATAAATTTTATAGTATGTGTTTATTAGCATAATTTCGTATTTAAACAAGGACTTAACAAACTCCAAGTTCCTATAGGTTAAGTAAGAATCTTGATTAAAAAAAAATCAGATTCCACTACAGGGAATATGAATGTCAATAAAAAAGTTAAGCAATGTTCATTTCTAGCCGGCTCCTTAGTGATTGCATAGCCTGTTGTCCACAAAGCACACTTAAATTATCAATGTCAAAGAAAACTAATTTTGACTCTAGAATTACTAGGTTTTTGCAAAATGGAGCAGAAGAGCATACCACTCTAATTTTCTGCTCTAAGCCTTAAGCAAGATGAATTTCTGTTGAGTTAGGCTCCTTGCTTAAAGACAACCTAGCTTGGAACAGGTTTTGAATTAAAAACATAATTCTGTTGACTCTCCTACCTGCTGGGACTGCTATTTACTACAGTGATTCCAAGTTCCTTTGTTCACATTAGTAGGAGTTACTGTGTGCACAGCTTTAATTCACAGCCTCTGTCTGGTTTTTTTTTTTTTTTTTTAGTTCACACAGGTATTGTGAACATAAACATATACACAGAAAGACAGATTTATCTGTGTTTCAGGCAAGCTTTTGCAAAGCAAGAACGGGCTGCAAAGAGATTGTTGATTGATACTAAATTTTTGACAGCAGGGTGTATATTTTCAGCTATAAGATGAGTAACTTGGGCTACAGGGGGACCGATGAGGATAACACTCAGATTTATTAAGGACCTTCCCAGTGAGCAGGCTATGTCCTTACCCGGCACTAAAATAAATAGTGCCAGATTCCAATTATATGATCCTGCGATGTGTAATTTAGCTTTGATTAACTGCTATAAATCACCACCATCTTCTTAATCCTGGGTGTGTTTTCCAGCATGCATCTGTAGATTTAAAATGCTGCGATATTCCTTAAATTTCTTTAAGAATGCATTAAATAATATATCATGTTTTACTTGGAGGTTTTTTTTTAAAAAAAGGCTCCTGCCTCTGTCTTTTATGTACCAAAAATTAATTATACTCTTAATATTTGATGGACAATCAAGTATGTAGCATAATCAGTGGAATAGAAACAACAGTTTGTTTCATAAAACTTTGAGGATGTACAGATGAAGATAGATTGGTTAGGACAAGTTCCTTCCTTCCTTCCTTCCTTCCTTCCTTCCTTCCTTCCTTCCTTCCTTCTTTCCTTCCTTCCTTCCTTCCTGTCTGCCTTCCAATCAATACATATATTAATTTATATAAATAGATCTTTTTGTGTGTCTTTAAGGGAATTTTATACACGTGTACAATGACATACCATATCAACTTCCTACCTATATACTCTACTACTCTATATCCCCCTCAATAAGCACATACCTACACTTCATTTTTTTTAAATAATCCACTAGATCCAGTTAACGCTGCCCATATATGCATGGCTATGGAATCATCTACTAGAACATGGCTATTCTGACACTGGCCATGTCTTCAAAATAGAAATGTTGATTCTCTTTCCCATCACAGCTATTAGTAGCCAGAAGTTCTTCAGTGAGGAGTAGGACCTACAGATCCTTATGGCAGCAGGGGTGAAATTAGGGCTGGCTTGAAAATGCACAGCTTTCGTACAGGTTATCTCTTATGCTGAATACTCCTTGTGTATAAGCCATATCATAACCAGGAAACAGTGTTTCATTGTACATCTGCGCATCCTTCAGCTCTTACATTCTTTCTGCTCTCCTTCTGTACTGTTTTCTTATTTTATAGTGGTATTGGTGGTACTTGGATGATACAGATTTCCTATTTAGGACTGAGCAATCAGTTTCTTCCTCTCAGCATTTAGATTAGGATCATCTCCCTGTTGACTGCTCTCCAGTACATAAAGGAAGCTTCTCTGACAAAAACTGACCAAAACTGATTAAATGTATTTCTACTTCCCTTATTTTTGGTAGATTTGATGAAATAAATAATAGTATACACTTTCTATCTACTCAAGGTAGACATCATTATCCAATTAGCAATTTGAATAATAATATATCTTTATTATTTCTCTGATCTTGGATGTGGTTGTTTGCCATTTGTATCTCAATTTTTGTACTTACAACATATGTTGTAATATATTAATTGATATATTGATATTTATGATAATTTATACATGCTAATAAATTATAATTCACATTATAATGTGGGTGAAATGACAGTATGCTCAGAGGAACTTATCAAGGGCATTGTAATTGCTCAGGAAGTAGTCCCCCTGAAACCATTTCTTGAGGCATGGAATGTCTATAGGAAAAGTGTATTTAGGATTATCATAAAATAATCAATCATTCTTCTGTCTTATCTCTCTAACTCACAATATTTCTGGGTAGCTGGCATTAAGTTTTAATAGTAACTGTATCTGGGATAGATCCCTAGGAGGGGCAGTCTCTGCATGGTCTCTCCCTCAGTCTCTGCCCCACACGATGTCTCTTTATCTCCTCCTGTAGGCATTTTGTTTCCCCCCTTCTAAGAAGGAACAGAGTATTCATACTTTGTTCTTCCTTCTTGAGCTTCATTTGGTCTGTGAATTATATCATGGGTATTTCAAACTTCTGGACTAATATCCACCTATCAATGAGTGCATACCAGACACTATTGTGGATGCCAACAAGTGCTTGCTGACAGGAGCCTGATATAGCTGTCACCTGGGAGGCTTTGTCAGGGCATGACAAATAAAGAGGAGACACTCTCAGCCAACCATTAAACTGAACACAGGGTCTTCAATGGAGGAGCTGGAGAAAGGACCCAAGGAGCTGAGAGGTTTGCAGAGCCATAGGAGGAACAACAATTTGAACCACCCAGTATCCCCAGGGCTCCCAGGCACTAAACCACCAATCAAAGAGTACACTTCGAGGGACCCATGGTTGCAGATGCACATGCAGCAGAGGATGACCTTGTTGGATGTCAAAGGGAGGAGAGTTCTTTGGTCCTGAGAAGGCTAAATGCCCCAGTATAGGGGAATGCCAGGACAGGGAAGCAGGAGTGGGTGGATTGGTGAGCAGGGGGAAGGGGGATGATTTAGGGGATTTTTTTTTATTGGATATATTCTATATTTACAATTCATTTCCCTTTTTCTGGTTCCCCACCCCCAAAGGTCCCACATGCCCTTTTCCCTTCCCCTGCTCCCTCATCCACCCCCTCCCACCTCACTGTTCTTGTACTCCCCCACAATGATGTTTTGGTCCATTCTAGCACCAGTGTCCACTCCTTCCTTCTTGTGAGACATCACTTGATATGTGATTTATGTCTTTGGTGTTCCAAGCTTCTAGGCTAATATTCACTTATCAGTGACTGTATACCATGGGTATTCTTTTGAGACTGGGTCACCTCACTTAGTATGACGTTCTCCAGCTCCATCCATTTCTCTAAAAATTTCATGAATTCATTGTTTCTAATGGCTGAATAGTACTCCATTGTGTATATATACCACATTTTTTGTATCCATTCCTCTGTTGAGGGACATCTGGGTTCTTATAATAGCTTCTGGCTATTATATATAAGGCTGCTATGAACATAGTGGAGCATGGATGGTTATTGCATGCTGAGGAATCTTCTGGGTATATTCCCAGGAGTGGTATGGCTGGGTCCTCTGGAAGTATCACATCCAGTTTTCTGAGGAACCGCCATACTGATTTCCAGAGTGGTTGTACCAGCTTGCATTCCCACCAGCAGTGGAGGAGTGTTCCTCTTTCTCCACATCCTCGCCAACACCTGATGTTTTCTGAGTTTTTAATCTTAGCCATTCTGACTGGTGTGAGGTGGAATCTCAGGGTTGTTTTAATTTGCATTTTCCTAATGACTAATGATGTTGAACATTTTTTAAGGTGTTTCTCAGCCATCCGAATTTCTTCAGGTGAAAAGTCTCTGTTTAGCTCTGTACCCCATTTTTGGATAGGGTTATTTGGTTTTCTGGGGTCTAACCTCTTGAGTTCTTTGTATACATTGGAAATTAGCCCTGTGTTGGATGTGGGGTTGGTGAAGATTTTTTCCCAATTTGTTGGTTGCTGATTTATCCTTTTGACAGTGTCTTTTGCCTTACAGAAACTTTGTAATTTTATGAGGTCCCATTTGTCTATTCTTGCTCTTAGAGCATAAGCTATTGGTGTTCTGTTCAGGAATTTTTCCCCTGAGCCAATGTCCTCAAGGGTCTTCCCCAGTTTCTTTTCTATTAGTTTTAGTGTGTCTGGTTTTATGTGGAGGTCCTTGATCCACTTGGAGTTGAGCTTAGTGCAAGGAGATGAGTGGATCAATTCTCATTCTTCTGCATGTTGAACTCCAGTTGAGCCAGCACCATCTGATGAAAAGGCTATCTTTTTTCCACTGGATGTTTTCAGGTCCTTTGTCGAAGATCAATTGGCCATAGATGTGCGGGTTCAATTCTGGGTCTTCGATCCTATTCCATTGATCCGCCTCCCTGTCACTGAACCAATACCATGCAGTTTTTAATACTACTGCTCTGTAATATTGCTTGAGATCCAGGATATTGATTCCCGATTTAGGGGATTTTTGAGGGGGAGGAACTAGGAAAGGGGAAAACATTTGAAATGAAAATAAAGAATATATCTAATAAAAAAAAAACAGGCCTAATGGGGATAAAGCATAAATTCAATAAAAATACATGTATTTTTTTAAAGTTTTAATAGTAATTACAACTGAACAATTTACAATATAAATTTGCTGAAGGAAAAATAAAACATTCTTCCTACAGTTAATTAAAATGTATTCTCAGTGATATACTATTTAATATTCCCCAGGGCATCACTCCTGCTCTAAGCATAGTATCTGAGAATTAATGGCAAACAATGGCAGGACCAGTCTGAACTAAAGCGCATGATCCATTTTCATCATGCGTATGTGATGTTGCTCCTGGTGTCATCTGATTGGTTAGGTGTAATGAACAGCAATTTTGAAATTTTAAAGTTAAATTGCCCCAAGGAACAAGGTTCATTTTATAAAATATGAAATATATGATGGATAAAGAAACATTGTTGGAGCTGCATGATGTGGCACATGCTTGTAATTTTGCCACTTGTTAGTCTGAGACAAGAGGAACATGAATTCAAAACTGCTGTCTCAAAAACCTAGCGTACAGGGGAGGTAGTGCAATATATGTATCTGCTTTAGGATTAAAAACAGTTTCAAAGGCAACTAAGTGTATTCGTTTTACATTGAGGAAAAATTAGTTTTAATAACATAAACTAATACAGTGTTATAATCCCAGACTATAATAATTTCCATGACCTTATTCTAGAGAGCAATGTCTATATATTATGATAATCATTTGTTGAAAGCAGCAAACAGGTAGAAAGTGACGTTACACAACAGGTATCCACTACAAATATTAGAGACAACATACTGATATTGCCTAATCAATGTATTTGCAGTGCTTTGGGATCAGTTTTTTTATTTGTTTGGTCAAGGGCAAGTCCAAGGTTGAATTCTCACCTCTCCTCAAGTCTTCACTCTTTCTGCAGCTCTTTCTTTGTGGTTCTTGACTTCTCTTTAGTATGTTTTATGTGTGTCTATCTCTACATGATGTCTAGTTGTCTCTATTGATTTCTAGAAATGTGGTCACTAACAAGGATTTTTTTTCATATTCATTGAGCAGCATAGAAAGCATCACATGCGAGAAGGAATGAGGCATACGTTGACGAAATGTTTAACTGAGTTTTATAAGGGATTAAGCTATTTAGCCCAACTGATCCCAAAGCACTGCAAATACATTGATTAGGCAATATCAGTATGTTGTCTCTAATATTTGTAGTGGATATCTGTTGTGTAACGTCACTTTCTACCTGTTTGCTGCTTTCAACAAATGATTATCATAATATATAGACATTGCTCTCTAGAATAAGGCCATGGAAATTATTATAGTCTGGGATTATAACACTGTATTAGTTTATGTTATAAAAGCTAATTATGTAGAAAATCTGAATTTGATTGTTACATTGCCCTTAAAAATATGTGCTAAACAAATAGCCTTAAATGCAGAATATCATTCTTTATTTTTCAGTAGATTTAAGGTATATTATTAACTTGTGTGTGAGGTCCAGAAAATAAGTCCAACCTCTTATAATGGAAAAGATATTTTCATAAAAGTATATCCCTACATGCCAGTAAGATGCTTTCTGCAAATCTTGAGGACCTGATTTCAATCCCTATACTCTATGTGAACAATTCAGTGTGATGATACCCACTCAAAATCCTAGGACTGGATTCATTGATCTCATTGGCAGCCAGTGTAGTATATTTGTTCATCTCCAGGCCAGTGAAAGAACTTATTTCAAAATAAAACAGAAATCATCAACAACAGCAACAAAAATAAAAGCACCAAAAATTAAAATAACATCTGAGGTGACCTCTAGCCTCTGCAAATACGCATACCTACACACAAAGTGATACACACACATACATACAGTTAAAACAAATAAAGGAAATATTTATCATATAAAATATATGTAAAATTGTATGCTCTTCTCTTTTACAATAGCTTAACTCTCTAAAAATGGAACTTCTCCCGGTCTTCATTTAGAATGAAGCACCATGGGTAGACTTAGATTTATAATTGTCACATTTGTGTTGAATCATTTGATATTCTTGGCCTTTGCTCCTTGTCACAGTAAAATCATCATCGTCGAAATGACTTACAGAAATATATTTGCAAATTTTAATTACCCATAACAACTCTCTGATATAATGAAATAGTGACTTTGGGAGACCTGATGCCCGACTGATGCATCAATCTGGTCCTGCATCATTTAATTAGCTGGATGTGAATTTACTGATAGAATTGCTAGAATTTTAATAGGTAGATTCACTGTCATTGAAGAGAATTGAGCATAGCTGTAAGACAATCATAATGAATAATGTAATATGTAGGATCGAAAACAATTCTATTTACTCAGGAACTCTTCTGTGGACCTGATGTCCTACAGACAACATAGGTTCCTGACAGAAGCTATTTAAACCTTAATGAGGTTTAGTAGTATGACTTATGAATCATTTCTACATTATAGTGGTTATGCCCAAACTGATAAATTCATCATTTAAACAATATATGTATGTATATGTTGTATGAATATATACATACAAATATATACATGTGACTTTTTTATTCCCCATTTTCTCACATGGCAATCCATTGTTTTAGAGTTCCTACCAAGTACCAAGTGCTGTAAAAATATAATTTTAAACATAAATCTTGCAAAATAAAGAATTAATTGTAAATACCAAGTGAAATACCAGAGGAGCAGATTATTACTATGCATTGGGATAAGACTAGTACTTTTTGGAGCATGGAATACCTTGTGGAACTAACAAGAAAGTGTATGCTAGAATAGGGTGCTGAAGGGCTGAAATGGCAAAGTACAATTTCTTTGCTTCAGGCAATTCCGAAGACAAGCATGTGAGCAGGAAAGCAAGGTGATTTCATATTTTTCACATTTTTTATTCTAGTCATTTTTTAAAATTTATTTCTATTTTCTTGTAAAACTATTAACTCCTCAGTTGATAGTTTTCTCTGTAATCTCCAAGTTATTTATTTATGTTTTCTTTCCTAAGCAAATCTATTTTTAATTGAAATAAAATATAAAGACATTTTCCCAACATTTGGGAGTTTTATTTTAATATTTAGGCCAATAAAATGTGAAGGCAGTGTCACATGTTGGAAATTAACTCAGGAAACAGATTTTTTTCTTTTATCAAAGAATGGTGTGGAGTTCAGATTTCCTTGTGACAAAATCTGGATGTTGACATCATGGCCACTGAGGCATTATCTGGGAGTAATGAGGTATTTGTTTTATTGCTTTTACAAGCAATAAAACATGATGTCAAATATATGATGACCTTGTAAAGAGAAAAATTACCCTTTTCATTCAATGATATATTATTATATCATTATTTTTTAATCATTTAAGTCTGTCTTCAATGGAAATGATTGAAAATTGTTACTAAGAAATTTTTAGTTCCTCAGGAGATATTTGATGATGTCTTCAAACAATTTCAGTTGGAACAACTGGAGGTGGCTGCTTTCATAGGTAGAGGCCAACATATTACTGATTCCTCTGCAATGGAAAATGGTTTTTAAAACAGGCATCTGACCAGAAATATCAAGGGTCAAGTTACAGCATCCTTGATCTACACAGTATCATAAAGTCTTTCTCTGATCTTGGTTTTGTTTCTTTATGCCTTTAGTACTCATTCCAAACTGAGAATTTAACAGTGTTTTCCAGAAATAAGGGCTGGAATCACTGAAGTTATATGCTCTCATGGTGAGAGAAAATTAAAAAAAAGTTCAATAACAAGGTAAATTTTCTACCAAAATCCCCACATATATTGTTCCTCATTTTTTAGTGCATGGCAGTAACATTGGTGTGCTTGTTGGTGTACCTTGTTGATAGACACTGAAAAAAATCTCTTAAAGAAAAATTCAAATGCAGATATCTTTTCTTAGTGGATCTAAAATTTCATTGGACTTAAAATGGATGCTATTTGCATAATGCATATTGATAATTTTTAGTGTTTAATACAGAGTGATCTGAGACCTATAGCCAGCTATGAGTTGAGGAAACCTGTGCAATTTTATGACTAAGTAGCAAAATAAAAGAGTAGGAGTTGGTCAGGTCAAACAAACATCCTAAACCATGCATGAACATGTTGCAGAATTATAGGAAGTTGCTTTTGCTTTCCCTTATTGTGAAAAACACATAAGAAACATAACTTGTGGAGAAAAGGTTTATCTGGGTACTTGGTTCCATTGTCTTGGCCTGCTTATGACAGAACGTTAGGATGGAGAACACATAATAGAAAATATCAGGGAAATACATGGAGACTATGAAGAGAGCCTTTATGGATACTCTACTAGTGAGCCACCTTCTGTAGCTTATATTCAACATGGCTTCTACTGTCTCACTCATATCACCTTAAGTTATGGCTTCCCCATGTATAAATCCAATGATGGTGATAGAGTTCCTGTGGTCTCGTTATTGCCCACAGACACCATATGTGAACACTGAAACACAGAGTACCAAGTTGTTGTTTCATTTTATGTGAGATTTTGGAGAACATTTAAGATTTAAAGAATGTCATATATTTTGCCTAAGCATCATAATTAATTGAAGTGACTTGGATATTAGGTAAAACTCAGATGTAGCAAAGATCCTTGAAGCCATTCAAAGAACTCCAAAATTTATTCTAGAAACATGACTTCTAAGCATAAAAGTAAGTATGGTAATGTTCACATCTAAAGCCTAGGAAAAAATACTAGTCAGTGTTACATAATAAATTTCTTTAGTAGTACTGATGGTCCATGTTTAGTGACGGGAGTATTGTGGATGTCTCCGTCTGAACCATTGAAAGACTGGCTGGTTCTCCTATTTGTGTAAAACCCTGATACTTCCATACATTTATCCTTTAGTGAAGCAGGAATTTAGGCAGCACATGATAAAGTATTTCTGAAAAGTGTTTCTGTCAAGTTTGGGCTAGAATTACAAAATACTTCTTATAGAATACAGGGAAGATAATACTGGTAAGATAATAAATATTGTACTGGGTTATCTGGTGCCTATACACTACTTCTGAAGAAGTTGTTATTTTTCTTATAAAGAATAAATACCAGGTCTTAGCACTTATGTAGGGCCCTACTAGATTAAGGACTTGCTTATATGTTATGAAAATTGATCAGTCTGTCCCTCAAGCCTGTACTTTTTTTCTCTAACAAGTTCAAGAGGTACATAGACTATTTAAATCTTGTTTTTTATAACAGCCATGTGATGTCGACATTATTATAGCCCTATTTATTACACAAAAAATCCCTATCTAAAAGGTCTTGTTTAGTAATTCCCAGAAGCTGTGCTTTAGATGCAGATTTGATTTGCAAAAGGTTTTTTTGTTTTGTTTTGTTTTGTTTTGTTTTGTTTTTTATTTTAATTTGATTGTACTTCTGTTTGGGATCTCCAAAATACCAAATTCTACCATCTTTCCTCTTTTTCTAGACTTGTGTGGAAATGGAAAGTAATTGCTCAGCATGATGTTCTGAGTCTGAGTGGCTTTCTGTATAATTTAAAGTCATCTTCAAGGTGGTACTGATAGCAAGCTTCATAAAGCACAGAAAGTGGTAATTCTTCCAAAGACTGAAACAATAAATAGTATGATAATGCATAATCTACAGCCTTAATGTAGGTGATTTCCTACAAATAAAAAATAAATAATGTGTATTGCATATTTCAGTTATACTCTTGCTCCTTAGTGATCACTGAAGAATGGAATATTTATAACAGATTAAGCAAGTTAATGTTCCATCCATCTATGAACCTGGGTTTTTCTTGGCTGTGGGGATATAATATTTCAATGTGACTTCTTAACTTTGTTTATTTGGTAGTTTGAATTTGAGGGCAATCTTGTGCATTTCAATAAAATTCAGTTTGAAATTAAGAAAGCCTTGAAAACTTTTAAAATTTAAACTGTAGCACTAAAACCAGCTGGCAGTATACCTCAAATATCTGATGTTCTGAGACTTTCTTTGAAATTTGTTAAGAATGGTTTGGAGATATTCACAAAGGTACTCAGCACTGTGCTGGCTAAGTTTATCGAGTAAGTAGTTAAATGCCATGGTTCATGTCTGTCACTATGACTACTACATTTACTGGTAAGCTTTATTTTGTGGTGGTAGTAGTACAGAGAAGGAAATTTAAACAGAAAGGACTGAAGGAGCTGAAGGTGTTTGTGACCTCGTAGGAAGAAAAACAATATCAACCAGCCAGCCCCCGCCTCCCCCACCTCCCAGTTCCCAGAGACTAAACCACCAATAAAGAGTACACAGGAAGGGACCCATGATTCCAGCCACATATGTAGCAGAGGAGGCCTTGTCAGGCATCAATGGGAGGGGAGGCCCTTGGTCCTGTGAAGAACTGATGCCCCAGTGTTGGTGAATGCCAGGGCTGGGAGGCAGGAGTAGGTGGGTGGGAGAAACACCCTCAGAGAAGCAGGGGTAGGGAGGAAAAGATATGGGAGGGGGAGGTTCCAAGGGACAAACCAGGAAAGGGGACAACATTTGAAATGTAAATAAAGAAATTTCCTAAAAAAAGAAAAAAGAAAAAATAATAAAAATCAATTTTCTCCTTCCTAAATGGTCAAGAGTTAACAAAGGTTTGACCACTGATAAAGGACACTCTGACTCTTTGTTTATTTGTTTGTATGACACTGTGTTTATTCTAGATCTCCTACTTCCTAAAGGACAGTTAAATAATTTGGATGGAGGCTCTGCTTAGAAGACAAATACAATTATTTGGTATTGTGTTCTGGAAGTTACAAGAACTGGTTTCTTAGTAATTAAAGACACTTACTAGTAATTCCAGCAAAACTAAGTGAAAAAAATTTCCATTTTAACTATTTTAAGAAGACAACTCCTACCTGGTGAATCTAGACCATTGCCATGACAATACTGAGTCTTGAAAATTCATTTTTTTTCATTTTTTTTTGTTGTTCCTCAAACATGCTGTTTGTATTGTCCATAAAATGATAATATCTCAGCTTTGCTTTTTAATGTGGACACTTTATTCCAAAGTATTTATTTGCCCTTGGGAGATAAGAAAGTTAGGTTCCAATGCCTTATTCATTGTACATATTTTACTTGATGGTGAAGCATATTTCTATTTTTCTTTAATTTTGCAAATTTCTATAGTAATTATTTAGTTCAATATGATTTATAATTGGACAAAAGACCTCAGCAGGATGTGAATTTATTGCAGCAAGTGCAAGTATGACTGTTTGGCATCTATATTCTCTCTGTCAATGTCAAGTAATGGCAGTCATATTTTCTTTGTTGGGAGTTTCTCTAATAGATTCTGGGATTTATCACCCTGAAGCCCATTCTTGCAGAACTGCATATGGATAGAAGTGTCTCCTGCTCTGTCAAGTGAAGAGTCCAGGCTTGACAGCACAACCCATGATCTGTTCTCAGCATCCCTATTTAATAACTGTAGCGTCAGATTTTCCATCTCCTCCCAGAGCTAGCCTCACTAACCTTAGTGATAGGAAATGACATCCAACCACAGTCTATCTTTTCAATTCCATTCCACTTGTTACTGTCAATGGGTTAATAAGTTGAAAATTGGAAAAAGGAAAAAAGATAAAACAATTTTACTGGCATTTCTGTCCTTGAAGTTTTGGTTTTGTTTTGCTTTTGTTTTTATCCCAAAATGTCCTGGTACCTTTACCATGTGTCAGACCCAAGTATATTCTACAATTTATATATAATAATGTACCATGTGGCACCATAATAGGTAATCCTGAGAGAGGACTAAATATGTATATAAAAAAGAGCAGTTTCTGAGCATTTCTTGCACAGAAAAGGAAGCCATCCACCATTGTAAATGTAAATATAGAATGATGTTTGTAATGATGGCATTTAATAAGTAGGCATTGACTTTCTCTACTGGAAGAGAAGGTCTCTGACTATGAACTAATTCTCACTTTTTTAAACAAGGAGAAAAATCCATTGAAAACAGTCCTCCCTACAGCTATGCAAAATGTTCAGAAATAATATTTGCTTCTCTAACCTCTTGGCCCTACTGAGTATCATTCAGTTTTGCCAAAGGTCTATAAATACAGGTCCTTTAGTATTAAAGTTACATCTGGGTTTATTTAAACAGGAATTATCTTACCTAGTTTCTTTCTTTAGAGATATACTAGTTTAGCTGTCATACATTCTCATTTTTATGTATCTTATATTAAAATCTATGTCATTCTTCTCAGGTAGTTTGAATTTATATGCACTTTCTCGGGTATATCCATCATTTGGAAGCCTAAGCCATTTTTTGCTTGAGCTGTTGTTTCTCTATCCATATCTACTAGATATTCTTCTACAATTAACACCTTCAATTATATTGGAGCTACTAGGTAGGTCACCAGTGTTTCAAAGATATTTTTAGACCAAAACATTATGGAGGCTATATTTTTAATAATAAGTTTTAAGATATGATGGGTGGTATTGGTATATAAAATATGGATTGACTGCCTTCTTTGTATTTGTTGAATATTGAAGAGAAGGAATTAATTTAACTGAAGCAAAAATTTCTAAAATGCCCTGTTGATGTAGTAAACCACTGGAGCCATTTTGGCATGTAGTGTTGGCACAATTAGCAAATCAAGAGACTCCCAAGAAAAAGGAAGGAGAGGACACTGGTCCTGAAAAGACTGGATGCAGTTTTGTAGGAGAGTACCGGAACAGAGAAATGGGGGCGGGGGGTGATTGGGGAATGGGCAGGGGGGGGGAAGAGGACTTATGGGACATATGGTAAGGGGGGAACTGGGAAAGGGGAAAGCCTTTGGAATGTAAATAGAGAATATGAAAAATTTTAAAAAAATAAAAAAGAAAAACCATATAAATAAATAAATAAATAAATCCCTTTTAAAAAAGAAAATAGAAAAACAGTGTCTTCTCTGGTTAACACGCAGTCATACCTCAAGCATTCTAGAGCAGTGCAGAGGGAAATGATGTCGAGCTGAATGAACAGTTAAACACTTGTCTGTGTGCAGAGCCAAGCCTAAGGTAGAAGCATATAAATTAGAAAAGGTGATATGATGGTTCAAAGCTCTTGGCTTTGTCTACTTTCCTTAAGCATTTGAAGAAGGAACATTCTAATCATGATTTCCTGATCCAGCTAAGAAGACATTAGCACTGCCCTTTCATTGTTCAAGCCATATTGTTGTTTCTGTATTCATTTAAGAAAATAAGACCGTTATATATGTTCACTAAAATATTTCACTATTTTTTTTATTTTAGAAGACCATCCAGAGACTACCCAACCCAGGCATCCATCCTATATACGTTTATAAAACCCAGACACTATTGTGGATGCCCACAAGTGCTGGCTGACCAGAGCTAGATATAGCTATCACTTGGGAGGCTCTGCTAGTGCATGACAAATACTGAGGGGGACACTCTTAGCCAATCATTGAACTGAGCATAGGGTCCCCAATGGGGGAGCTAGAGAAAGGACCAAAGAAGCTGAAGGGGTTTGCAGCCTCTGGAGGAACAACAATGTGAGTCACTGAGTACTTCCAGACTTCATCAACTAAAGAGTACACATGGAGTTACCCATGGCTCCAGACTCAAAGGCAGCAGAGGATGGTCTTGTTAGAAACTAAAGAGAGAAGAGGCCCTTGGTCCTGGAAAGACTTGATGCCATAGTGTAAAGGAATACCAAGACAGGGAAGCAGGGAAGGGTTGTTTGGGGAAGGGGAGATGGCTTATGGGATTTTCGGGGGAGGGAGGGAACCAGGATAGGGGGCAACATTTGAAATGTAAATAAAGAATATATCTAATTAAAAAAAAGAAAAAAGTCTTTTTAGAAATAAGCAATGAGATGCTACTTTCCTCTTTTGAAGTGGGATTTTTCAAGATAGTGTCCTTTTGGTATTAAGGTAGGGGGGGTTAATATTCTCTCTATTTCCACATGAAGCAATATGAATTCGTGGACATTTAAAAAATCTCAATTTAGTTTCTACTTATTTACTATGCAGTATATCCATGAACAAGCAATGTAGATTTAGTTTTCTTGTCTTCAAATTCCCTGATCACCCTACCTCACAAGGTTGTTGTGGGGGATAAATAAAACTTTTATGGAAGTTAAAAAAGAAAGAAAGAAAATCAAAGCCATTATTATTTGTCAGTGTTCTGTATCCAATCCAACTGTTAAATGGTAGGGATTGTTTTAAAGAGCAGAAGCCTCTCCAGGGAAGCCTACATTGTACACACATAACAAGGAGCTTGACTCAAGTAGGCAAGTTTCTCGGAATCACTACTATTTCCAATTTCTTATATTGTGGACTGAACCCAATTATATACAGCGGTTTTTATCCTCAGAAATGAGAGCTTACTGATTAGTGTCTTCATCACACTGGATATCTGATGTCCCTTCCTCCTGCTAGGAAATTGGAAATGTACATGTTCTGGACAGCAAAGGCCTCTCTTTGAGGTACGGCCCCTTCTTTGCTTTTAATGGTAGAAATAATTTATTGCAAAGGAAAGCAGCGAAAGGAGTAATAATTGATTTAGAACCAGCTTCCTTAAACACTTTTGCTACATAAAATGATGGTTCCCTCTTTATAACTCATGGGGATGTTTAGACTGTTAGTATGTTTTGATATAAGATAACTTTGTACGTATCATTGAACAGTTCTCACATTTTTTTCCCTAAAGAGACTGTGAACTGACTGGGACAAAAATCTCAGTTTTGTCATAGGTAACATACCTTAGATAATTATCTGCAATGCTATAGTTCTCAAACATGTGGCTAACACTAAATATCTCCCTATTCCATGTCTGTAAGCTTAACTGTCAGTGACTCACAGTTTTAAAATGAAAATTACTTCTGTACCAAAGAGGAATTCTTTTCTTTAAAATATGCCCTAGGCTCTATATGCCCATTTGATTTGGCAACAATGGAAGGACAACAGCTTAATGAGAGAGTTTGATTTAGTCACACTTGCATGTTTTTCAAGAGGGAAATCATTTTGCAATTCATGGAATGTTCTCTTACTGTGCCCATGGAAGGAACCTCAAGGACAAATACCATTTGTTATTTGATACGGGGATGGGTAATCTTATTTATTAGTAACAATTGCTGGCTCATGGTCATCACACAGCTAATAACTGTAGAATTCTATTTTCCTTATCCTTATTTTTCTCAACTATGGATGTATAATATCTTTTCAAATTAGCTGCTTGATCTTCTAGGGGCTTCATTCTGTCCATGGTCACACTTGCTGTTTGAAGCGCAACCAGCCTAGTAATAATATCATGTGTTATTCCCACTATCTGCAGCATGGCACTAAAGTTCAAAAGTTTTGCATAGCTGTTGTAAAGCTATTACATTACTTGCTTAGACTAAGTGTGAATTCAGATGAAAATGTACCACCATCTGTTTGGGTATAATTTAAGAGATGGAGGTTGGAGAAAGTAGAGTGGTTACATATGTCTTCTGCATCTTGGGCACTGTGTGTTTCAAAGAAACTATGGAACTCCCATGGTTCAATCTACTCCTGCCAGTCTTTATAACTCAGTAACCCACTGCATGGTTTACATGATTCCCCTTAACACAATAGATGGACACTTGATTTGTCCTTAATGATTAGCATCTCCTGAAACTTGAGGCAAAGCATATTATTATTTCAAGGGTCACAAATTCCTGCATGCCATTGAAGTTCTCTTTCATAATATTTTAAATAACTTTTTATTAGTTATTTATGTACATTTCAAATTTTATCCCCTTCTCATTTTCCCCTATCTCCTCCCCTCCCCCTGCCTCTATGAGGGTGCTCCCTGACCCAACCCACCCAACCACTTCTTCCTCAGAGTGCTAGCATTCCCCTATACTGGGTCATCAAACTTCCACAGGGAGAGACTCCGCTCCCATTGATACCAAATAAGGGGTACATATCTGCTACATATCTAGCTGGAGTCATTGGTCCATCCTTGTTTGGTGGTTTAGTACCTGTGAGCTTTGAGGGGGAGTCTGATTGCTTGATATTGTTTTTCTTCCTATGGGGTAGCAAACCCCTTTAGCTCCTTCAGTCCTTGCCCATCTCTCCATTGGGGACCCCATGCTCAGTCCGATGTTTGGCTGCTAGCATCTGCATCTGTATTGGTCAGGGTCTGGCAAAGGCTCTCAGGGAGCAGCTATACCAGGCCCCTGTCATCAAGTGCTTCTTGGCATCAGCAATAGTGTCTAGGTTTGGTGTCTACAGATGGGATGGATCCTTATGTGGGGCAGTGTCTGAATAGCCTTTCCTTCAGATTCTTCTCCATTCTTTGTCGCCGCATTTCCTTTTGACAGGAGGAATTCTGGATTATTATTTTTGAGGTGGGTGGGTGGCCCCCTCCCTCCACCATTGGCTGTGCCTATCTACTGGATATGTCTCTGCAGATTCTATCTCACGTTTGTTGGGTATTTCAGCTGATGTGCTCCCTGTTGGGTCCTGGGAACCTCTTGAGTCTCTAGTATCTGGGACTTTCTAGTGACTATCCCCAGATCCTCCTTTCAAACTCCTGACCCTCTGTACTTCTCCCCTATCTCTTCCAGTATCTGAACCAGCACCCCTCTCCCCCTCCCCCTTCTCTCTTGCTCCAGAGATTATTTCCTTCCCGCTTCTGAGTAGGACTGCAGCATCTACACTTTGCTAGCCCCCTTCTCTTTCATAATACTTAGAGACAATTATTATCAAAGTTCTCAGAATATATTTGAATAAAGCCTGTTTTCAACACCTTTCTCAAAATTACAAATCCTCTTCTAATGTCATAGGTATTATTTTTTTCTTGCCCCAGATTTTATTTTTTCCCTTTTTCTTAACTAATTATTGCAACCATCACATCATCCTAGAACATCAGTTTGCCCTTCAGCAGTGTAATTTATGTGTTTACAACCATGCTTTCATTTGTAGATTCTCAAAATGCGCGTATTGAATGCTTCACTATCTTATGAGTGGGGATAGTTTTGGTTGTCATGAAACCCAACCTGTTCTCAAACTTACTTTTTTAGCCGAGGGTCGCCTTGAACTCCTGATCTTCTGGAGTCTTCCTCCCAAGTAGTAAGTAAGATCAGTGGTGTGTACCATCATGCCTGGTTTAAGGCAATGCTGGGCATCAAACCCAAGGTCTTATGAATTTTATGTAAGAATTTTAAGAACTGAACTATGTCTCTAGCACTGATTGATGCTATTTTCCAATTAACTATAGTTTCCCAATGCTTTGTACATATTAATTAACTACAAATATATAATAACTCAACAAATACTTATTTAATGAATCAACAAAAGGACTTTTAAAAAGCTAATGTTCACATGAGTAACAAAAATTTGTTGCTAGTCCTACAAGAAACACATAGCTCTAACAAATGCTGGTATAATTTCTGTTAAATTATTTCTTTTGAAAGGAGATGGTGGGGAAATAAGCTGAAATACCAAGTGTATGTAACTGCAGCATTTACAATTCAGCAGTTGGCCACATTCTGGTAGTGTACAAATATATTTTCAGTGGAGAAATTAAAGCCACCATCTGATTACTTAGTGCTGTTTGGTTTAGATAAGAATGCTTTCATCTCATTTAAATAAACAATCATTACGTTTTTCATATAAATGAGGATACAAGCTGTGGTAATAACTGCTTATGGAAGTTGCATAAATATGATCATTCTCAGAGTAATCTTTTGTTACACCCTGGGGGGGCGGTAATGACAAGTACTTGCAATAGCCTTGTTTATTTATTTATTTTTATTGAGGACATATGCTTGTGAGGATTAAAGTGTAAAAGGCCAAACCACTATTATAAAGGGAGACATAAATGGATTTTAGCATAGAATGGATGGAAATAAGGTAATTATGTAAAGAGGTTTGAAAATAAGCGTTCCAGATGATTTATCAACATGAAGATTAAGCATGGTTGCTGGACATCTGTGATATGATGCAGCATTTGAAGGACAATAAAATAGGTGACATTTTCTTTTCTTTGTTTAGTGCAGGAAATAAGAGATTCGGTGCAAAAGGTGAACATTTATTTATTCCTTTGTAGGGGGTATACTGGACTTAAATACAAATCAGGGACAAGGTTTAGATTTAATGCCAACTTATGATTTGTGGTGTCCCTTGAAGAGCATCAATTTTGAAGGAAATAATTATTTCCTAATAAAACTCATTGTCTTTAATGCTAGCTAGTTGGCTTTCAGAGTCTTAACAGATTAAGTTTTTCAATTCTTCAATTTATAACTGGCAGGACGTAGTGAAAAGTACAAGGGGGTCACAACAAGAAGATGCAAAGTTTAGAATCAAGTGGGCTTAGTCATATTTTACTGTGACGATGTGACTGTACTTTTAGTCTTCTTAAAACTTAAGAGAGGGAGGAGGGCAGCTGATTGGTTAATCTCAAAAGTTCTTCTGATGTTGACAGATTCAGGAAGTGATACTCTTTTGTGAATCTCAGCAGACCTGCAAAGTTAGTTCCTTGTAAGTCAAGGACAGTTCCACTCCCTAAATATAAAGACTAATTAAGATCCTCAGATGAAGGATATAATTGCTCTTTACCATTCTAGTAGAAAGGACTGTACATGTAGAAATGTGGTACCAGTGTAAATTATCTACAAGTAGGTTTTAAACATCGGAAAGCATGGATAGACAAAGACATATCACACATAGGTGTAGTGTATGTGTGTGTATGTGTATGTATATTTAGGTATATGTATGTGTGCATGCATACATTAGTTTTGTTTCTGTTGCAAGGAGAAACACCATGTCTTAAAGCAGCTTGGGAAACATAGGGCTTATTTCAGCTTTCAGGTTATAGTCCATAATCCAGAGAAGCCAAAGTCATGAATCAAGGCAGGGACTGGATGCAAGAACTGAAGCTGACACCATAGAGGATTGCTACTTACTGGCTTGCTTCTCCTGGCTTGCTCTGCTATCTTTGTTATATAGCTCAAGCCTACTTGCACAGGACGGCACTATCCACAGTGGACTGTGCCCACCTATATAAAATAGCAATCAGGAAAATGTCCCATAGCCATAACTATAGGCCAGCCTGATGGAAGCAGTTTCTCAATTTTGATTCTCTCTTCCCAGATATATTTAAATGTTTGTAAAATTGTATATGCAGATGTTGTATATGAGAGCATATGGAGGCCAGGTGTGGGCATGCAGTGTCTTGTTCTGTTTCTCTCCATCTTATTTCTTTGAGAAATGTTCTCCCTCTGAACCTATCTCACATGATCATCTTCTGGTTCTGGAAATGCACCTGTTCTTGCCTCTCCATAGCTAGGGTTGTAGAATCATACCACTATGTCTGTCTTTATCCTGGGTAGTGTACATCCCATTTAGGTTCACATACTTCTAGAGACAGCTCTTTACCAAGTGAGCTGTCTCCTTTCCCAACACCAAGTATGGATGACTGGATTATATGTTAGGAGCTTTTTAAAAAGGAAAAATTACTAAGTGTTTATTTGAAATTTTTATGCAAGTTCCGGTTTTAGTTTTCTTTCTAATTCCATTTGATAATTTAAATGCTGGCATTAGGAAAACTGTCACCTAGTATTATGTAGATGGTCAAACTTTAAAATCTGTTAGTGATACCTAAACAGGACTTCAGTGTTTGATAGCAGTTACAGAAGTAATGCCTTCTGTCAAAACCAAACCTTAGGTTGTTATTTTTGAGCCTTTGTGATCATAGTCAGACAGAGAGAATTGCATGAGGATGTAGCACATAGAAGCATTTTAAAGAATTTCAGTTGCAGAAAAGCTCTTTAAAGGTCAACCTCATTAAGGCAATGTTTTTGAACCAGTATAAAGTAGATACTATTATTGGAAATCCGTGCAACAACTTAGAATGGCATTTCACTTACAGTTTAAACTTTCCATGGTTAATTTGAAAAGCAAAAATGATCTTTTGGGGGAGTTCCTGATCTCTGACTTAAATGACATTTTAATCAATAATAATGATTTCTTTGCTATGATTAGAAGAACTTTTGTTCTCTAGAGTACATGGCATGAACAATTGAGAAATTTTCTTTTAGATGCTCTGAAGAAAGGATTTAATAATGTAAATACCTTTCTACTGAGCACAGGAGCATTTACTTTTCCAGTAGGAGGTGCTCTTACTTACTTTCCCTGTTTTGCTTTGCTTTATATTCTATTTTTACTTTTACAGCTGACTGTCCCTGCCGCAAATGATGAACTGGTTTGCATGGATTTCATAGGAGTATTCATCCCTAGATCCAAAAGGAGGCTTAAGATAGAACAGGGTATCCGTGTTGGATATCAGTCAGTTCGTCTAAAATCAACATATGGCCAACTTCATGTCCATGTTCGTAGAATACGTTCTCTGTAATACACATAAAGAAAAGTTACTCCTGCTGCTCTCTCACCCATTTTTTTTTGTCAAGTATATATCTTTAAAACGTTACCTGTAAACTTAGACCATGTAAGGAAAATTTGGAGTCAGGAAAAATTTGGAGTCACCCAGTAGGCTTCAAGGAGATGGTTCTAGTTGGTCCATTAGACTGTGCCCACTTTGTCTCTGCTCGGTAAGTGAAGTTGAGATATCACACCTCTTTAATGACACTGCTACCATGGCAGGACACATTGAAAAGAGCAAGGCTCTCTACTTTGAATTCCAAATTATTATTAGCAGCTATAAAGTATTTATATTTAGTCATTAAACACAACTTATCATGAGGAAATTAAAAAGTCTTGAATGCCAAAACTATCATAAATGTAGAAAATATGAATGAGTCTTTAAAGTTTTATTTAATGATGAAATGGATGATCGTATTCTTCGTATCCTGCAATACTAATTGAGTGACACCAGTTGAAATATTGATTAAATAAGTGAGAAAAAGATGAATGACTTTTCCAAAACACTTGCCCTATATTTAGATATAGTTTAATATTTTATATTATAATCCAGTCCTCTTTTTCCCTCCAGTTGACAATACACTGACAAGAATGATATTGAGCAATGTGCTTCAAAAGTGAAAGATCATCTAGCAATGTAAATGGAATGTCCTGTCTGCACAAGTCATCACTAGGATAGTCTTCTATCTGTGCAGGGTTGACGGGGTTGCTTATTAATTTTGAATAAGTTAACTAGTTGGTGACAGTGAACACTTTCTAGTTTTTGTAAATACATGGCAGACATTACAGTGAAATAGAATTTGATGCCTACAGATACTTTCTGTGACATTTGTTTTTGTCTTACTCAGAGTATGCATTACAGAAGAGATCAACAAACAAATTTAAATCTAGTCAATATAGAAAGCATTTTCTATCTTCCTTACTATATTACATTTATGCTATTATGTTTTCTTTTCCTACATTTTTCTTTTCTTCCTTCCCTCCCTTTCTCTTTTCCACCAATTCCACCCTTCCATCTTTCCTTCTTTCCTTCCTTCCTTCTTTATTTCCTTTTTTTCAGTTTCATTGGTTCCACTTTTTCTAAAATTGTGGGAGGTGAAACCTTTTGAAGATTGAAAGTATGTTACAGTAACCTTATTCTCTCCTGGGCCTTTCAATACTCAATAATATGATGGCTTCAGTGTCTCTAGTACAAAAGGCCACCTAGTTACATCAGTTAAGTTATATGTCCTTCTAGGCACTTTCTAAAGAGGCAGAAGGCAGATGATTGCTGGAACACAAAGCCCCTGCCAATTTCTCAAAGGCACAGTGGCTGCCGTGGAATTCAAGTCATCTTTTTAGGAGCATGCCCTGTTCTGAACATCTCCAGACTTATATGACTTCTCTTCTTTCTTCTTTATCAGGCTTCAATCAATGTTTTTATATCAGGAAGTGTCACCAGGTTTATGTGCCTGTCCACATTTCATAAAGTGGAAAGACACATGATAAAAATCTAAGAATAGCACCATAAATCATCCATGCCTCTGAATTGCTTGATAATGCTAAATGCTTTCATTTTAGTTCAGATGTTAAGTTTGCCCATTTGATACCAGCTTGACACACATCAGCTGAAGAAAGAAAAAGAAAAATATGAATAGCTCATTCTACAACCCCACTGCTGTTGTCTTTCTAAGTAATATAACATATGCTTTCCTTTATTTCTTACTTTGCTATGTATTGAACCATAAGAATTTCATCCCTATTTTATAGAAAAACGTAATCACTTGCTATTACAAATGAATGGAAAACAAACTATCAATGAGCCCTACTCTTTTGTTGTCCTGTGACAGTAGTGTGATAATTGCTGGGAGGAAAAAAGGTACATTGTCCGGGAGTTTGTTGTAGTCCTACTCTATTTATTTCAGCATTTCAGTAATTCAAGGATTAAGCAAAAAACCATAAAGGTCTGTATTTTCCCTATAACCTATTCAGTTCAAATTATTTATTTGACAAAATATATCTCAGAAACTAAGCGAAAATAATTTCTTAATTTACATTATTGTAAGAATACAGTAATTTTTTTTGCAGTGATGCTGGTGTTGTCTTGTTTTCAGAATTAAGAATTTTTGCTATTCACAAAAGATTGATAAATTACATTTTCTTTGGAATAGGTATAGTGTGAGAATCAAGGAAGGATTCAGAGATGAATGTTTGAAGTGGGCTTTGAAGTGTTTTTGTATCATCTGTTAATGTCTCCCATAAAAATAAAAAGTGTTTTCAGGAGAACCTCGGTCAGTCTCCAGCATTTTATGAAACCTCGACCTGAGGTACAAGTCTGCAATTCCAATACTCTACAGCTGGAGGCAAAATGATCAAAAGTTCATAATTGTGTTCTTCTAATAGAAAATTCAAGAGTACTTTCTACTCCAAGTAGTCTCACTTGTCAATATTCAAGTTTAATCTGTTTTGTGCTTAGTTTTCTGGGTAGTCCCAGGCATTTATGTAATCATTTGGTTTGATGTATATTAGGTTCTGCTACTTACTGTTGTGATGCTGGCTTTCCTTGTTCTTCTTCAGTGTATGATCAGCACACATTGACTCATTATCTATCATTGTGTAGATCTGGTAAATCCTATGCATGATCTGAATTAACACAAAGAAAGTAAGATTCCAGCCATATTAATCAGGTTATTATGTGAAATAATGGAAGTAAAGAGTTTGTAGAGTTTCTAGTGTATCACCTCTTGGTGATAAGCACATTCTATTAATCACTGTTTTTAATATGGATACCATCAAGAGAAGGGCTTCATTCCACATAGTATTCTCAGAATACTGCCTATACCTGTAAGCTAAATTTTTATCTCCTTCTGTCACACACACACTGCTAAGTCACCAAGGGCTGTTACCCTTCTGTACCCTGTAAATGATTTTGTGTTAGGGGGTGTACTACCTCACAGGAAAGGTCATACAAGCTTCATCATCTTTGTACACCAACACTTTAATTTTAGATATGAGTTTTCAAAAATAAAAATAAAAGTTTCCCTAGAGAAAGGTTCAATAAAACAGAAGTTGCCTGAAATATTTATGTTCTCATAAAATATTTTCTAGAGGCAAATAGAATGCCAAAATTAAAGTTTCATTTTCCTTAAGAAAGGCAGGCTGGGGATATAACTGGGTTTGTATAGTGCTTGCCCAGCATTCATGATGTCCTGTGTTCTGTCCCTAGTAGAGCATAAATCAGATGTGCTGGTGTTTTCCTATAATCCCACAATTTGGGAGGGGAAGGCAGAGGTTAAAAGTCCCAGGCTATCCTTGAATACATAGAAAAGTTTGAGGATGTCCTGGACTTCATGAGATCCTGTCTGAAAGAAAGAAAGAAAGAAAGAAAGAAAGAAAGAAAGAAAGAAGGGAGGGAGGGAGGGAGGGAGGGAGGGAGGGAGGGAGGGAGGGAAGGAGGGAAGGAAGGAAGGAAGGAAAGAAGGGAAGAAAGGAAGGAAGGAAGAAAAAAGAAAGAAAGAAAGAAAGAAAGAAAGAAAGAAAGAAAGAAAGAAAGAAAGAAAGAGAGGGAGGGAGGAAGGAATGAAGGAAGAAAGAGAAAGAAATAGGGGGAGAGAGAGAGAGAGAGAGAGAGAGAGAGAGAGAGAGAGAGAGAGAGAGAAAGTGCTGCAGAGGCTTTGCTCTATAGTCTATCTTCATGTTCAGGAAAAAGGGGTAATAGTGTTGGATACTCGTGATGGCAGGCAACAATCTCTGCTCTGCTTGCCTCTTGCTTATCTTTTTAACTTTTATTGCAACATTTTTGAAGAGCAGGTTATATGCTAAATATTGTGACAGGTGCTGAGTTTATTATTGTCTTGTTTTCCATGATCCTTTATGTAGCTCGTTAAGGTTGTCTTGCAACCTGATAAGACTTCAGATTCATCTATGTACACAGGGAATTGGGGGCTTCAGCATTAGTTCTTCTGGCATTTCATTATTTTTTTTGAGCAGAGGATGATTATAATAATTCGAGTAACAATATTATCCACTCCCATCAACAGAACAGGGAAGAAGGTGTGTGTTGTTATCCTTTCATAGGCAAACATCTCCATGTTTGAGCATCAGAGAAATGGAAATTTATAGCTTATATATGTAAGATTTTGGTAGAAAGCACACACAAATCATGAGATAACCGCTCATTTTTCTTTCCTTTGCATTATAAAGTAAATAAAATGTCAAATGCTTATATGTCTGTAATCCCCATTCCTCTTGTATGTCAGTATTATACATCCTTCTCCAGCACCTCATGGGTTTTAACTGTTTAGTCTTTTAAACAAGCAAGACGAAATGAAGATGCTCACAATAAATGTCATGGGTCATGTGTTGTTCTATACTTTCATTTTATAACCTTTTTCCATCTTCTTTTTCAGTTGCTTTTTTATTTTTTGATTCATCTCTCTATCTGGATATCAATGTGAATACCGTTTTAAAGAGCGAATCAGTTCTGCTTTGTGTAGAGGAGGAAAGTCAGAAGATCACAGATTCTAGGTTCTGTTTCTACTATTGTTTCTAACTTCGGTCAATATTTCTGGCAGTTAGTTTTAGTAATGAGATTGACCTTAAAGTGTACCCTTAAAGCAGATGATGTTACAGATAAAACATCACAGCTATCATAAAAGATATTTCACTGAACTTTTTTTTACTATAAATAATACTTAGAAAACTGAGGTGGGTGTTGATATAGAATGGTAGATATCATTTGTTTGTACCTTATTCTGGAAATCTGACTGGAGGAATTTGAGTCTTATCTCTACTATATGACTAGGGAACATTGTGTAATATCTCCAGACAGCAGTTCTTTTGTTAGTCTTCAACATTGTGGGTTGAGGTTGTAGCTCAGTGGGAGAGCTCTTCCCTAACACACCTACCAATCTCGGTTCAATGCTCCTTACCACACATAATTAACATCTTGGGACTCAAATGAGCACTTAATTTCATATTTTATATTTTTCACTATAATCTGTCAAAGAAATTTTAACATGTGAAATGAAAGTGACATACTTCCCTTAGTGCCCTGGGATTTTATCAAAGTTAGGGGACAATGGGATGCTGTTATTTTAAAAGCAACCCCTTCTTTTCATGTAAAATGCAGATATTGCTTGCCTACCTCAATCTTTGACTTGATTGAGGTTATGACTTTAAAGTTTGTGTCTGTGTTTGGTCAATCAAAGCATCTGTTTTCTTCTTTCAGCTCTTTAAGTCATTTGGATAAAAAATTAAAGAGGATCTAGGTATTGAAGATTAGAAGAAGGAAATAGATGAAGAAAATGTAATGAGTCTATTTTACATTTATATAGCTCTATGGAGCAGGTGAGATTTGACATTAATTTGAATAGTAATAAGACTGACCACTCTAACAGTACCTTATATTTTCCAGACAATTTGCAGATTTTAACCAGCTTATTTAAATACCACATCTATGATAAAGTAAATACTCTAATTTTATAACTAAGGACATTTAAGAAAATGACTTTTTCTCACAACTTATTGTGAGAATATTGATGATTGCCAAAACAAGGCTGTCCATCTTGGACTTGCTAGACAAGCATTTTTTTTGTTGCTGTTTCCTATTCTGATACATCCCGTCTGATATGAATTATCCTTTGCAGAGTACAGTATCTGTGAATGGGATATCCTGGAGTGAAGGAGAAACACAGAACTTCCTTCTAGACTATTAGAATGCTGTTAGATTTCTGGATTCACTGATTTATAATTAACCAGTTTCATAAATACTGTCCTAGTGTGTTTTCCACTGGTGTGCAAAAAGCAATACAGACACAAGAAACACAAGGAAGAAATGAGTTATTTCATCTTAAGGCTTACATGCTACTATGAAAGGTAGTTTGGATGCAATTAAGCAAGGAATATGGAGGCAGAAACTGAAACAGAGGCTACTGAGAAAGGCTATATACTACCTTGCTCCATATGACTTGCTCAGTTTACTTTATTATAAAACCCAGAATTGCCTGTCCATGTTTGTGGCTGCCCACAGTGGCCTGAGCCCTCCCACATCAATGATTAATCCAGAAAAATCTCACCATAGACTTGTGTACACACTAATTTAGCATTTCCTTTTCCAAGAGGACCCAAGGTTGTATCAAGTCTATGTTTTCCCTTATGAATTCAACATTGGGTTTCTATTGTTCAATATTGCAATTATTTAAGTACATTCAAAACTTGTTTTTTTCTTTTCTATAAAGAGAAGTGCTCTGTCTCTGATTTGGTATAGTTTTTATCCCATTCTGGGCCATTACTGTGCAGAACTGTATTCTGAGAATGATACAATTAGGTTTGACTCTTTTAGGCATCTTACTTAGATTTTACTACTTGACAGAATCCTAATTTGAATAATTTGAAGCACATTTTTCTCTATAATATTTTATTAATATATCTGAACTTACAAAGTTATTCTGAAACATCAATCCACAAAAAATATGTAAAGTTTTTAGAAAACTTTGTTATGTGTAAGGTGAGGTAATGTCTTCTTTGAAAGTGCATAGATTAAACCTTACAATCTGTATATGTGTCTTCCTCCCAGTTATAATATAACTCTTGGAAGGTGGCTTGGAAATCATTTTATTTCTTGACTCTGTTATCATTTTGATTATATAGGGAAAGCATATATTCTTTATAAAACACTGTATGGTTTGAAAAGTATGTCTACCTATTTGAACAATACTCAAATATATCATATACTTCAGGATTATTTTTTGCTAAAGCTTTGAAATGTTTCTGTGAAGAGGACACATTTGAAGATTAAATTATTTAACTGGAACCAAGCCAAAAAACTTAACAATATAATTTAAAAGCATCAAGAATGTTTAAATCCAAAGGTAAAACCTTCAAGGACACAGCAGATGCTACTTACACAAACAATGTAATTCTGACCATTTTTGAGGATGTAAGATGCTGGTTCTGGGATATAAGCTAGAAGTATGTGTGACCTGAACTATTCAAATACTTCACATATTTTTTAAAAGCCGTATTAGCATTGCTGACAGTATTTCAACCTTCTTTCCCTAGATTTTTGTCTTACACTGATTTGTTTTTCTGAAATGAGATCATCCACTGCAGGCATTTTTCAGTCTAAACCTATAATCAGTAAAACAGAAGCTGTTTCTAAGTACTGCTCCCTCGTCTCTAAAAGGCTTATCTTCCACTTCTGTTCTTCTCATTTGCGTGATTGGCTGTTTGAATCTGACTTACTGATGGATTAGGAATGAAAATGGCAAATGCTTCCCTCTCCTTCCAGACTATGCATATCTAGAACATGTATTAAGAAACAGCAATTGCTGCAAGTTAAAAACTCCAGGTTATAAGGACAGGAAGAGCTTGTAGGGCTGAAAGCTGCCAGACAAAGAGTAAGGTGAACAACCCCATCATGCACTAGAACTTTAAAATTATTGAATTAGTTTTGAAAACTCAAAAAAAAAAGTGTCTAAAACGCTTACATTTTCCTGGCCTTTGTCATTATGCATTCTGTGTTGGGCTTTTTTATTAGTCAGTTTGGTTGGTTGTTTTTGATAATGATAATTGTATCAAATTACCTAGGAATCATGTGAGTCCTCTTTATAACACCCTATGTCATATATTTACCAAACTGCTGTTGAAATATTTGAGTCAATGGATTATCATTTGTGGTGATAATGATGTTGCTGATGAAACTTCAGACTGCTGTAGACTATCATATTCTATTTGAGTCCTCCAACAACCCTCTAGATAAAATGTCAGTTATTTTCCTATTTGACAGTTGAAAACAATGCAACTGAAGGGCTTAGATAAATCATCTCCTGTCATATAAAAACATGCACAGGTACAGATGGATCTGGATCTTGTACATGGAAAGTCTTCTCAAGAACCCATGGGTTTAAAATGAATACACTGTGTGCACATGTTCTTACATCTGCATCTGTCCCTGGGTCCTTCCTTCTCACATTTGATACTACTGACTCATAATAATAACCTTAATAATTTATACAATATATGAACCTCCAATTTTGCCTTTTAAAATCTGCTTCTTTCTAAAAAGTTGCTTCTCATATCAAAAGGAATAGAATATTAGGTATTCTATAGATGCTATTGAGTGGACTAAATGTTGTGGTCTCAATAAATATCAATTTGGGTAACTTAGCATTATTAAAACTTAAAATAAGAACAAAAAAGTAAAAATAGATTCTCATTTATTTAGTGACCTGTACCAATGGTATGAATACTAAGCAACTCTGAGGCAGGTATGCTATAGACATTTAGGAAAATGGCCCATCTACAGTTGCAGTATTTGCCTATGCAACAGCTTTTCTAGCCTCCTATGATCAAACAATTACTAACCACACATAAATCCATCTATTAGATTAATTTTGGGGGCTGAACCTAGTCAAATTATTTTATACTGAGATTAATAACAGAAAATGCCAGGAGGAGTCAAATTTATTATGCCTATTTTAATGGCTTTCGAAAATCATAGATGAAGAAATCAGGAGTTTGTCAGAAGCAAACCTTCAGGCATGATAAACTGCAAGTGTCCAACTTAATAAGGAGGAAAGTGATTATGTATTGTAGGCTTGATTTTTAGCTGTGAGACTCTAATATGATGTTTTCTATGGTCTAAATATAGATTTTTTTAATAAAAGATATAGACTGAGTATACACTGAGACTTGTATTTGTATGTATGTATGTAATGTATGTATGTATGTATGTACTTTTGTGGATGGATGGATAATGAAGGGATACTTTGGATAGTCTGTGTATATTCTATCTAGCTCCTTCAATAGAGATCTAAGTTCTAAAATAATATGACTATAATACCATTGGTTCAGTGCCAATTGTGTAGCGTAAACTATCAGCAACTGGAAAGCTCTGGATTTTTATCAGTCCTCTGTTAACTTGCTAGCCTTCTTCTTGCTTTTTTTCATCTATAGTGTTATCACCACACTCGGTTTTGTTAAACAATCCCACTCCACAATACTGCACATTATTCATATTACTCTCACTGTGCAGAATAACCAGAATAGCATCTGCTTGGCAGAGCCGCTCTTTTGCCAAGCTACTAACTGGAGTGACATTTGAGCTGCCCTGTACTTGAGAGGTTCAGATAGCCAAGCTCTTGTCATCAAGTACCTAGCACATATAAAATGACTTAAAGTCAGAAAATATCCTCTTACAATTTCTAAGCTACAAGTCTGTACTTGAGGGCTAGCAAGGCCATGTTCTCTCCAAAACTTCCAGAGACAGAACTCTTGTTGCTTCTTTTGGTGTCCATTTATTTTCCTTTAAAAATATTTTTCATATTGGTAAGTGTACTAATATGTTTCATTATAACATTTGAAACAAAATGTGTTTTTGTTGCTTTTTATACCCTCCCTTCTGGCCATTTGCCTAACATTGTCCCTTGACTTTCTGCCTCCTTTACCCACTAAGCTTTCATGTTTTATGTGTACGATTGCTTTATCCTGTTCTTAGATCAGCCAGCCTTCCTCCCTTTTTTCCTCCCTTCTTCACTGCCTTCCTTCCCTTCTTCCTTCCTTCCTTTCTTCCTTTCTTGCCGCTTATACTTATCTTTCTAATTTCATAGTCTACGCCCATACTCACGCACAATTACTGCATACAGATAAATATGATAATCTGGAAAATGTGATCCACAAATGTTAGGACATGTCATTTTTTTCTCTCTGAGTCTGGGTTACATTACTTAATATAATACTTCTTAGTTGATGTACTTTTATGCATTTTACCAATTTAATTTTTCTTTGCAACGGAATAAAATTTTGTTACATTCATATACCTCTGTTTGCATATTCATAACTGAAGATGGGCATCTAGGGCAGTCTAATACCTCACTACTGTGTCACCATCTTTTGTAGTTGTGCAAAACCGTGTTTTTCTTTCTATGACAATATCAACCTGTCTATACTCCAGTTCACGCTGATGATATCACCTTTATTTACTACATCCATCCTCCTAATACTAGCATTTATAGGCAACTAGAAATGATGGCTTCTACATATCTTGGTGAGGAAGGGGTTCAGTGCGGCTCCTAATCATGCTCTGTCCCCATTTAACATACAATAAGTGCACATGTGGTCAATCACAGCATTTACTAAAGAACATCTGAATTACAAAGAAACTTAATAAGGCCATATGCTCCCTCTCTATGCCTTTCTTCAATGAAACTGAAGATAACAAATATTACATGCTGAGCAAGGTCTTTTGAACCCCTACTCTCCCTCTCCTCCCCCCCCAAAAAAAACAGTTGGGGCAAGGGCATAAAATGTATAAATCAGGAGCTGGTGATAATTTGAGCATGTGAAGTGTGCATTGATCAGAGGAGGTCATTACCACAGGAATTTAGAATAATTGAATATTAATAGTCTATATACAGGCCATCCTCATTATAGCATGTTTGTTCATACCTCAATTTCTTTAATTCAAACTTGAATTTCAAGTAAGGGCTTTTTTTTCTAATTTAATATTTTATTGCCTCACACTACTCCTTTAAAGATAGAAGGAAATGCATGTCAAGCTAACATAATGCATTTATTCTGAGTTATTTTCTGTGTCCCCCCTCCAATGGAATTGTGGGGGGACAGCAGCTTGAAAGGAAGTAAAGTTATAGAATAAACAGTCCATATTTCCTAAGGCCTGTTTTACAGAAACCACTTTGAACACAAAGAATATTGCTAGCATCTGCAGTGGTTCATCTAACTACCAATATCCTTTGATGCTAATAGCTTGGTCTTAGAATTAGTTTAAATCATTGTTTGAAATGTGAGTTTATGTTAGATTGAAAATGTTTGTTGGAAAAGATATTTTCATTTATAACAATGAGTTTTTTGAGATATGATAAAAGGGAAACATTTTCACATGCTTCGCACTAGGAAATTTCTAGGGAGATATATGAAAATTGCAATGCTATTTCTGTTTATAGATTTTTAGCTAAAAACTAAAAGCTAAAGGCACAATTTCCCATTTACAAATAAAACTAGAATTTATCTCAACATATTATTCATTAAATATGAGGCATCTTTTCAAAACCAGTTGGGGCTGGGGCATAAAATGTATAAATCAGGAGCTGGTGATAATTTGAGCATGTGAAGTGTGCATTGATCAGAGGAGGTCATTACCACAGGAATTTAGAATAAGAGGCACTTGCAGCTGAGCGTTCAATATTGAGATTATCTTTTGCTGCAGTTTAGCAAGGGATAAAACTAGTAGAGTCTCATATATAGGAACTGTGCACTCTGTTTCTTTCAATCGTCTGTACTTTATCGAGTGCTTTGAGGATGTGAAAATGAAACTTAGATTTTTGAATGTTCTAAGTAAATGGATTTTCAATATCATTTTTTTAATTTGCTGTAGAAATCCAGACAAAACAACATTGATGATGACAACAACAGCAGACTTTCCTGGTGGTGAATGTTATTGGCCATATGCTGAAATAGTTTAAGGATATCTAATTCTTAAAGTTACATAGAACATATTGTATAACTTAGTGTATATCAAAGTTTTCTAGCATGTGCAAGGCCCTGAGTTACAGCTGCCAAAAATAAAGGGGAATAAAAAAAAAAACAAACTAAAAGTTAGCAATGGCAGAAGCTCCTAAGATGTTATGTACCTGAAAAGAGTTTTGAGGACTTTGGCTATGGAAATCAGCTACTATAAAATATTTGCAATCACCTATTCTACCACGTCCCTTGTCATGATGACACATTCCAATCATTGAGAAATGTCTCTATTAGGAAAAACAAGATTGTTTAAAAGTATAGTTGGGGGGGAGAAGAACTATGGGAACTATGGTGCGTGGGAACTGGGAAAGGGGAAAGCCTTTGGAATGTAAACATAGAATATAGAAAATAAAAAAAATAATAATAAAAAAAAGAAAAAAAAGAAAAAAAGTATGACAGGATATTTCTAATACAATAAAGTTAAACTAGGCAGTGGACATATGATTATTGGACTGTTAACTTCTATATGCATATACTAGCTTCTATTTTATATGCAAGCACTACCTTCTCTTTTAAATGGCTGATTTCTTGGTGACTATAAAACATGGCTAAGACTATCATCTGATCATACCCCAGATGTAAGAAATAATAAGAATAGGAGTATTTGAACCAATGTAGAACTTAATTATGAAAAATGTAACGAGCAGGAACTTAATGGTAGTTTTCTAGAATGAGGTTCATTTTGACTTTGATTCTATGCTCTACATGGGGAGGGGGAGGAAACAGTCAATTTTCAAAGGAAGGTTTTATGTTTTGTTTGGCTGTTTTTTTCCTGCTGGAGTTTGAAACATTTGAAGAATGCAATGCACTTCCATTATTCTTCATTATTTCATGTGTTCCGCCCATTATGCCTGAATGGTGTGTATCATCAGAAGACAAAAACAAAGATCTGGTTTTCCCAACAACAAAGTGTGAATCACATTGATTTTAAAATTGCTACATATCATACAAGCTATGAGCTGAAGAAGAGTGCAGTCACATTCTCTGAAGACAGCAAACCTAACGTTTCAGCTCTCTTACTAGTCTCAGTACATAGGACATAGTTGCATGTGCTGCTGTGATTTCCAAGAAGATATTTTTTCCCAAATGTACTCAATGATACTTGGTTGACAAAATATGAAATTAAACAATTTAGGTTTTAGAAAATATTTTTCTATGCAGATGTTCCTCACAGTTGAGAGTTATAAAATGAAAAATACACGCTAATATATTTCTCATGAGTTGGAGATAACTTGCCTGGTTAATTTTTTGTCTCTAATGCAATAAAATACAATAAATACATAATTAATGCAACTTACAAATTAATGTTCTAAATATGAAGTTGAGGCTAAATTTCTTTGAAAATAAATGAAGGGACATACTTAGGAGATCAAAGACTGAGATTTGGGTTTTAAAAATATTTGATGTCATCTAGGTGTCTGTTAGTTTGGCACAATTCATTGTCAGAGGAGAAACTAGATTATTTTACATCATTGATTCTTTGTTCTCAGAATAAAACTAGCTGATTTGTATGGTTTTTAGCCTTAATATGACCAGAAACCTGCCTAACCAGTATGTTTGCAAGTATTCCACTCATTGTGGCTTGAACTTTCCTATTTCTTCCATCAAAATTGCTCTCAATGATATATTTTTAACATTTTTAAAATGTGTATTTCTGTCCCTGTCTCTGTCTTTGTCTCTGTCTCTGTCTCTCTCTCTCTCTGTCTCTCTGTGAGCATGTGTGTGAGGAAGAGGGGGCAGAGAGAGATGGAGAGAGATTTGAGAGAGGGTAGACAGAAGATTGTGTAGATTGCGTATTAGATCATCTTTAGCTGGAGTCACTGGCAATCACAAACTCTCTGCTGTCAGTACAGGGAACTGCACTGGAATCGCTGTCATCAGTTCAACAAAGGTTCTAAATATACTCAGAACATGCTGTTATATTACTTATATACACTGTAAGACTCAGAAGTATCTCATGAAAGACAAAGGATAAAGGGACTGCTCAAGACACAAGATAAAAGAGCTATTTATCATGGAAGAAGTCTATCCATAACTCTCTGAAGCAATGACAGCTAATGAAGAAACATAAATGAAAATCTTCGATGATAGCAGCATATAATAATTTATTTTCACAAATATACTGTGATTATATAAGAGAATGTTTTTATTTCAAAGAGATATGTAATACATTCTTAAAATTTATACACATTTCATGGCTCAAAGTAACTGATGGCATATCTATATCTATATCTATATCTATATCTATATCTATATCTATATCTATATCTATTTGTACCTATATCACCTATATCGATATCTATATCTATATATATACATATATATATAATCTTAACAAATAACTTCAACTACTGATGACCTTTAAATATGCTTTAAAAAGATAACATTGGTTGTAGATAAACTAAGTTAATGTGAATACTATCAAATATACTGAGAGATTTGTTAGAATGCTTCCAAAGACTTACTTTGAGAGCAGACTACAGCTAAATACATTATATATTGTTAGCTAATGATAAATATCTTAGACTTTATTTTCCTCACCACCTAAATTAATTAATTGCCCATGAAGTACTGTTTGCAGAAATAAAAGTTATATGATACAATACAAAGAAAAAATGCCAAACATGTAATCAGAATTCATTTGGCTGCTGTAAGTTTTGAATGTTGCTTTATTTATTTATTGCTTTTAGAAATCTTACACACAGAGATGCCAAGCCCAAGCCTTCACTGAAAGCTTTTTTTTTTCAGAGAATGCCCTCCAAAGGGCATGCCTCTATTCAAGAAGATATATTGTCCTTCAAGTACATTTTTTTTTTTAGATTATACTATAAGAGGTACAAAATAGAATTCATAATGGTTATTACCTGGCTTAAAATTCTGATAGCAGGTGTTCCACACAGCTTCTGAAGAGCTACACTGGACTATTGGAGCCAGATTTAGTTTGTAATAGGCTCAGTATTGACCTTCCTTGCCACACTACCCATGGATATTACAGTAACCTGATGAAATGGCCAGAATCCGAGAGGTACCTTTGTTTATGGGTTGGACACATGCCATATCTTCAAGTGTAATAACCAGCATCCAATCAGAAAGTACTGAAGCAGAAACAAGGAACAGAGTCCATAATAGGGGTGAGTGTGCAGTACTTGCAGGGTGCTTATTTTAAGCTCATTTCACTCCTTGTTTCCTGGTTAAATCCTTGCTGGCCCTTTTTATGTCCATTTTTACAATTGTATTATTTCAGCTCCACAAGGCTGAAAGTCATTATCAAATGCAATGTGTGAGCTCCTGTCAAACCCTAAGAAAAAGCGAAGAGTTTTGGTGTTTCATCAGGAGACAGTAGTGTAGCTGTTACAAGGCATAGGGCTAGAGGAGAAAAACAGTGGATAAAAATGATAAGGTCTACATGTCCTCATAATGAAATGCCCTAAAGACAATATATTGGAAAAGACGCACCCCCATAGTAATGGGGCATAATAAAATAAGAATAAGGCATAAATGAACTTTATATCTGATGCCAGGTGAATTGTTCAAAATTTAGCTTGAGAAAACAGAAACATTGACTACAATATCCTTCAATGGTAAATTTGTAAACATCTGGTAATTTGAGATCATAATGTATTTATCCATACTAAATTTGGAATCAAAGAGTACCCTCAATAATAGAGAGCTTAGTAGATAGCCTTTTGCTTGAATTTGTTACCAAGGAGATAGATTTGAAAGGGCTAATGTCCTGCTACTTTGGGGATATGATAGAAAAATCTTTTTGATTGGGGAGACTCTGCCTACATAGTCATGTCATATCAGACAGCACCACTAAGTGCTTAGGTGAAATTTTATTCACTTAATTGCAAACTATATGTTACAAACCTTGTGGACTCTCAAAATAGAACTGAACATTTTGTCGACTACACCCTACCTGTGCACTCCAAATATGGAAGTGTTGTTGTATGCCCGCAATCACAAATCTAAGCCTGAGTTTAACAGACGGTTTCTCAGATGATTCATAGAAAGCACCACACCTCTTTTTCTTCTATAGGGAAGTCTCTTCTCAAAGTAGAGTCAGCTAATCTCTGGTAGAGGATGGATGATTTCATAGCTATTAACTGAGTTCTCACTCCTGCTTAGAAAGCTCAGCATTTACTTGGGATTCTTTGCCATAGCAAATCTTGGGGATAAAATGTCTTTAGTGGCTTTACTATTCTTTATGTTTTAACTTTTCAGAGACAAGACGTGTTCCAGAGATGTGCAATTACTCCTCTCTACCTTCTCTTTCTAGAGTTATTTTTTTCTCTCATTACAATAGCTTCTGACTATTGCTCAACAGTCCAAGGAATTGAAGAACTTATACATGAGGAAATTATAACCCTATAGTATGAGATGCTAGAAAACAAAATGTAAGGTAGAGCTGGTAAATTGGGAGGACTGTAATTGAATTTTAGCCTGTATTCTTCAAATTCTCATAGATACTACTCTCTCGGCTAGAGGACTCATTGCTGTGACAGATCATCTGATTAAAAAAAAAACAAGAAAATACATATGATGCTCACAGTTTTGGAGATTTTTGTCTACCTTGGTGGAAACAACATAGTAGAACAATCCATCTCACATCAGCAAGGAAGCAGAAACAGGAATGGTCCAAGTTTATATATATACATACATATATATACATATATGTATGTATGTATATATATATATATATATATATATATATATATGACTCCATAATATAATAATGGCAGAATTCATATTTGCATGAAAGGATCAAAGATGCTAGAATGTTTAAAGTCTAACTTCTCTCAGATTATCCTCATGGAGATCCCAGGGGTACATGCTACTACATCTTAAACATCTCATTCAGATCATAGATATACATCACATCACTTTCTTTTTTAAGCCAGAAAGTAAAAAAAAATCCGGTTTATCTTCTTAAAATTCTATTGGCTGAGCCGGGCGTGGTGGCGCACGCCTGTAATCCCAGCACTTGGGAGGCAGAGGCAGGCAGATTTCTGAGTTCGAGGCCAGCCTGGTCTACAGAGTGAGTTCCAGGACAGCCAGGACTACACAGAGAAACCCTGTCTCGAAAAACAAAAAAAAAAAAAAACAAAAAAAAATTCTATTGGCTGGTACAATATTTTAGGAATACAAAATAAATATCAATTTTCCAAGAGAGGCTGTTTTTCAGTTCATCCTTTGAAAACTTTGAATGTGTATACAATGTACCCTGGTCATATTCTCCCCCAACTCATTCCTTTCATCTCCTGTCAGGCTTCCCCTACCATGTATCACATCCCCTCCAGCTCCATCATCATTGTCATCATCGTCATTATTATTAATTATTAATTTTATTAATTATTATTAATAATATAAATATTATCAAATGATGCATTTAGTCCGATTAGTACTGTCTGCATTTACATGGGTACTGGGTAAAACACTGGGCCATATGGGACCTAAAAATGTCCACAACCCAAAGGAAAGTGTCTCTTCCTTCCCTAGAAGCCACAAGTTACCAACAACAGCTCCTCAGCCAGCAGGAGGACCTCAGGAGCCAGCTCCTCCACATTTATGCTGGAATTTTTAACCGGCTTGATTGTATCAGGCTGTGTGAGTAGCCACATCTGCTGTGAGTTCATTTATGCTACATCCATGTCATGTCCATGAGGCCGCATTTCACAGCAGTCCTTCTCATCCTCCAGTGCTTATATTCTTTCCATCTGCTCGTCCACAATGCTCTGTGAGCCTTGGAGATGTGGGTGGTGGAGGGTTGGTGTAGATACTAATTGAGCATCTACAACTTAACACTCAAACAGTGACTATTTTCAGCATTTTGAAAAGTTACATGCAAGGGCATCCTTTTTGAATGATGAAAATCAACAGCAAGGCTTCAGAATGTCAAAATGAAATTTCTAAAGACTGAGCAGGCATCTTTAGAGTTCTCCTATAAATAAAAACAATATGTAGTCACAGTGTCAGAGGTCAAACTTGGCAAAGAGGTAGTAGTTTACTGTTTCAGAAACCATTGATTTGTATTAAATTATATGAAACTTTTCCTTTAACTCTATTATGACTACTTATTGTTAATCACAACTGAACTTTTAACAAATATACCCATGGAAAAATGCATCAGCATCATTAGAACAGTAATGAAGTTTGAAACCATAGGAAGTATTTTCTCAGTTCCTACAAACAGTCTGTAGTTTGATGAGATTGTAGATTGAACTTTTAACACCTTGGAGCTATGGGGCTGATTGTGCGTGAATTATTCTGTATAACAAATAATCATTAAATTTTTTACTCCTTGAAAATTATGGGCAGCTCTTATGCTATTATTGCTGAATTATGCAAATCTTCAGTCCTATACAAATGAATACAGACACACACATTGTGGTGGTGGTGGTGGAGTGATTTTTTGGATGACCTCTTTTTTGTTGAAGAGCTAATGAAAAGCAGGGTAGAATTAGGCTTAAAATGCCTTCTCAAATATGATAAAGTCTACCTTATTACATCCAGTGGGAGGGACCTGATTTTCCGTCTAAAGTGGTCCTTGAGCTGGCTTTCCTGCCTATCCCCATCTATGTCCCACATTTCACCCCTCACTCAGGACATCCATAGTGACCAGATGCTCATTTAAAGTGATTCCCTTTGCGTTGACTGCTCAGAGCCGCAGAACTCCCATGATGCCACAACAAGCGCAGCTTGTGCCAAGACAGTCCTAATTTTAAAAACTCAAGTGTTGTGTCTGGGAGCATTTTCGTTTTTTTATTAACCTCTCCTAAAACTCATCTGTGCTGTCACACATAAATCAAAGGATTATGAAAGAACTAGTGAAAGAAGCTGTTTCCCTCTATGACTGTAATTTGGTTCCATGAATTATTAATTATTTGAATGGTATAGCATGAGTTCCCGAGAAGCCAATATAAATGTAAAAGCTCCACCTTATCAGTGATAATCTGAGGAGCTGCAGTAATGCAATTCTTACCACTTACTGCTCTGCAGTGTGTTAAAGGGACTTGGGATGTTCAGATTACTAAAGTTTCTGAGAGAGAATACAGAGGACAGAAAGATCTTATTTTAGTGATTAGATTTGAAATTCAGTGTAAAGAAGCAGATGTGGATTGCTTTAAGAGTCCTGATGGCTCTGAAGAATGAAGCTGTTTCCTGATGCTGAAGCAAACAGAAGGACATATGAAAGGCTGTGGTAGAAGCAGAGTATCTGAGAGCAGGGTGTACCATCTGCATCTCTGCTGTTTAGGAAAAGATAAATAATGTACCAGAGCTTAGAGTTGTGCTAAAGATAGGCTCAGTGTATGTTGGAAGCAGATGTCAGATGTAGTAAGTACCTTGTTTCTCAAGTCAAATTATGACCCTTAGATTTTCCAAAGGAAAAAAAATATGAAAAATGCTGGATCCTTTTGTTTCTTGCTATGGTACTTAGCTTTAATACTTGATGAAGCTTCCCAGTCCTTCTCCCTTTAACCTGCAATGCAGTTTTGTTTTTAAACCTAATGAAAAATACACACTTTCCCCTCACTGTGGCAGTCATTCGAATAATCTCCTGTTCATCGGGGTTTTTGTTTGCTGATTTATATTCATTTTTAAATTTACAAATGTTTCAGAAGCATGTTCTTCACATACAAATGCATTGCACTAACAATTCATAGGATGACATTCTAGCAAATCCTTCAACTGGCAACTTGATAAAACACAAATAAACAAACAAGAAACAAATGCCACACTCTGAGGAATTATGATTTAATAAGGAAAGATCAATAAACCTCTGATCCAACCAATGATTTTGAATTGTGGTATCAGGAGATTTTCTAATAAAGACAATATACATGGGGGTTAGCTGTGATAAAGTCCATGACTTATGTTTTACTAGGTTAGGCACTGTGAGAGGTTACTTAAACATAATTAGTTCACTAAATCTATGTTGACATTCACATTATTAATACAAATGTCTGTAACTTTATTACTTTTAGATCTCGGGAACCATTCCAGTGTTTTGTGATGTAAACAAGTTAGGCTGATTACATAAATAATTTTGTAGGGCTAGATTTGGTGCAGGGAAATAGAATGAAAACATTTCTTAGGAAAATTGTTTAAATATGAAAACAACCTGATAGACAAAAATGCATTTTTGTAGATGTGCAATAGGTTCTAGGAGACCAACAGTTAAAACTTCCTTAATTTCACATGAGGTTAATGTATTAAACATAATTTCCCTCATTTTCTATTTTTTAAAGTGATCTTTGTCAATATTCCATCATGCATCACAATCCCACTTATCTTCCTATTACTTTATATCTGGTCTTCACCCTTCAAACATCTCCCCTCAAAAAAGAAAACAGAAATCAGTATAGAAAAAAATTCTTTCCATGGAAGCTGTAGTGTGTCAAACAGCTGTAATTGCAAATGAGTCACTGGTCTGGTTCGAGGTTGATACTGGGACTCTTCTTGGATATCCGACTATTGCCTTGTGCCATGGATATTGCAGGTTTGGATCTCCAGGACTGACTCCCTCACAAACTCCAGCAATTCACAGATGGAGTGGATGTTGGAATGGGCCAACTCAGCCCTGGAGCTGAGTCCTGGTGAAGGCCTAGTTAGTCAGCTGTCCTATACTCGTGACTTCAGGGCCAGGTCTTCTGCTTTGTCTAGGCAAGAGGCAGGGTCACCTCACCTACTCTCATACTCTTGAATCTGGCTCATGTGTACCCCTGCTACCAGGAACAGCTCTCCCACACTGCACAAGCAGAGGGTGGTGCCAGCTTAGCACAGAACTTGGAAATCAACATGAACTGATGTAGTAACCCAAATCAGAGGCATCTGCACAGACTTTGCTGGTAACACAACCTTAGACATCAACATTGACCCTAGCTGCAATAGAAACATGGACAGAGACATGACTCCCAGTGGCAGTATATTCCCAAATCATGTCATGACCTCAGATGGCAGCATAGATCACTCAGATCGGTATGTCCCTGAGTGGCATTGTGGTCTTCAGATATCCAAAAGGGTTCAGGTGGCAACCTCGACCACTGACTTGCAAGGCTTTTGATGGTAACTCTGTGGAGGGCATTGACAATAAACCCAGCTGCAGCTGGACTACAGAGCCAGGCATGGACCACAGTCTCAACTCTGGCCAGGATCTGACCATGGCCTTAGGTGGCCACTCAGATCAGTTTGGTCCCCAGTGTCAGTAGGGCCCCTGGGACATCAAGATGGACTCAGGCAGCAGCCCAGACCAATGACATCTGCATGGACTTCGGTGACAACATAGGCCACATACATCAGCACAGACCAAGACAGTAGTAGGGACTTGGACCCAGACAGAGATGGCCCTTGGCAGCATCCTGGGCTGGATCTTGTCATGGTCCAAGGAGGTTGTATAGGTTCCTTATATTCTCCTGTTCTTTGCCACCACATGTCTCTAGTCCCAGCTCTTTCAAAGTGCATGAATCATATGTCTTCATTTTTTCTCTCAACTCCTGACCCAATACTTCCTCTTTCCCATTTCTCTATCACATATTTACTTATTGTAGTGGCACCAGATGCAGGGCCTGGGGCATGTCCTAGAATTTTTCTGCCTCATTTACTTCTGGACTTGAGAAACAAAAGTCTGATATATATTCTTTAAACAACAGAAAAAATATATATTGTAAAATCTTGAAGCATATCTGAATTGTAACTTCCATATTCATATTTTCATAAAGGTTATGCCTTTCCTTTAAAGACGTAAAAGAACAAGAACAGAAGGTACAGTTCCCTATTTGTTCATTTTCTATTTTAAATGAATAATGTTGGTATGCAGCTTTGGGGGCATATATAACAGTGCCAACAGCTTAAAATCATTTCATTTTTTATGTGATACAATTACGGACCCATTTACATTATTGGCTATCAATTAAAAATTAGTATTTTTCTGAGTTTCTTTTGTTTGAAAGGTTGGTCCCCTATGTTGTGATTGGAGAGTGGGGTGGTCTACAAAGAATCACAGTCATCAGGGTGTCACTTGGCACTGTGTATTGAGTAGACTGAACATGAGATGCATGACAGATACACAGAAAACTATGAAAATTTGTTGAATATTAATACAAGAAAGCTCTCTTTATAATCCTGGCATTGCCAAACCCTGACTGCTATCAAATCACTCTTAGGAAGTGTGTTAGCACTTGGACATGAACTCTGGTCTTAATCACAAATGAGGACTCATTCTCCTATCAGTTTTACTAAACTAACCTGACCCCTTCTCTTCAGTGTTGCCATACATGTAGCTTATACCCATTGATTTGAAATGATGCTATAGAATGTAGAATCTTAAATATTTCAGTCATAGATTTATTAAATGAAACGAGTTTTAACTGGGACCAATGTTGACAAATTTAAAACCCCAAAGATAATTTGCACAGCATAGAGCATTCTGGAGGAAAACAACTTTGACCTAGGCAGTAAACTGTCTTTAAACTAAGGAGCGTTTCTTGATTTGGTATGGAAGGAGTAAACTGAGAAATCATTGAAGCTAAGAATGTTCTATTGAACTTGATAGGTGGGAAGAATGCAAAGTAAATGATGCAGAGATGGGAGCAAAATCTTTTTCCTCACATTGTCTGTGTTTTCCTTGTCTACTTAGTTCACTCATGGCCTGGGTTATGTAAATCAATAAACACTGGAAAAGAGATGCCATTATAGACATTTTATACTCCCTCATATGCTAAACCCTGTTTGACAGGTTTCTTGAGTTTTTTATACCAAAGTATGTCTGAAGCACCACTACATCTATGCTGCAGCCAACGTTTCCCATGAGTGCATAGATTTGTTTTTCAACTTGGAGTAGCTTAGGATCCACTTGTAACCTCCATGTGAGTGAGCAAGAGACGTCTTTTTAAACTCAGCTATAATAGTCTATCACTGCCATTACTTGTAATTGTTTTCTGAGCCTCATTTTCTTTATTATCAAATGGAGATATTAATATTGCCTTTCTGATTTGATTATTATGAGAAGTGAAAATGTTAAAAAAAAACCCTTAGTGTTTGTCTTGCTCATGGTAGATGCACAGTTTTTCAGTATTCACATTTCCCTGTTATATCTGAAGGCCTTTCCATTTACTATAATCCTTGTAATTAATTCTAGTTTGGAGTAATAATAGATTTGGTTGTTTATATGGATTCTCAGCAAAGTAAGAATGAATCATACTTAATTGTGCATTTATTTTAGTGAAGAAAAAATCCAAATGCTTTCTTCATTAACAACTCACCACATGCTGTGGTAGAAATCTGCTTGAAAAGTAAAACCTCCTCATTTGTCTTGAAACAGAATCAATAGATGTGAATGGTTGCATTAGCTATGAAATATTTCAGGGGAAAATATAATTGTGTATATCATATAGTACAATTTAGTGCGGGTAGGCAAACTAAGAGTAATCATAGGATAGGTTTCCCAAGACTCTGTTACATAACATCTATAAAGTAAGAATCCTTTTTTGTAAAACTGTGCGTGTCTTCTTTAGCAATGCCACAGTTGCTTATCTTTAAGACTTTTTATGTTTATGAAGTGCTCTTAAAAAGAATACTATTTGGCTGCCTTAGATTGTTCAATGATTACAAAATCAGACATGCATAACTTTTTGATATTTCATTGCAGTTTTGAAGATACCTACTTCTTCTCTTTGGGAAGTATTTCATTATGAGATTGGAAATGCTTGTCACACATCCTTTCTCTGGTCCTGTCCTTTGTGCTTTGATTTCCTTGTGAGGAAGAAAGTACTACAGTAAACGTTTTTAGTGCTAATTTAGTAAAGTATATACATGCTAATTTTGTATTTAGTAATAAGTCAATATTACATTCAGGATTATTTTTAAAAGCATTAACGTTTTTTAGGGATATATCTGAGTACTGGTGTAAAAACTTTGAGCAGTATGATTCTGAAATGAAATAGTATACTCATTAAAAGTTAAGCACTTAAGTCCACAAAACCAAATGAAATAAAATATTTATTTGTGTACTGGCTTTCCTTCTTTGTTTCAAATAATTACATCAAAGTGATATATCATGATGAAGTATTTTCCAATTTGAATTTCTAAGGCAATTTGCTTATTCCTTCTACACATACTCTTCCACCATTTAAAATTATCCCTTTCAAAGACTCATTTTAGTTTTTCTTTGTGGGTCTTAGAGAATAGCCATGGATGCTTACAGAAATGAGACTCAAACCTGTATCTGCATTTGAAAATACTTTTTTTCATTTTCTATCTTATAATATATAAACCTAATATTAAAGTGGAGTGGTCTCATTTTTATTAACCAGTATTATAGAGTTAGGTAGCTTCCCCCATTCCCAATTTTACAATAATGAATTTCATAAAGCAACACTTAGTAGATATTTGCAAAGTATCTCAGTTACATTATTTGAATCTCAAGGTTGTAAATGTGTGTAAATGGTCCCCAGAGATCATTTTGCCCCTTCAATCAGTGGAAAGATCTACAAGGGCAAGCTTCTGAATGTCAGAGTTGTTAGTGCTTGTCTAGGTCCAGAAAATAGGTCTCCTTTCTTTTTATAATGCCCTTTTAACTTCATCGTATTTCCTTTGCATCTGATCAATAAACTGTTCTTGTTGGCATTCAGAAATCACTCAATTATTGAAGATACCGTAACATAATGACCATTTTGCAGCATCATTCCAGATGATAAGATAAGATATGGTCCTTCTAACATGCTCTTGAATATTTATTTTATAGCAGAATTTTATTCTTTCTGTCAGATAATAGAGGGATTTTGGTATTTTAGATTTTCTTCTTTACTACAGTGATACAACTGACAGAGAGAATCTGAGTACATTGAGACCAGAGATAAACACAGGAGACAGAAGAATAATTTCTTTCTTATTCAGAATTTAAAATGTGATCATATCCTTGGGGATCCCAAATCTGTTTATAGTTAATAATAGTTTGCTCTCTGGATAGACTATAGAACTTTCTAGAGGCTAAAACTTCTGCTGTGTGAAGGGAGCTATTTGTTTACCACAGTGCATTTCCAGGTAATCTTTAATGGAAAATCTCAAGACATTTGATATTTTAATCTTACAGAACTAATCTTTACACCGTAGAGTTGTACCTGGATTTGGAATATCTCTCAGAGGAGGAAGACTAAGAATTTATAATATGTTATAGCTCCTGCTGGGATAGAGATGGTTTACTGGTTTTAATCTAATAAAAGTGATCTGGACAGAGATGATATCTGTGACATTTAATCTAATAGAACCATGATTGAATAGCCCAGGCAGGTGTTTCTTGACAGGGCGATCAAGACAAGACTGCAGAAAGAGCTACACTGAGGTAGCTGCCCCTTCCCTCCGAGGTTCTGCTCTCCATATTTGCAAATGAGTTCAGTGATATTTTACCATGTCAGAAGCGTACATTCCATTGCCTAAGCTCCTGACCTATCCATAGTTAATAGATTCTCTCAATCGAGCTTAGAGTTAAATATGTCACGTTATGCCAAATCAAACTTGACCAAAGAGGTCAGATGAGGAAAAAGAAAGGCCACATAGCTTAGCTAAAGGAAATGTAAAATATAAACTTAAGAATTTAAGATTCAAGCCTTTCTTCTCCCAACTCTGATGCAAAGCAGCATTATCAGTGTACCCTGTTATTCTTTTACCCTGTTTTTTTTGTTTGTTTTTTATCTAAGTTAGCAACAGCTGTTCCCATCTCAATAGAAAAAGTAGGAAATGGGCCTCAAACTTATTTGCTACCAAAAGGCAATAATGTGTCCAGGAAGGACAGTAACATATCAAAGAACATAGATACTTATAAAATATATGTTAAAGATTTTTATTAACCACATAGAAGAAAATAACATCTATGATCCAGGAAGAAGATAAATTCAGATAAATATAGATGGAAAGTTCATAAATTCAATGATATAGATAATATGTGTATGGAAAATGATTGATAAATTGGCTATATATATGCTATATATATATATATAGCATATATATATATATATATATATATGTATATGCTAGACAGATATATCCCAGATGATAGATGATAGATAGATAGATAGATAAATAGACAGACAAATAGATGGTAGATAGATGATAGATAATAAATAGGAAAACAGACAGATGAGATAGTATCAATCACACGCAAATAAAGATCTACTCTGTAAGATAAATCTACAGTATATCATAATATCATGGAACAGAAAAAGGCCACTTGTGAAAACTTTGTTAAATACAAATATAATTCATAGTTCATTTGTTTTAATAGTTGAATCAGCATAATATGATCTGTTAATATTGCAGCTATTGTGAGTGTAGATTAAATTCTTCTGTCTTATTTTTCAACTTATGCAAGTCTGAAGCTTTTGGGGGAGGGGGAGCAGATAGTTATCCCATCTAACTTCTGAGGTTTGTAATATTGTTCAGTTCTGAAAACTTCAGTGAGCCGTCTTTGCTTAGCTCTTCAGTGGCTTTCCAATACATGTGAACTATCATCATTAAGAAAGTTAATGTAACCATGATAGTTAAATGAAATTCTGAGTTGTTAGAAATGTTAGTTCTTCCCTTAAGATGACATTTGGGACTGAAATATTCAATTTATTAGACGGGGTCTTACCTCATTGCCGAAGCTGACCTTCACTTCAGTCCTCCCATTACTTAGGACTACATCCATGCACCAACATGCCTGCTTAAGGCAACTTTTAAAGTTTAGGATAGTATTTTTTATTATTTATTCTTTATTAGTTAATTTATTTGCATCTTGATCACCACTTCCTCTCCTTCCTCTCATTCCAGTACCTTCCTCCCAACTCCCTTCCTTCAATTTCCTCCTCCCTTTCCCCTTAGAGAAGGGGGAAAGGCCACACATTGATATCAACCCAGCTGGCATATCAAGTTGTAGTAGGACTAGCCTCATTTTCTCCTATTAAGACTAGACAAGGCTTAGGGGAAATGGGTCGAAAGGCAGTCAACAGGGTCAGAGACAGTCCCTGCTTGTGCTATTCAGGGTTCCACATGTAGAACAAGCTACATATGTGTTACATGTGTGTAAGGGGCCTAGTGCCATCCCATTCATATTCTTTAGTTGGTGGTTCAGTCTCAGTGGGCCCAGGTTGATTGATTCTGTAGGTTTTCTTTTTTGTTTTGTTTTGTTTTGTTTTTGTTTTATTTTATTTTTTAATTTTTTCGATATATTCTTTTTTCTTTTTTATACGCATTTGCTTTATTTTTTTATAATTTTTTAATTCTATATTCTTTGTTTATGTTCCAAAGATTCCAAAGGCTTTCCCTTTTCCAGTCCCTCCCCCACCATATGTCCCACAAGTCCTCTCACCCCCCAACTATTCCCCAATCACCTCCCCATACATTTCAAATGATTTCTCCTTTCCTGGATCCCCAGTCTCCAAAAGTCCCATAAGCCTTCTTCTCTACCCCTGTTCTCCAATCAACCCATTCCTGCTTCCCTGTCCTGGTATTCCCGTACACTGTTGCACTGAGAATTTCCAAGACCAGGGGCCTCTCCTTCCTTCTTCTTGGGCATCATTTGATATGTGAATTGTTTCTTGGGTATTCTGATCTTCTGGGCTAATATTATCGGTAAGTGCATACCATGTATGTTCTTTTGTGATTGGGTCACCTCACTCAGGATGACATTCTCCAGTTGTACCCACTTGCCTAAGAATTTCCTGAATTCATTGTTTTTAATAGCTGAGTATTCCATAGTGTAAATATACCACATTTTCTGTATTCATTCCTCCATTGAGGGACATCTGCATTCTTTCCAGCTTCTGGCTATTATAAATAGGGCTTCTATAAGCATAGTTGATCATGTGTCCTTATTACACGCTGAGGAATCCTCTGGGTATATGCCCAGGAGTGGTATAACAGGGTCCTCTGGTAGTATCATGCCCAGTTTTCTGAGGAACTGCCAGACTGATTTCCAGAGTGGTTGTACCAACATGCAATGTCTTTGACTCCTCTGGCTCCTTCAATCCTTCTTCCCACTATACCACAAGATTACCTGAGCTCTGCCTAATTTTTCCCTGTGGATCTCTGCATCTGTTTCATTTAGCTCCTGGGTGAAGCCTCTCAGAGGACAGTTATGCCAAGTTCCTCTCTGAAAGTACAGGATAATATCATTAATAGTGTCATGACTGGATTTTCTCTTTCATGGTATAGGCCTCAGTGTTTTTCATTGAAATGTGGTGAAATTATATATATATTTACTTATATAAATTATATATATATAATTACTATATATATATATATATATATATATATAGTAAAGTTATTAGTAAGATGCATTGCAGTGTTCATTTGGGTTCATGTGGGGAGAAATTCTATAAAGACATGTTATGTTTACATGTAACTGGTTTTGCATAAAATGAAGAGAAGAGAAAATTCAATATCTGCAGTATATATGAAGAATCAAGCTGACGGTGGCTGGTGCCAGTTGGGTAAATCCACTTACTGCAGAAGCCTGAATACCTGAGTTTCATAATGAGGATCTCATGAAGGTGGGAGCACAAATATGACTCTGCACAGTCGTCCTTTTGACCTCCGTATGTCTTTTCACTGTCACACACACACACACACACACACACACACAATCACAGATTTTTCATATATAAAAACAATACTGATTAATACATTTAATAATAGAATTTTACTTTACATATTTACTGTACATATTTTTATGTTGTTACTTTACATATTTTTAGTTGTTCTTTGGTCCCATTGCTAATTGGTCTTATGACTTACTTAGTCCATGGATTAATCAAGATTTGGTAGCATAAGCACATAACTGGCTGAAATCTTTTCCATTATTTGGAAAATAGAAAAATCATAAAATGCAGAAAGAATCTTAGCCTCACTCTTTACTCTGTTGGAATGCTTAGACCTCTGGTTTGTGTTTGTCTTTCCTTTGGTTTATTATTGTCCTGTGTGTCAAGAAAAAGTTGAAGTATTTGTATATGTTAAAATTAATATTCCAAATCAAAGTATGACATTTGATATCTGATTCCTAACAAAAATACAAAGCAATATCTAGCTTTATAAGAGGACCTAATGTTTTTTAAAGAAGTAAGTGAAAATAATAATAATTAATTATATATGAAAGAAGCCCTCGTGGGATGATTACTATGTGATGCCTCATAATTGTTGGATTTGGCCACTACCTGATAGCATATGAATGTATGAATCCCTTTACCTCTATGTACCTGATAAATGTATTTGATGTGTTTTAATTTGCCTAGTTTATTAACACCATGCGGTTCACTCCAAATATTGTTATAAAGAAAGAATACCCAAACGAAACAGTACATTTTAATTTTAAAAATTATCATAGTCAACTATCTCTAATGTATATCAGCAGGTAGATATTTTCTGTATCATCTAGGAGGGCGTTTGAACAGTACAGGGAGACTAATTCTGTCCTGATACCCTGAGAGTTACATACCCCTTGAGACCAATTACATAGGTTCACAAGGTTGTTTTTATTTTCCTTTCTCCCGATGCCGTTTTAATGAGGCCTCCCAGTAAATGGGGAGCGTGAGGCTTTCTTGTTGGAAACCTGTCTGCCGCCTTCAGCCATTTATTACTAATATATCTGGGACACGATTTATAAATTAAATATTAGGAAATGTACTTTAGGAGAAAAAAGTAGTAAGAGGTTTAATTTATAACTCTCATTTAGTGGATCGTCTTGCCAGTAGTTCCCCACTGGGAAGACACCAATAGCATTGATGGCACCACTTTCATGGTTTGTTTAATAAATTGTGAAGATGGAAATTCCTTACTTCTCTCTGACAATGATGCTTTGGCAAAGGGAGAACGGAAATGAATTATCAACATATGAGATTGCATAATTTATCCATGAGACAAAAATACTGAGCTTGTCGATATCAAGTAAATAAAGTTTCACTGCAGAATAAAAGTGGGTATTCTTAGACATTGGTATCAAAGTGGCTTGGAGCTACAGGAAATATGTGAACCATTTTAGTACAACCTTGTCAGTGTACAAATGATCAGACTGAGGACACTCCTTTGAGTGACTTTCCAAAAATCTCATAATTTTTAAAATGTTAAATTTTGGATAATTTTCATAGCTTATTTATTCATATATTTGATAGTATTTGGGGATGCAAATCTGATCCATTATTTGATGAATTAGACAGGACTTCTGTGTGTTAATAACAGTATCCTTTATACTTATACAATTATATTTATTATTATTATTATTATTATTATTATTATTATTATTTTGGTTTTATTTCGAGACAGGGTTTCTCTGTGTAGCTCTGGCTGTCCTGGAACTCACCCTGTAGACCAGGCTGGCCTCAAACTCAGAAATCTGCATGCCTCTGCCTCCCAAGTGCTGGGATTACAGGCGTGTGCCACCACCGCCCGGCCATACAATTTATATTATTAAAAAAAGATGAAAATAGCTGAGTTGAGGCATGAAGAGTTTATTAGTCACAAAAGTATAGCTTCCAAGGTCTTATAAATTATAGAGAGCTGAAGCATTCTCTCAGGTTAAACTGAATCCAAACATGTTCCTCATTTTTTTAAAGTTCACAAAAGTTTCTAGTTTTCTCTGGAATGCTACTCTCATCATTGTGTGTAATATTTTCCAAGATGAAAGAGATGAAACTGTAGTGTGAATTGATAATTTCATGGTCAATGTTTTCAGATTATGTCTCAATTGTTACTTCATTCATTGACGAATGAGTCGGATATGCTTTAATAAGCATGTATCAAGATACTTCATCTAATTTAGAATAAATTATGGTTATGTTATTCAAATACATTCTAAAAGTGCACTCATATTTTATATATTTAATGTATAATACATAAGAGATGACCTGCAATAGGCACTGAATAGGTAAGACATACACAGTAAAAAAATAGCCTATTTTGTCATGAAAATTATTTGAATAATACTGTTTATTTGTGTCTATTATCATATCATGACAATATTCTTTAATATACTCTTGGGTCATTGCTAAATTTCTTTTTTTTTCTTTTTTCTTTTTTTTTTTTTTTTTTTTTTTTTTTTGGTTTTTCGAGACAGGGTGTCTCTGTGCAGCCCTGACTGTCCTGGAACTCACTATGTAGACCAGGCAGGTCTCCTGAGTGCTGGGATTAAAGGCATGTCCCCCCACTGCCCGGCATGATAAACTTCTTAATATCATATAGAATTAGCAACAATTGTTGACATCATCATCTAGTCACATAGTTTTAGTTACTTGTACTAATATCACCAATGACGCAATAAAAATGACAATCAAAACTATATTGAAATTTCATCTTGCCCCAAGAAGAATGGCAGCCGTTAAGAAAAGAAGAATTAGCCAAGAGTGTCAGTGCACCCCTTTAATCCCAGCACTCAGGAGGCAGAGGCAAGTGGATCTCTGTTGTGGTAAATCTCCAACCCCAATAAGCCCATGAAAGGAAAATGCAACTCAGTTACATATTTTAAAAAAGCATGCCTATATTGGATAGATATGCCTCTATACCACTTTCTTTCTACGCTAATGAAATACCTGCTACTTGCAGTTTCTCTAGCCCATGTGTTTATGCTCCATCTTCCTTCCAACTTCTCTCCCTCTGTCCTCCATCTGCTATCTATTCCAAGTCTTTCTCCTCCTCTCCTCCTCCTGTCTTGCCTGAAAAACCAGCCTCCACTTTTTTTTGTTGCCCAGAAATTGGCTATTTGTCATCTTTATTAGCCAATTATATAATTAAGGGAAATTCCTCTACAGATCTCTGAGTTTGAGGACAGTCTGGTCTACAAAGCTAGTTCCAGGACAGTCAGAGCTGTTGTTAATACAGACAAACCTGTCTTAAAAAAGAAAGGAGAAAGAAAGAAAGAAAGAAAGAAAGAAAAAAAGAAAGAAAGAAAGAAAGAAAGAAAGAAAGAAAGAAAGAAAGAAAGAAAGAAAAAGGGGAGGGAGAGAGGGAAGGCAAGGAGGGAGAGAGGGAGGAAGGAAGGAAGGAAGGAAGCAAGCAAGCAAGCAAATGAATTCTTGTATAGATTTTGAAAAAATGGAATGCTGATTCACTGCTGGTGGTAATGGAAACAATGTGACTTCCATGAAAGTAAATATGAAGATTTTCTTTAAAAAATAAATAAAACACTAGAAATAGATGTACCATATGAGTCAGCTATATCACTCTTAGGGGATTAATTGGAGGTCTATAGGTGAGCATAACACAGGGATACTTACACATCAGTGTTGACTACAGTGCTATTCAAAACAATCCCATTAGGGAATCCATCTAGCTGTCTAACAATAGAAGATTACATGATGGAAATATGCTATATGTGCACAATGGAATTACTTTAGGTCTAAAGAAGAAATGAAGTTATGCCCTTTGTGGAAAAATGAATCTAATTGAGAACAATTTTATAAGCAAATTATGTCATTGTCAGGAAGAGAAATATTATATGTATTGTCTTAAATGTGGGTATTATAATTTACATTGACACATAAAATTATATTGCGCTAAATAAAGTGAGCTGTGAGTAATATCGTCTAGGGGCACAGAAGAAGGTGAGATTGTGGAGAAGGGATGTTAGGGCACATGCTCAACATATAATAAGATATATACAAAACATTTTAAAAAATAAAAATTATTGGCACATGTTAAATCATCTTTTTAATATGTAATTATGTACCTATTGATAAAGTACCATCTTTGTGAATGTAACAAGGCAACAGTCCCCCAGATGAGCTCTATGGGGAGGGGGCACACATTGAAAATTCATGTTAACAGCATGTCACTAATTGCCCTTTTGACAACATTTATATTTGCCAGAGAACAAGCTTCCTGTAAAACTCATAATTTTTATATAAAGATTGTTACAGAAACATAATAATTCCAAAAGATTTCCATCTTCCAGCAGTCTCTTGAAATTAATGAATGAAGACAATGGGCTCTTATTCATTCAATTTTACCACAGGAGCCAGTGGGAATAGAAAGCAATATAAAATTAATTCCTTCTCTTGACAGTTGTAAAATTATAATCCTCCCCTTTATCCTTTCAAAAGATATTTGAAGATAACATTTTATTCTCCAATTCTATATCCCATCTCATAACCTGATATATCATATAGCCCATTTCATTGTTAGTGGTCAAAATAACACTCAGTAGAAAGCTTTAGCTCAGCTATAAGGGTCTCAAAGAATGTATCCATGCTGAAAATCAATTTCAGATGTATTTCAGTGTTATTGCTTAGCATAAGTGTACTGTCCTGAGATATCACAGATCAAGATTTGAACAGCTTATTCATGTGAATAAACTTAAATATACATCATCTTTTTTTTCTACTTTCAGAATGAAAAGGCAGTGTTCAATCTTACTGCAGGCTCATGCTCAAACAGAGCTAAATACTTTATTATGCTAGTCTTTTTTATTTTAAAGTATCAGAAATATTTCTTAGTCCTTTAATTATGTTTTCTATGGCTTTTGTAGTCATATGATTTCAGAGTGAGCATCAAAAGGCAATAAATATGGACAAGTTTACTCTCTATCTTTCACTGAACTAAACACATAAGATGATACATATTTGGTTATAAAGATATTTGTGATTATTATTTAATTATCTTACAAACTGACATGTATGGTATGGATTTATTTATTGAAGTATTTATTTAAGGCAACCTATAAAATAATCTGGAACCTAATAAAGAATGCTATAATTAAATGCATTTGCTGAAGGAAAGACAGAATATTAATATAAATCTTCTGGAATTTCCAGCCTAGTGTATTTCACTATTTAGGTTTTATTTTTGTTTTGTTTTGTCTTGGAATAACTTTCTACATAGAAATTTTATTTGTCTTTAAACTGATATTCTAAATTTTCTTATTTTTTTAGACTTGATACATTCTTTTCCTTCATCCTCTCTGACAATGTCTCCTTTCCTCTTATATTCTCTCCTTCCCTCTTATAATAAAAAAAAATGGTAAAAAGTATTGCTATTTTTAGCTGAGCTATTTATGTGAATAATTTGTTATATACCTCTTTGCTCTGATTCTGTGTTGTGTTATAAGGACTCCTTCTCTCTTTTCAATCTAAATATCATTTACAGTCTGAAAAATACAAGTTGAATTTAGGAAGTAGAGAGATGGTGTAGTAGGTAAAGTATTTGCTCCGAAGCCTGAGGACCTAAGTCTGTATTTCCAAAATCCTCATAAAAGACAGACATGGAGACATGCACCAGCATCCCCAAAACTAGGAATCTGGAGACAAGTAGACCCTGGGAACCGTTAAACTTTCAGAGTAAGTGAAACAGCAGGCTCCATGTTCAGTGAGATACTCTGTCCCAATATAAGGCAAAACATGATGCAGAAGGAAACACAACGGCAACTGCTAGCCTGGGACATGCAGCCCACAAAAAAAAGTAGAACTCTGAATATAAGATAGACATAGGTATGCATGTATGCTTATGTAACCACCCCCCAAATAAAGATAGTATATATGACCTTTAACATAAAAGGTTCTCCTTTATCATTTTACCATCAATATACCTGCTCTCATGGAACACAGTCTTCTCTCATGTCTCTCAGAATAAATCTATTCTTACTCTCCTTAAACTTCTCACGAACAAAGTCCAAAATTATTCAATTTTGAGGTATTTGTGCTGGGAATAGGCTCTTTAACTTTATATTCCCCTGTAAAAATAGATCACTACACATTTAATGTGTCAATTGATACATACAAGTGAAATGTACCCAGCAGTACACTTTTTTCCTTTATGTGCTTGTGAAGGCAAATACATGCATGCCTCTGCCTCCAAGGGAAAGTCGGAGGACAGCCCGTAGGAGTTAGTTCTCTCCATTGCCCGTGTGGGTCTCTGAAATCAAACTCAAATCATAAGGCTGAATAGTGGACACCTTTACCCACTTAGCAATATCCCATGCCTTTGCATTTATTTATATTTGGCAGCTATTGGAATGGTATGTTTTATCGTAATTTACTTAATTCTTTTATATGGCAATTACTCTTTAATTTTTCTGTCTTTTAAAGTCTTAAGAACACAGGTACATGTAAAACTAAAAGATCCAGTTGTCCTGCTCACACCAACATATTGTCAATATTATTTCCGTCAGAATTTTAACTTTAACATAATAACATGTTGGGGAAGTGCCCTTGTGTGTTGACTAATATTATTTGATGAATTAATAAGTTCTTGCAAATAGATCTTGAGTACTACATGAGAATGCGTTTATTCAGCAAATACATTATTACTTAAATGTAATATTGAAATTAATATTTTACTTTTAAGATACCATAGAAAAATGGGAGAATCTACATAATTTAACAGTCATGTGTTAAACTTTCTAATAATTCTAAAATGAGCTTTATCCTTCCATGCCTTCTCATTTCTCATAACATACATGATCACCCTATGCCTTGGTTAGAAGCATTGGTTAATGCATCAGATTATCTTAGCCTTTATAGTTTTCCTACAGTTATTATTCCAACTTTTATTGAATCTTATTATTTTTAACTAGCTCTCTATCACGCAGTGATTCTCAAGCCTCCTAATTTTGTGCTTCTGGTCTTCTTGTTTTTGCCATCAAGTAAATGTCCATGATAAAATAGTATAAACTTTTTACTATGTTGGCTATGGAAGAGAACACTGTTACTGTTTATGCATTGAATGCTTCTGAAATATTTAATGTAAACCGTTGAGTTGGGAAAACTCTCATTTCAAATACAGGTGATATCTTTCTACTTATCTGGTATTGAAATTAATGAATAGCATTAGCAGGTACTGAGTCCAGTCTGTCGTTCAGTGCAGGCCACCAAAGGCCCACACAGTCATGACTTCTGTGGCTTCTGGGTATCATTCTCCACACCCTGAGATTTCTGTTATTGGCAGCCATTATCACACTGGATCCTTATGTCTTCTCCTTTAGTTCATTGTTTATATTTGTCCTTACTCAGAATTTTCCATATAATTATTTGAGACAGTTTAAGATAAAATATCTCATTTCATTTTTGTTAAAATCAGTACACAGTCTTCAAATATTTATTATTTTTTCTTCTCCAGCTTTTCATACCATACATTTCATTGGTCCTTTCCAGGTACACACACACACACACACACACACACATACACATACACACAAAGAGAGAATTTTTAAGCTTCATTATGTTTTATATGCAACATATTGATGAAAATAATGCACACATCAAGAAACAGACCACAGTGTCTGACTCATATGCTCCTGTAAATAACTTTTGTTTCCATTATTTACAGCAGAGTTTGTTTAACTGTTACTGGCACTGTTTAGTAATTGAGGACAGTGTGTTAACAGGGTCTTGCTGCACATATGTATCATACATATATAATGTTGTAATTGAACATGAAATATAGACCATTATCAGACTTAGTGTAGAAAGTTCTTGAATTAGATTACCTATGTTTTAAAAAAGAGATTCTCTGTGTCATTGTGTGCTTTCAAATTATTTACATAAAACTTGTGAGTCCTATTTGATTCACAAAAGAAAAAAGAAAAAAGAAAAAAGCATATGCAATTAGGTCCAGCAAACTTTCTAGGTGGATTAAGTTTCAGCCAAGCAAGCCTGACCTCCTGAGGTTGATCTCACTGGAAAATGTATAACAATAGAGGAGAGGAAAAAAACTCCACATAGTTTGTTTTTTGACCCCCACATACTCATTGTTGCTTGTGCATACCCACTTATATCCATCAGACACACACAATAATAAAAATAATTAAAGGAATATTAGAGTCAAGCTCACAGAATATCAGTACTTAAGCTAGACTATATGTTCGATGTTGACAATAGGCAATCAAAAATATTAGTTATTATTATTGTTCCAAATATTATTCATGAGACATTAGCCAAAAATGAATGAGATTTGGATATTTTGTTCATTCATAACTGTGAGTGAGATTATATATGAATTTAAGAATATAAAGGGATGTGAAGTTCACTGAGGGCATTCATCAGTTGACTATTTGCTGGCAATTAAAATTCCAAAGCACAGAACCTTCTACTTATTTTGTTACTTGTATATATACTGTAGCTTAACCACAGTGAAAGTGCTTCTGACCACAGAAACAACAGCTTTAGTGCCATGGGTGTTTCTTATGAGGTCACCCCAAGTACTTCTTAAATTAAGAATAACAAAAGAAAATTCACATACTTCTTTCTAACACAAAACCTTTTAATTTTCTGAAATTACATTGTATATAAATGATGGACAAATATTAATTAGATATGTAAGTGGGTCATACTAATTAATTTAACTTACACATTTTTTTCTGAATATCTTTCCATCTAAGTGAAGCTTTCTATATAAGGCCCTGATCTTCAGAATAATAATTTGTGCTCTTTCTTGTACACGAATGTCTATAGATCTCCATATGTATTCAGGTGCTCATTCATGTGTACATGTGTTTTTACAGGTTTACATGTACATACACATGCACAGCAGGAAATCAAGAGGATAAACATCTGCCTTGTTTCTTTGGAGACAAGGTCACTCACTGGCCAATAAACTCACAGAATCACCAGCATTATCTGGCCTGTGAGGCCCAGCTTCTTCCTGCCTCTTCTTTTGTAGATTAAGAAAGTTATAATCTTTCTTATACCATTTCACCAAGTTCTTTCATGTCTTCTTCTCTTATTCTCAGAATCGAACTGAAAGCAATGGAAATGAATATTTTAAGAAAACAAATGCCTAAATCTAAATGAAAGAAACTAATCTCGAAAAGCTACAACTTTGTAATATTTTGTGCAAAGCTACATCTTTGTAGTCTAGAAAAGTTTCCAATTTTGTAATATTGTCAAAGAGGCTGGGCTGTGAAGATGTTTCTACCTTGCTTTCCGTTGTGATAAATACTGTAACCAAAAAGCAACTTATTGGAGTTAAGCATTTATGTGGCTTAAAATTCCGGGTCACAGGCTAACACTTAGGGAAAGAAGGGCAGAAACTGAAGCAGAAACTATGAAGCAAACATTCTTCTCTCTGGCTCATTCTCTGAGTTGTTCAGTGAGCTTTTGTTATATGGTTCCTGAAGGACTGCCCACAGTGAGCTGAGTTCTTCTATACCAATCAACAATCAAGATAATATCTTAGAGATATTACCAGGCCAGGCTTATTTGGACAACCCCTAACTGAGACTGTTTCACATGACTTTGGGCTGTGGCCAGTAACAGGTAAAGTAAGCTAATATATAGATTGTAAATTGATAAGTTGATTCTAGGAGTTAAAGGAAGGAAGAGATGCAAAAGTGAGACACAAACTTTTCAGAATAGTGAATTTTTGTTTATAACCACAAATAAAGAAACCCTAGGAGTGAAGACACATAAGAACTCGGGACTCTTGGGGGTAGTGTTGTATTAGTGTAGAGTCACTGATTCATAAGCAGTGCATCACTGGGGAACCAGGTTGGTAATGAGAAGCACTAAGCATTTGGGGACCAGCAGGTGTGTGAGAACATCTGTAGCTTCTGCTAGGTTTTCCTGTAAAGGTAATACTGTGTTGTATCGGGAATCAGTGAGATTAGTGCAATCTCTAAAAAATAAAGTGTTTGCACTTGCTAGCAAGCACACATGGTTCACAACAAAGACACCCTGATTAGAGCCCAGCTACTAAGTAAAGGACCACTAACCATTATCCATTGTATGATTGCGTGTAGCGGTAGTTGATTAATCCACTCTAATCTCTCTGGTGGCAGTGCTGCAAGTGCTGGACACCTGCCCCAATGCTCTGGATTCTCAAACGAAAGACACACACATGCACTCGTACACGCAGCCTTATATTTAGTATGCCTTAATCTGCATAATGGTTGGACCACTCCCAAACTTCCATGCTGCTAATGCCTCCCCTCTGGTACTTCTGAATTATTACTTCTAAAATCTATATTCTATCTTTGGAATCCCAGACCCAATGGAGAAATGCTCTTCCCAGCTCTTATACAATTGATACTCTATCTTCTGCAGTCCTCAAGCCTGCATCTTGGTTTTTTATTTTCTTGGTTTTTTCCCTTAGATATTTTCTTTATTTACATTTCAAATGTTATCCCCTTTCCTGGTTTCCCCTCCAAAAGCACCCTATCCCATCCCCCCTCCCCCTGCTCACCAACCCACACTCCCTCTTCCCTGTTGTTGCATTCTCCTGTACTGAGGCATCCAGCCTTCTCAGGAACAAGGGCTTCTCCACCCTTTGATGATTAACAAGGCCATCCTCTGCTTGAGCTTCTTTCCTAGCATGGAGATTCTACCCCTTCCTCCGTCCTTTTGCATACAAATCCTAAGCGCAGCCTCTGTCCTCTTTTCCAGTCATTGGCCAGCAGCAACTTTATTTACCAGTCAGAACCAGCTGAGGTCAGGGACCCTCACCTTCTCACATGGGGTATTCTCTTGTGCAAATTGGCAATCTATAATGCGAGCATTAAACCAAATCCACAACAATTGAACACTGTAGGAAGTGCTTATCATGTTATGGATTGCTTAACAAAATCCAGTGTCACCATGAAGCTACAATTTGGCAATTGTATTTGCATATCTAATAACCATTGATGAAGCCGAACTAGAAAATCTGGTTAAAAAACAAGTTTGCTTTTGTAAAGTAGATCTAGCCTCTATTAAAAAATCATTCAGCATTATTTTTAATTTAAGTGACAGGAGGTAATATATAAAGAAGCAAATGAGGGGTGTCTGAGGCACTGAGTGCACAGATGTAACCAATGCCATTTTAAACCAGAGTTGGCTGGGTCTAAGAAGGAAAGGCACAGCTTAAAGTTTCTGACTTTTGTGTGCTAGTGTTCAGAGTACAAAGAACTGGAAGGGCTTGGATTCTCATGATGGGAGGACAAAGACATGCTGCCCCCAAAAGATAAGGAACTTCCTCCAGTCCTAGAGTAAGAAGAGATGTCCTACAGAAACCCATAGGCAAACATTAGGCCAAGCTCTGGAATTTTGTAAAAGAGAGGGTGAAGGATTACAGGAGCTAGAAGGGTCAAGGACATCACAAGATCTACAGATCTAACCATAGCTCACAGGGCTCACAGACAGTGAACCAGCAATCTGGGAGCCTGGGAGCCTCTGATCTTGGTTCTCTGCATGTATTCTTTTGGTTGTGTAGCTTAGTGTTCTTGTGGGACTCCTAAGAGTGAGATCAGGAGTTGTCCCTGACTCTTGTGCCTGGCTTTGGGACCCTATTCTCTTACTGGATTGTCCGATCCAGCTTTGATATGAGGGTTCGTGCCTGGTCTTCTTGCAATTTGTTAAGCTACATTTGGTAGATGTCCCTGGGAGGCCGATTCTTTTCTGAAGAGAAACAGAAGAGGTGTGGCTATGAGGGAGAAAAGAGCTGGAGGAGGGACTTGGACGAGAGGATAGAGGAAGGAACTGTGATTGCGATTTAATATATGAGGAAAGTAATAATTAATTTTAAAACAGAAGTGATTTATATTAATACAGATGTCAGGATTAATATTAATTGATAGATATTAGTAACTAGGGGTTGGGAGATGAAACTGCTAATAAGGGTACTTGCTGCTCAAGCATGAGAACCTATGTTCTTTCCCCCAGGACCCACATATAAAGCTGGCCATGGTCAAGCACAAGGACACAGTAGAATATGTAGGACTTGTTGGCTACCAACTTCAGCAAGAGACCCAGTTTCAGGGGGAAAAGGTAGAAATGTGTAAAGCAAGATAGCTGACATGCTCCTCTGGGCCACATGTATACTTACCCAAAATTTGTTTATATCCTTCACATATACACCATACAATAACATATACGGACATGAATACACGTGCACACACACATACGCGCATGCGATTAAGAGACTACAAAGTTCAACTTTCTAAAAGAATTTCTAGAATGTAATGTTCCTCCATAATGGAAAAAGGTAAACTGCGTTCAGGAATAGCAAAAGCCCCAAGGGTACAAATAATCAGTCACATAACAGATAATCTCCCAGCATCAATTATGCACCCTAAATTCCACCGGGTGAAAAACCTGAACAGACATTATTTATATTCCATTCTATTATAGCATTCTGTAACATTGAAACATTGCACTTCATTAAGATTTAATAATTTTATGAATAAATATTATTAATAAATAACTTGAACTGTCCTATAAAGAGATAAGTGATGAATAGAAGTGGTGAAATCTGTTCCTCAAGATGCTCGTGTGTTCATACTACATCCAACATTCACTTGTCCCTAGACAGGAGGCAGAATAAACTCATCTCTTTGAGGCTCTCCCAGCTCAGTGTTTCAAAAATAAATAAATAAATAAAACCTGTCACTTTAGTGAAATGCAATCTGGATGTCATAATATAGCATGGCTGATAGAAAAGTCTGCTACTAAAAGATAAAGCCATTGTGTGTCAAAGAGCATTGTGTAAATAAACCTACAAAGTAATTTTGAACCAATTTTAAAACCTTCTACTACCAATCCTAATATGGTGTCATGCAGAGGAATAAGGTAACAAGGAGTGTATTACGGGAACGGGGAGATAGTCAAATGTCTTCCTGCAGTAAACGATTTCAGTAAGTCTTTTAAAAGAACAACCATGTGTAACAAATGTGAATTCACTTTGTAGAATTCGTGTATTTTTCTCATTATCCCCAATATTCACAAGCATGCACACACATCAAATCAAATAGTTATTTCCCTTTGACTTCAGACTATTAAATACTTACAGTGGCTATACTTGATGAGTATAATATGTGGCTGTATACCGATAAGCCCCCAGGTGAGAACTGTATAAGTGTCGTTCTCACTGGCAGCATGAAGTCTGGAAGGACAGCCTGATGTGTGGAATCGCAGGGCAATTCCTGGGGTTTGTTCTTCGTGGACCACAATAGTGTAAGCAGGTATTAAGACTGCACACAGCTCATACTGTCAACGTCCCGCTGGACCTGTAAATTTTTATCATTGCTCTGATAAAATGCCAGACAAAAGCACCTCTAGGAAGGATGAGGGTTTTATTTCAGTTCACAGTCTGAGGGTATAGTCCGTCATTGTGAAGCAGTTATGTTGGCAGCAGCATGAGGTGAATGTCATGCCGGTCTGGCATTTTCATAGATGCTGGTAATGCACTTCAGTTGTCATACTTGAGTGGGGGGTGCGTCACTTACTGAGCCATCTCTATAGCCCTCAGAGTCTATTTCTGTGACGAAAGTTGACCATCACTAACCTGGCAGCAATCCTGTCCCCGAAGACAACCATGAGGATGATGGCTTGGCAACTACCATAAATGCTTGACAAAGTCAGTGGTTTTGACTCATGAGTTGCAGCGTGAGTGACTAGGATATTTATTCTATCTTCAGGGTGCGCATGTATTTCTGGGAGAACCTCCCATTGTTTGTGGGTTTAATTCTCACATTCAAATAGATATATATTCATTTCTTTTCTTCTATCCTCCATGACCTAGGAAGCAGAAAAGGTAGAAGGGGCAGAGACTGAGCTGTTAAATCCTTTTCTGAGTTTCCTGTTACCCTTCTTCATTTCCTTTTCTTCTCTCATGGACAGTATCAGGCATCAAAAGTGCAGACCCTCTCCAGAGGCTCACTAGGGATCCTGTGCAAGACATGCTCTTCCACAAAGCCTAATGCCTGCTTTTCAAAGGTAGGGCAAACACCAGTATCATTTATTATGTAACCTCTGAGAATTGAGCCTTCACTTTTCAGGCAAATTGCTAAATAGCTTTCAACCTTCTCTAGCATCTTGCTGACTCCACAGGTAGCATTGTTATTGCCATTTCACCAAAGGGAAGCTTCAGTCACACACACATTAGGTAATTTGCTCAACAGCACTTAAGCTAATAACATCTTGGAAGAGCACTGAGGCTTCTTCCCTTTTGATGTAGTCTACGAGAATGTGGGATTTAACATCAGAGCGCTTGATTTCAGCACAGTCTACCATCTAATGCTATCTCAGTCACTACTTTTTATGGACAGCTTTAGCTCTGAGGTCTGAAACTGAAAATGAATAAATTAAAGGCAGCAACAGATTCTGTTAAGTGAGTCTTACACTAAATTACAGGTAAATTTACTGTTACACTAATTTACAGGTTACACTAAATTACAGGTAACCACAGGCAAATCTTGGCCTGGGTCAGGGATGCAGGACAATCATTTACATCTATCTGTATTATCCTTTACAGAAACCTGGGTACCACTTCCAGTACCACCTGGGACACCTCTTTCTCCCCACCCTCCTGGAGTCCCTCTCATTTAGAAATGATGGCATACATGGTCTTAGAGATCTGGACTATTTCTAACTCTGTGAGCTTTTATAAAACAAAAAGGTGAAATTTCTCTCGACCTCAAACATATGTTATAATTTATCCTGGTCCTGGACTACAAAGAAACTTTTCCCATACCAAATGCCAGTGATATGTAGTAGCCAGTCTGTGTGCATTTCTGATAGATCATATCAAGAAAATAAACAAAGATAGGGATCAAAAACACAGATCTGAGGTCTCTAAGGTGGTCTGGAAGGCCAGTCCCTTCCTGTTTGTAGATTTTTAACATTTCTGGTTTGTATAACAATTTGCAATTGATTTCTAGTATTTTCTTGATCCTCCACATGTTTTTGAAATAATTCAAATTTTTTGAGGAACAGATCAAACCCTTCATCTCAAAGTGTATGGGTCTGTTGGCAGGGAGAGAGAAAGGTGAATACACTGTTTTTCCTTATAACTGGCAGTCATGTCCTTTCAAAGGCGTTTGTTATCACAGGAACTGGTTAGAGGGACCATCCGGTAATATGATATCAGAGCTCCTGAAAATTAGTTAGGGCTTTTGGTCACAGGAACCTAATTCCTTTTATCCCCATTTGCCACCTGTCATGCTTCTGGTACCATATCCAAATACTTGCATAAGCAATGTTGGCTCCTGGTCACTCTCTTTATTTTCACATCAAATTTGTATTTTAGCATGTGAGAAGACGCCACCGTTTTTTAGTAAAATGAACTTTGAGTGAACTCCCACAGCTGCTAACTGATAACCAATAAAATAAATAATAGATTCATCTCTGAGCAGTCACATTCCCAAGAGTAGTTTACTGGACATATCTGGTCTCGTTGCCCTCTGGAAAGCCTCTCAATGTTTGGAATTTATTATTTCTTTCTTTTTTTTTTTTCCAAATGGACAATTTTTGGCAAACAGACTCCTAAGAGCAGTCAAGTGTCAAACACAAAGTTCTGGCTGGTGCAGCTGCCTTGGGGATCACATGCTCCATTTATTCATTAAGAGAAGCTCAGATGCACAGGCATGTGGTGCTACTTTGTAGACCTGTCAATTTAGTGCACTTAATGAACATTGATCATGCTCACACAGACATGCTTCTCACGGCTGCAAATCAGAACTCTGGGGTTGTGAAGGACATCCTGGAAACTTTTCTTTTGGTATATGTATATTTACAGATTTTTTTTGTTGTTGTTGTTGAAACTAATTAACAAAGCCAAATACAATGCATTTTGGAATTAGACACCAAGGTAACAAGGATACACACACACACACACACACACACACACACACGCGCGCGCGCACATGTGTGTGTATCCATATGTATCTATGTACATATATACAATATAATATATAATTATATATTTTATAATTACATATATCCATTACAATTTTATTTGTAATTCATTATGACACTGTGGTTCACGTCTTTAATCTCAGCACTTAGGAGGCAGAGACACACAGATATCAATATGTCAGAAGCCACTGTGGACTATAGAATGATTTCCCAGCTAGACAAAGCTGTACAGTAAGACCTGTCTTAAAAGGAAAAGAAACAAACAAACAAAAACAAACCCTACTTAATTTATATTGTGTTCTGTAAGCCTATTTCAATACTCAAAGCACAATGTAGGTTTTTTTTTTGTTGTTGTTGTTTCTATGCCAGAGTTTGAACCAGTGCCTCAAGTCTACCAAATATATATAGCATTGAGCTGAATTCCCAGGCTCAGAGTACCAGTTTGAATGAGGCATACCTTTGATCACCTTTAAGGTACCCTATGAATATTTGAATCTGTATAGCTTTGCAGGTTCCTAAGCTAAGTTTTATCATTAAAATTTAGTCTGGCAATAATGAAACCTCCTGCTGGGTGTTTTTACCTTTCACATATTCTATGGAAAACACCATTCAGAGCCAGATGTAACATTTGTAACAACAACAACAAAAAAATAAGTTTTTAAATTTCTTAGCCTTTTAGTTTTGCTTCCTATAATTCTCATAAAGGATAAGTTTAGCTTAGTATAATTGAAACAGTTTTTCTTTTTATACATGAATATATATTTTTGTTTCTTATATCAGTTTTAGAAAATAAATAATATAATTCTAATAAGTTATTTTTTCCAGTCACATTGCATTATGGTTAAAAATGGCTTGTTTTTAATTGTTGTTTCGGGATAATGGTCAAATCTGCTTTGGAATAGACTATATACAGTCACATCATCCTGTATATGTTACCATTTCAGTGTTAATATTTCTTCTGTTAGAGGCTGAGTTCTATCACATTGAGATACAAAATAGTTAAAGGAGACAGATGTTCTCAAATTATACTGCAGCCCCAACTAAAAACATTGTGGGTTTTCCAACTTGCTGATTACAAATTAGAATTTAATCCTAATGCCAAATCCTATTGCACAAGTACAACTTCAGGCTCTGTAATGTCGAGAAATAGAGTACTGAAATAAATAGGAGGCTCCCCTATGGATAATAAAATTTACCTTTCATTTTTCTAAGGTTCTGTCACTCAAACTTTTAAACATATGTCTGAATAAAGCATTTTCAAAAGTATCAATTAGAGAGTTTATTTTTAATATGAGAAAATTGTGAATCATATAAATTTATATCAGTCATGAAAAGATTCTAAAATTTATGGTCCAAACTTCTGGTAGATTATCATACACTGAAAATGATATGGCAAACTGGTGTGCTCTGATATGAAAGATTATGCATACTCATAAGAAAAGTATTATATACTATAATATATTATTAGATTTTAGTTTGATTAATCTATATATTTATGCTGGATATATATAATATAGTATATCCTACTTACAAACTTATGTTTGTGTATATGTGTGTGTGTGTGTGTGTGTGTGTGTGTGTCCATGTGTTAAAAGTAGATTTAAAAAATAGAATTTCTCCCTTTGTGGAAAATGAAAAACTACATAGGAGATTTTGTAACAAATTTACTTTTTAATTTCTTTAAGTAACTCATTAATGATTTATGGAATATGAATAATATTTTATATCATTATTGTATTTTATATAAAATATTAATAATATATTACATAATATATTATGCAATATACTGCATTACATAATATATAATATATATGTATACATGATTTTAATATTAGATAGTATTGTGTGAAATAGGTTAAAAAGGGTGGCAGTAAGTCAGGCAACTTATTTCTTTTGAAAAAACATGTATTCTATGTTAGTCAAACCATACACTATATGGTAGCCTGTATTCTTACCATAAGATACATTAAACAGAATGAAGAAATGTGCTGAACCTAAGCTCATATATTTGAGATATCAGAAACTGTATCAACAAAAGCTATTTCTTATTATGGTCTGAAAGTTCAAAGAAATTATTCTGGCTGGAGACATGGTTCAGCATCTAAGAGCACTGGCTGCTATTGTGGAAGACCTGAGTCCAATATTCATCACCCACATGGTGGATCAAAAATGTCAATAACTCCAGTTCAGTGGGATCTGATGCCCTCCTCTAGCTCTGTGGCCACCAGGCACACAGGTGGTACACAGATATATGCAGGCAATCATGCATATACACAAAGTAAAAAAGAAATTGTATTTTTCAGAAGTACAAAGAATCATTAATTTCATAATGATATGATCAATACATCACTTTTTTAAATGAACAAAGAATTACTAATTCACAATTAATGAATTAATGAACATGTCCTGAGGAAGAAATTCCTTTGAGAGGATTCTGAAGTTTATACAAGAGGTAAATAAATGACAGTGGCAACTAATAAAGCAAAAATAATGAAAATATTAATAAAAGCATTATCTGACTAAAAATAACATTGTAACGCATATCTGAGTTAGGTAGAATTCTTTATTCCACTTTTTATTAGATATATTCTTTATTTACATTTCAAATGATTTCCCCTTTCCTGGTATCCAATCCCCCCAAAAGTCCCATAAGCCTTCTGCCCTCCCCCTGTTCCCCAACTGACCACCTTCCACTTCCCTGTCTTGGTATTCACCTACACTGCTGCATGAAGCCTTTCCAGGACCAGGGGCCCCTTTAATGTCCAACAAGGCCATCTTCTACTGCCTATGCATCTGGAGCCATGGGTAACACCATGTGTACTATCTGGTTGATGTTGTTGTCCCTGAGAGTTCTGGGAGTACTGGGTGGCTCATATCGTTGAATATTGAATGGATGAAAAGCACCTAAAGAAATGTTCAACATCCTTAGTAATCAGGAAAATGCAAATCAAAACAACCCTGAGATTTCACCTCACACCAGTCAGAATGGCTAAGATTAAAAACTCAGGAGACAGCAGGTGTTGGTGAGGATGTGGAGAAAGAGGAACACTCCTCCACTGCTGGTGGGATTGCAAGATGGTACAAGCATTCTGGAAATCAGTCTGGGGGTTCCTCAGAAAACTGGACACGACACTTCCAGAGGACCCTGTTATACCATTCCTGGGCATATACCCAGAGGATTTCTCAGCATGTAATAAAGACACGTGCTCCATCATGTTCATAGCAGCCCTATTTATAAAAACCAGAAGCTGGAAAGGACCCAGATGTCCCTCAACGGAGGAGTGGATACAGAAAATGTGGTATATTTACACAATGGAATACTACTCAGCTATTAAAAACCATGCATTCATGACATTCTTAGGCAAATGAACTGGAAAATATCATCCTAATTGAGGTAGCATTTTTAAGATATAAACTAGGTTGGCTTGGATGCATAGAACTATGCCCTACATACACGAATAGCTGAGAAGAAAGACTGTAAGTCCAGAAATTCTCAGGATTTGCCTTTTCCTGAGCACTGAAGGGAGGAGTTTGAAGCAACAATCCTGTTGAACATGAAGTGTTCCAAGGTTCTCACTCTCTACACATTGTCCAATTGTGGGTCTCTATATTTGTTTTGATCTACTTCAGGATGAAGCTTCTCTGATGGTGCCTGAGGAAGAATCTTATCTATTAGTATAGAGAATGTCATTTTATTGCTATGTTTCTTCAGCATATTAGCAATATTTGGCTTTCTCCTTTGTCTGTACCCTACATAGTCTCAAATTCTTGGTTACTAATGCAGAATCAGGAATGGGTTTTATCTCATATAGTTATCCTTAAATCCAATTGGACAGTAGTTGGTTGCTTCCACCATCTTTGTGCCACTATTGCTCCAGCACATATTGCAGGCAGGTCACTACCATCATAGACTGCAGGTTTTGTTGCTGGATTAGTGTATTCCATTTTCCTCTAGTAGTGCACAGAGTACCTTGCGGCACAATGGGCACTAGTCAGTAGGTTGGAGGCTGTATGTAGGTATCAGCTCAATTTCTTCATATTCAATGGTTTATGTAAATATTGTCTTCAGAAATAGTGCCTTACCATCAGTTTGTGGAGAGCAACCAATAGTCCTGGCTGTAGCCTGTTTGTAATTTTCAGGGATGATACTCTTTTCCTTGGGGTTCTTGAATCTTAGGAAAGAAAGAAATCTAAAAGTGGTATAAAAAACTCATTTCTGAAACTGAACCATCTGTTAAGAGTGATTTGAAGAGGCATCTGAAAGACTGCCCCCATTTTGTTTTCCTGGTTCTATACTAATTTCGTGACATACCCAATGACAACATGTTTCCCCCTAAGAGCTTTTTAACCTCATGCCTCTAGTGTCCTACATGAAAGCCTTCTTTATGTTCCAGTAATCTTGGCAATATTTCTATGAAAAACTATTATTGTTTCAAAGTTATGCAGAAATTTCACAGACCATGAAAAATGACTCAGTTTTAAATAAACTTAGAGGACTTTTATCCACTCTCTTTTCTGAATATATATATGTATATATTCAGAATATATATTATATATATATAACATATATAATATATAATATATATATAATATTTAATGAGAATCATCAATCCACTGAGATACCTTTTGAAAACAAATATGTTCACAATCATATGATATACACAGGCATCAAAAGCCCATGCAACATGTGTAAATTGAGGTTCCGCATTTGAACTTTAGAGCAGACTATCACCTGATTTACTCTTTTCAGTTCTCTAGAGGAAAATACATGATTATTATGTAATATGCATAAAAGGAACATTACCATAGAACATGTGTTAAATATGCCCTTTTTGAGAGAGCCAGGCTAGTAAATGTCATCAGGTTACATGAAAAGCCTATACATAAATATATTCCTCCATTCATGCTCCAAGGAATTCTAGAGAAACATATACAGCTTTGTTCCTTTTCCATAGAACTTGGAATATCGTTTTATGTTATTTTGTTGTGCAATTCATTTCTGTTTATGGACCTAAACTATGCCTTTATTGACAAAGCAAAGTGTTAAGGCAACTAAAGAGGTGATACAGGTCAAAAACCCATTTATATCTCTATTACAGGGAAAGGAAGAACCTTAGTAAATGTCTGCTGGGTGGAATTGAATTGAATTAGGTTGAAATGAATTGAATTGCTTTGAAAGAGCTGGAGCTAGAGCCAATTATTACTGCATCCTTTGACCAGTTTTCAGCTGAATATTGCAGCAATTATACTTTCAATCAACATTTTATTGAGTGGATACCTATTAGGAACCAACAAGAAATACAGTTCAAAACAGTGGATTTAGGGAATAAACAGTGCCCAGTTCAATAATATTACGGTACACAGAGGAAGATAATGTATAAAACACTACCCATGTGTACAATTGAAAGTCCTGGAATGGTCTGAAAGGGTAAGAATATAAGATGGAGGGGAGAGTGAAGTTGAAGTGGAACCCCATGAACAGAGTCCTGAGATGGTATTTCACAGCAATGGAGGTCAATAACATGAAGGAGAAACCTATCACTGAGCTATATAGGAGAACCTATCAGTGGACTATTTTCCCTTATTGATTTTCTAAATTGTTGAATTATTTTGCTGAATCTATATAGAAAATTCTTCTCCTGACCTCTAGTGTTATACCTTTTAACAATAGTTACTGAAAGAAAACATTTATGATATTACACCTTTGGGAATAGTAACTGTATTCTTCTGTGGAAATATATTCATATCCATCCTTATATTGTTTATCTGGCATCTATCTGTCTATCTATCTATCTATCTATCTATCTATCTATCTAACTAACTGCCTATCATCTATCTATCACCTATTATTCTTTTATTTGCATATTTATTATATTTATCATCTTTGAAACATCAATTATTTATCTATTTATATTATAAATATTCTCATTATAGTTTAAATTACTAGTCTTTGATTCGGTGCCTTGTGTAACTGTCCAGCAGCCATGGAGACCTGGAACCCGAAAGGGAGGCTGGGAATGAAAAGGAGAGGGGTGGGGTGCACAAGAAGGACAAAGCCAAGACAAAAGTTTCTGATCAAGGCTCAAAGTTTAATGTTTAGCACTTTATTTATATAGGGAAAGTCCACAGACCCATCCTTTGTTTCAGCTGGATTATGTGGCTTTGTTTCAGCTAGGTTATGCTGCAAAGCAAGCTCAGCAGGCAGTCTGTGCCTGTAGGAAACTGCAGGTGCAGCAAGATGGAAGATTCCACCTAGGTCTCCACCTAGGTCAGCAGACGACCAACTATGGCAAACACTTAAGGTCTACTTAGTCAGCTCAAGGCTGGGGGAAGGATACAGCCTTGTATTTTATTTTTAGTGGATTAATATACTTTTATCTTATAAAATATGGGTATAAATTAGTGCATTGCAAATAAAATCAATACAATAAACAGTGGGAGAATTTTAGAGCTATGTTTCTGTAACTTTGGAAATTGGTTAGGCAAATTTTTGAAATTTTTTAATTCTGTTAAAATTATAGAGTAGAAAATTTAAAGTTTACAGGTTTAAGTATTAAATTATATCTATCAGATGGTGTAGAATATTCGTGTCAAGATTATTTTCCACCTAGTTAATATCTTCCATGCAGAATGATGAAGCTGAACTTTGCTAACTTACAAATTGAGTTATGTTGGGGCTTACCAGATGGTTCAGAGGGTAAAGGGGTGTGTCTCACAACCCCAAAGATTTGACGACAGTCTCCAGATCCCATATGCAAGTAGGAGAGAACTGACTCCACCAAGTTACATTCTGACCATGGTACTTACATCTGGGCATATTTGCCCTTCTCATATATAATATACACACAAACACAAAACAATAAATTTAAAAGTTAAGTATTAAAATTGAATTAGATAAAAAATGTACTTGTGAACATATCAATTGAGACAAATTATGCAACCATTTGGTGTTTGTATGTATATGTATGTGTGTGTGTGTGTGTGTGTGTGTGTGTGTGTGTGGTGAATTAATGACTTTTCTGTTGCTGTGATAAAATAACATAAGCAAGGCAATTTATACAAGGAAATGTTTATTTGGCTTATATTCTCAGACAGATGAGAGTGTATAGGAGAGGAAAACATGGCAGTAAGTAGAAGTCATGTTGGCTAGACCAGCATCAGAGAGATAAGCTCTCATCAAAAACAGGAAGCAGAGAGAGTCCAATAGAAATAGCACTTGGGTTTTTAAACCTAAAAGTTCATCACCAATAGTATACTTGTGTCAGGAATGCCACACTTTTTAAATCAACCCAAACAGTGGCACAGACTGGGAAAATGTATTCATATGCTCAAGTGTACAGGTGAGGCATCTCATTTAAACCATGAGGTTGCATATATGTGTTGGGGTGTTATGTCATGTACTTGTACTATGCATACACATGATGTATTTGCTTTGCAATGAAAAAGGCAATCTGCATGCTATTCTTTAGTAGTGACCAATATTTGTTTTGAGACATGGCCTTTCATTGGTTTGGAGTTCAAAATCATGCTATCCAGGATGGCCCGCAAATCCTAAGTGGACACCTGTCCCAGCCTGCCCAGCATTTTTATGTCAGTTCTGGAACTGGCATTCTTTCTACCTGATTACATAATAACAAAACTTTATATTCTCAATCTTTGCTGACTTATTTTTAAAACCATTAATTCCTTATTCTCATATATAGTGATCAAAATGAAGATGCTGAAAAACTAGACATTTCAGTCAATTCAATATATTTAATTAATAAATATCATAGAATTCCCCCTCTTGGAAAACATTTGGAATAATAAAAATTATGTATATGTAAGTAATTATATGTATAAAAATTTCATAAAGAAATTCAGTCCATTAAAGCACATTAAAGTTAAATACTATATAGCAAAATAATATCAAAGAACCCGATTTAATTCTTATTCATAGTATGATTAATGACAGCTTTTTTCTGCCAAAATGTCCATTTTATATAAAGCTCTTTATGTTATGAAATTTAAACCATATCATTGCAATAAAACAAATCTCACCTTCCAAAATCCATGTATTTTCTTCTATTGAGAGCTTTGATTCACAGTAATAATAATAATAATGTTGATGATGATGATAGCTCTAACAGAAAAACTTCCAAAAATGTCATATGAATAATTATTATTTCTATATCCATGCCCTATTCCAACAAAAAAATCTTCATCTCTAGTCTGATACCTTTTTTAAAATGGAAATTTTGAGAGAATATGATCCAGGAGCTTCCACTGTCCCATTCTGCGAAGCTTTGAAGTTTGAAGCACTATGCATTTGTCTTTGAAGAGCCTTGTCCTTTATACTGGTGAGGAGAGAGGGCTACATGTTGAAAGAATAAGTTTTGATGAAAGCAGGTAATGGTGTTCTGATGGAAGACACATCCCAGAAACAAATAACCATCCATTGGCGTCTAGGCAGTCTTCATTACATTCACATTAATGGATCCATTTTCATATCAGTTACAGGTGAAGCCCATTAAATGCCGCCATGCCTCTAGTCAGTGTGCTCTCTGTGTCACTCAGTTTCTTGAGTGTCACATTTTTTTGCACTTGGGTTTGTGCTGAAGTTCAAAGGTTAAAACACATTTGACTTTCTTGACTGCTTCTTACCGTTGCTCTATACTTTGTGCACTGATTCTTAATGATGTCTAGATGTACAGTATTTCTCAATGTATATTTGTTTTAATGTATTTATGTATTCACTTGCTTACTTACATAAAAGCATATTTATTTGTTTTGAGGGAAGTATGATCAATGTGTCTTTAATTGCAAAACAAAAGGTAGGAACTGTGTATAGTAGATACCATTACTACAGTGTTATAGAGGTCATTCACAAACATCTGGTAGGATCAGTGAGAGCAGTCTAACTATGTGAACCATGTCAGCAGAACTATTCTTGAGTATTCAATTGGCAATTGTCATTTGTAGTTTTGAGGGACTTCTGAACAACATTCCTTAGGGTAAGTTTCAGAAATAGGGAATACACGGTAGCATGCGCACTTGTAAGTATGAAAGAACCAAACAATGTAAATAGAAGGGTAGAAGACAGATTGAAGGAATGGTCACTATCCTTACAAAATGACATCCTCTACAATGCAATTAGGTGATTGTTCTGATAACTTAAGGTTTCTAAGAGATGGATAATACAATCATCCTTAAAAGTAAATCAATGAGAACCCCCTGACAAGTGTGTTAGGTTAGGAGTATACCCAAAGGCTGGATAACAACCTTGAGTTGTTGGATATCAAACAGCATCACCCCATCTGACACATCTGATTCAAATGCATAGTTTCAGGCCACACTACATACATATGAATCAGAATCTGGGGAACAAACCAGAGCAACTGTGGTGTGTATTCCCTTTTTAATTTTAGTGTTATTTATTTTGTGCGACTACAAATCCAACACAGAGCTTTACATATATACCACAAACACTGCCTTGAGCCATGTGCTCAACACCACATCCTCAACTCAAGAAACTGTTGTAAAAGGAACTGTATCTCACCCTTCTGACATATAATGAAGTTTGAGCGCCAATGATTTGTTGGATCCAACCCACCTGAGAATTCATGATTTATTCTTTATATTATAGATTCACGATCATGTGATTAGTTTTAATCAGTAGTATTTTATCGCACTACAAGTTCTTCTTGTATTCCATTTGTATCCATAACTGAAGATTAATCATTAATCAAATCAATGCAGGGAGATAGACTTTCCCTGACTTTCAGTTTGTATTTAATTGCCTGACTTCCTTAGGAAGAGTCTGATTCAGTCCCAGCACCTATTGCATCTGTATCTGGGGTGATAAAGTCTGGCAGTTTGGAATGGATTGTATATGGAGAAGCAAACTGATGCAGATGAATATTTAAAGCTGTTGCTTCCTTAACAGTCTCAGTTATGATATGATGACCCATTTCTAAACCCTGAGGCACTCAACTCTGCAGCAAGCACTAAAATGGTCAGGTTCACCTGACTTTTAGTTCAACAGTCTGGCTGTTTTAAAAGAAGTGTCTTTTGGAAAAGAAATAATCTTTGAAAGTAATTTTTTTTTTTTAGTTTTAGCTTTAGGAATGTCAAACTTGTGCTAGCAGAGGCCTCAGGCATTGAGTAAAGGAATTAAGAAAGGCAAGAGAAATGCACAGGTTTACAAACATCAAAAGAAGCCTTCTTCTTTTCCATAAATATTGCATTAACAGAGATGTTCCTGAAATTCAGGAAACTTATCTACTACCCATGTTGAATTTTATTTATTTCCTGTCGGCTAGGGTACTTGGTGAAAAACTATGGCTTTTGGTTTACGCAGAATATAGAAGGAGGGTCATCTGAAAGGAGAAAGAATTCTAGGGTAGAGCCAGGCACCTGAAGTGCCACCCAGGAAGATGTTAGAAAACAGCCACATGGTATCTGAGCACAGATAACTAGTCAAGTGGTATATAGTAGGTTAAAACAATTGGGTTATCTAAATCATGATCTAATCAAGCATCTAGTTCTAGGCCAGAAGTATTTGTAAATGTATTTTGAGCGTGAGTCTTATTTCTAGGAACATAGACCTGGGAGGAAGAACTAAGCATGACAACTTTGTATTAAAATGCGTAGAATATTTAGCTACAGATTACAAAGATAATCTTATTTTTTTAATACAATTCTTTTTTCAAAAGATGTTAGAGGAGATTACGTGTGTCACTCAGGACTGTGTTTGATTGAAGGCTTATTGATTTTTTAAAACTGGTGCCCTATAACGAAGTATATGCACCATACATTTGACTTCTATTCTCTGCAGTTTATTTAAATGATCCTTCATTGAAAATGAGGTGAGATTCTATGTCAGTCCGAATAAAGAAAATGCATAGGCACCCTCAGGACGCCTTACATTTATGAATATATTTCTAATCTGAATTAAAAATTTAGAATTTTCATTATATATGCATATGTGCATTCAAAATATTACTACAAAGTAATATTTTCAAAATAAGGAAAGATATATTATTCTTTAAGCTTCCCAAGGTATGTCTCATCTGATTAAATCAACTATGCTTACAACAGAACCCAAGAGAAATAAAATAGTACTTCCCAATACTATCCATTCCCCAAAGAGACACTTCTTCACAGGGAAATATTCTAATAAACTGTCAGAAAAAAAAAACTTGGGCAGGAGGTGGGGGGCTCTCTTCCTCAACATATACTATTCTGGAAAGTACCAGGTAATATGTAAGGTTTTAGAGTAGATTTTTAAGTTCTAATTTAATTTTGAGTCTTGCAGTATCTTCTGTTGTAGCATTCAAACACCATTTTCTGATGCCAAGAGAGAATAATGAGATGCTGCAGTGTGTCTAATTGCTACCTATTGTCTATATGAAGTGGTTTGGGAAGTCTCCTCCCTGTCATCATATTGCGTTTGGGTCCCATGACAACACAACAGGTTACACTGTAGTCACCAAGAACAACCAAGTGTAGAGATGTAAAGCTGGTATCTATAGGTAAGAGTAAAAGTAATGGTTTCTTTGCAACAAATATATCCTCCTAGCATTTCTTCTTTCCAGTATCTATATCCCATAAGGCATGGTGACTGTGCTCTTTCTTTAAAGAACTATAAGGGAACTTACCTCAGTGTGACCCTGTGTTCTGGTTAAGGGAAATAATACACCTGCTTTGTTGGCATATGGCTATACTCTTAGGAGGCTAAGAAATGGAGATCTGGAAAATGAGAGTAGTCTGGGATATGTTACAAATCCCCAAAGAAAGAGGAGAAAGACAGAAGGAAAGGGGAGATGGAAAGGGACAGTAAACACACTGACATCGTTATTTGGTCATAATATAGGCAGCGACATGAGGACAAAACTGTGACAGGCACTGCTAACTGTCCATAAACTGGGTGCAAAACGTCTTGTCTCAGGTGAGCATGCAGGGTCAGGGACCAAATAACACCTAAGAGAAACAGTGGATAAACAAGTCCAATAGTAGGGCATCCCTAAGGGGAAGTCTTGTCCTGCAATGAAGGGTGAGAAAAGCCAGAAAGGTGATAGAATAAGTAGAGAAAGAGGAATTGGAGTAGGGAGGGAAAAAATCAGTCACAGAGCACCCAGATTCCAACACCACAAAATAGAAAGAGAGCAGGAAGGTAAATGAGAGCTGACAGAAGTGAGATCACGTAGAGTCATATTAGATATATGTCTAAATTCAGTGAGGATTCAGAGTAGAAATTCATCTTTCATCTTCACAATGCGTGGTGTGAGCATGGGGCTGTCATCCCCACTACAGTCTATCATATGAGAAGTATTAGGTGAGTAAATATAGAGTAAGAAAAAAAAAAGAATGCATGTTTTTTTCTATTCCTGTTGTCCTTTCATCTGTGATTTTATTAAAAACAAAACATTCTGTGTTTCTCAGTTTGTTTTGCGTTTTAAAATCGGAACTGCACAGATTCCTACTGATGTGGCTTTGTAACGATTGACAACACTAAGCTCATAGCTTCCTAGATCAAGATAATTTGAATTTACTACACTCCAAACCTTAAATGCTATTGCTTTCCCCACATGCTTCAAAGTTTTTTTTTTTAAATCTGATTGGCTCGACAGATTGCGCATGATTGAATGTCTACTTAAGCCTCATGTGTTTCATCTGATTGCTAATCCTGAAGAATGATGCTAAGCCAGAATCCCCAGCGGAGAGGTCAAAGGATCAGAAATCCACTCCCCTAAAATGATGAGATGGGTAGACAGAGTGGTTCTAATGTGCAGCAGGACCCTAGAATAAGGATGTCTGTACAGCTTCTGTTCTGGAGAGTACCTGGATATCCACTAAGTGGTCACAGTACATGGAGTTGTAACACCTGAGAGTAGCAAAGGGACAGACGGCAATTGTTAGTGAAATCTAGAGAAGAGATATGCAGTTGAGGATATCATCCTTGCAATCTTTCCTAACACAGACAATTTTGTGTCAAAAATATCAATGCTTTAGTACCTAAGAGATTTATTTTTATGTATTATTATTTCTCCCTCCATAAGGAGGGATTTTATCCTATAGTTTTGTAATTCTCTTTATTTTAAATTATCTCTAAAATTTCATGTAAAATTTTAAATATAAACTTAAAGAAATCTGGGATATTATAAATTCGTGAATCATCATAATAATTGAATAGTTCTCATTTGTATTTCATATCACACGACTCTAATATTTGTCTTATTCCTTGCTTCTCTTTGTCATCTAGTCTATATTTTCTTGCTACCTGTTAGGTGGTAGGTTTGGCTGGAGTTCTTTAAACTCATCTTCTTCCTCACTTCCTCTTCTACTTGCATCCAGTAAAGCTCTTAGTATGCCTTTAAGGCGTTGTGCCATTTTGGGGGGCAGCCCACTTCCTTCTATCACTCTCCCTGACAGCAGTGACTCTCTCCTGCAGGACCTTGGCATCATCTCCGCTACATGAGAGAGGCTGAGCTTGAGTGCTGTGTAACTAAATGGCTAGAAGAATGAATGAAAATTTGAATTCTGCTCTGTTCTGACTTGGATTAGGCAAGATGGCCATTTTTACTATATTGATCCTGCCAATCCAGGAGCAAGAAATATTTTTCCATCTTCTGAGGTCTTCTTCGATTTCTTTCTTCAGGGACTTGAAGTTCCTGTTGTACAGATCTTTCGCTTGTTTGGTTAGAGTTACGCCAAGATACTTTATGTTGTTTGTGGCTATTGTGAAGGGTGTTATTTCCCTAATTTCTTTCTCTGCCTGCTTGTCCTTTGAGTACAAGAAGGCCACTGACTTGCTTGAGTTAATTTTATAACCTGCCACTTTGCTGAAGTTGTTTATCAGCTGTAGAAGTTCTCTGGTGGAGATTTTTGGGTCGCTTAGGTAAACTATCATATCGTCTGCAAATAATGATAGTTTCACTTCTTCCTTTCCAATTTGTATCCCTTTGACTTCCTTATGTTGTCTAATTGCTCTTGCTAGAACTTCAAGTACTATATTGAAAAGATATGGAGAGAGAGGGCAGCCTTGTCTAGTCCCTGATTTTAGTGGGAATGCTTCAAGTTTCTCTCCATTTATTTTGATGTTGGCTACTGGTTTGCTGTAGATTGCTTTTACTATGTTTAGGTATGGGCCTTGAATTCCTGCTCTTTCCAAGACTTTTAGCATGAAAGGATGCTGAATTTTGTCGAATGCTTTTTCAGCATCTAATGAGATGACCATGTGGTTTTTTTCTTTCAGTTTGTTTATGTAGTGGATTACATTGATGGATTTCCGTATATTGAACCATCCCTGCATCCCTGGGATGAAGCCTACTTGATCATGGTGGATGATCGTTTTGATGTGCTCTTGGATTCGGTTAGCAAGAATTTTATTTAGTATTTTTGCATCTATATTCATCAGAGAAATTGGCCTGAAGTTCTCTTTCTTTGTTGGATCTTTTTGTGGTTTAGGTATTAGCGTAATTGTGGCTTCGAAGAATGAGTTGGGCAGTGTCCCTTCTGTCTCTATTTTGTGGAATAGTTTGGAGAGTATTGGTGTTAAGTCTTCTTTGAAGGTCTGGTAGAATTCTGCACTAAAACCATCTGGTCCCGTACTTTTTTTGGTTGGGAGGCTTTCTATAACCCCTTCTATTTCTTTAGGAGTTATGGGACTATTTAGCTGGTCTACTTGATGCTGATTTAATTTTGGTATTTGATATCTGTCTAGGAAATCGTCCATTTCCTCCAGATTCTCCAGTTGTTTTGAGTATAGACCTTTGTAGTAGGATCTGATGATCTTTTGAATTTCCTCAGTTTCTGTTGTTATGTCTCCCTTTTCATTTCTAATTTTGTTAATTTGTATACTGTCTCTGTGTCCTTTGGTTAGTCTGGCTAAGGGTTTATCTATCTTGTTGATTTTCTCAAAGAACCAGCTCCTGGTCTTGTTGATTCTTTGTATGGTTCTCTTTGTTTCTATTTGATTGATTTCAGCCCTGAGTTTGATGATTTCTTGTCTTCTACTCCTCCTGGGTGAATTAACTTGTTTTTCTTCCAGGGCTTTAAGGTGTGCCATTAAGCTGCTAGTGTATGCTCTCTCCAGTTTCTTTTTGGATGAACTTAGAGCTATGAGTTTTCCTCTTAGCACTGCTTTCATTGTGTCCCATAGATTTGGGTAGGTTGTACCTTCATTTTCATTGAATTCTAAAAAGTCTTTGATTTCTTTTTTTATTTCTTCCTTGACCAAGGTGTCATTGAGTAGAGTATTGTTCAGTTTCCATGTGTATGTGGGCTTTCTGTTGTTTTTGTTGCTATTGAAGACCACTCTTACTCCATGGTGATCTGATAAGAGGCATGGGATTAGCTCGATCTTCTTGTATTTGTTGACATCTGTCTTGTGACCGATTATATGGTCTATTTTGGAGAAGGTACCATGCGGTGCTGAGAAAAAGGTATATTCTTTAGCTTTAGGATGAAATGTTCTATATATATCTGTTAAATCCAATTGGTCCAGAGTTTCAATTAGTTTCACTGTGTCCCTGTTTAGTTTCTGCTTTCCTGATCGGTCCATTGAGGAGAGTGGGGTGTTGAAGTCACCCACAATTATTGTGTTAGGTGTAATGTGTGCTTTAAGCTTTAGTAAGGTTTCTTTTACGAAGGAGGGTGCCCTTGCATTTGGAGCATAGATGTTCAGTATTGAGAGCTCTTCCTGGTGGATTTTCCCTTTGGCCAGCAAGAAGTGACCTTCTGAGTCTCTTTGGATGATTTTAGGTTGAAAGTCAATTTTATCTGATATTAGAATGGCTACTCCAGCTTGTTTCCTGAGACCATTTGCTTGTAAAATTGTCCTCCAGCCTTTTACTCTAAGGTAGTGTTTGTCTTTAACACTGAGATGTGTTTCCTGTATGCAGCAAAATGTAGGGTCCTGTTTCCGTATCCAGTCTGTTAATCTATGTCTTTTTATTGGGGAATTGAGTCCATTGACGTTAAGAGATATTAAGGAATAGTAATTATTACCTCCAGACATTTTTGAAATTATATTTATTTATCTTATTTATTTTTTATATTCGAGAGGTTATCTTCTTTTGGGTTTGATGAGAGGAGGTTTCTATCTTGCTTCTTCCCGGGTGTAGTTTCCGTCCTTGTCTTGGTGTTTTCCCCCTATTATCCTTTGTAGGGCTGGATTTGTGGAGAGATATCTTGCAAATTTGGTTTTGTCATGGAATACCTTGATGTCTCCATCAATGGCAATTGAGAGTTTTGCTGGGTAAAGTAGTTTTGGCTGAAGTTTGTGTTCTCTTAGAGTTTTCATGATATCTGCCCAGGATCTTCTAGCTTTCATGGTCTCAGGTGAGAAGTCTGGTGTTATTCTGATAGGTTTTCCTTTATATGTTACTTGGCCTTTTTCTCTTGCTGCCTTTAGTATTCTTTCTTTGTTTATTACATTTGGAGTTTTGATTATTATGTGACGGGATGTATTTCTGTTCTGGTCCAGTCTGTTTGGGGTTCTATAGGCTTCTTGTATATTCATGGGCATCTCTCTCCTTAGGTTGGGGAAGTTTTCTTCCATAATTTTATAGAAGATATTAGCTGGCCCTTTAACTTGTAAATCTTCACTCTCGTCTGATTAGGTTGTAAAACCTTCACTTTCCTAATCTGACAACTTGGCTTAGGTGCATGAACTTCACGGTATTCTGTGACCTTGGGGGAAGTCATAGGAAAGGTTTGTCCTAACCATGGACAATTTTGTTTTGTTTTGTTTTGTTTTGTTTTGTTTTGTTTTGTGTTTTACAATATGTTTTCACCTCTTTTCTATTGCTTATCTCATTTCTCCTCCCATCCCCATCCCCCACCCTACCAGGCCTCCCCACTCCCTGGGGCCTCATGTCTCTTGAGGATTAGGTGCATCTTCTCTCACTGAGGCCAGACTAAGCAGTCCTCTGCTCTCTATGTATCAGGGCCTCTTCTCAGCTAGTGCATGCTGCCTGGTTGGTGGCTCAGTGTAGGAGAGATCCGGGGGGTTGGGGGGGCTTATTTCCTGCTGTGGCACAGTTGTGGTCCTGTTTTATCAGCATGCTCAACTAGACTTCCATGCCTATCATCATGAGCCATGCCATACTGGTGCAAAAATCACCAAGTGTGATGCTAATGTGGACTGAATATAGAATCAGTTTTTTCTCCTTCTCAGCCTCTAGAATTTGAGAGGACTTTGTTGCTGTCACCTAGTTAAACAATGTCTTTCTTAAAGGGCTGGTTTTACTCATGCCAATTATTTTCTCATCCCTGATTCCTTTCACTAAAACTCAGTAAACTCTCATCTTCTAGTACATTATGCTGGGGTTCATTCATCCCTACACCCTCACTCCTTGAATTGAATTCAGAATCTGATGTCGAGCTTGTCTGCAGAAGTGCAAAGCACCCTGTGCTATAAATAAGCATGGGGTTTACTTAGGTTTGATACTGTGTGAGTCACTGCAGCATATGTTGTACTTTGTGCTATCAGCATCCTGTGGGTTGAGCTCTCATCATGTCTTTTTCCTTGCTCTGAAAGTGACAAAGCTGCATACATCTTTATGAGCAAAAGGCAGGTTGAAGAACTACTTCTCTGTGAGAGTTGCTGACAGCCAAACTAAGCTTATTAAGGTCCTAATGAAAGTCACACAATAATCCTTCTACTCCTCCCCTAACACCCTACCCTAGCAATCTAACTTCCTTAATACATGAGGATTATAGGTTACAAAACAAAAGCATGGTTGGTTAACAAGAAATAACTAGGAAAATGAAAATACCACCAATAGCAATGGCATTATATTCTATTTTACAGAATTTTAACATGACCCACAAAGTGAATGATTTCTTCCCAGTCAACAGTGTCAAACGTTACTAGGTAAAAAGCAATTGGCTGGAATTTGAAATCAGGCTTTCTAACCATGAACCCAGAACTTCAGGCCCCAGTAATCTTTCATAATGGTATTTGCCCTCTGCTGTCTGAGCCTTCATCACTTGACCTGCAATGCAGTATGTAACTCTTGACCTTATAGTTTAGAAATGTGGCCAAGGGAAATAGCACAAGGAAAACATGTATTAAGACATCCTAGAGACTCCAATGGGGGAACACAAGGAAGGCTGGCATGCCCCAAAGCAGGTAGAAACTCCAAAGCAAGACCAACTAAACTGAACCCTTGGGGCTCTCAGAGTCAGAACTACCAACTAAAAAACACACATGGCCTGGGCCTAGGCCTCGCTACAATTGTGTAGTAGATGTACAGTTTGGTTTTATGTGGGTCCCGAACAATAGGAACAGGGACTATCTCAAAAGTTGTTGCCTATAAGTGGAGTATGTTCTTCTAGCTGGGCTGCCTTGCCTGGCCTCAGGAGAGAAGAAGTGCTTAGCCTTGAAGAGATTTGAAGTGCCAAGCTTGGGGGGTACCCAGGTGTGCCCTTAATAGCTCAAGGATAAGGAGAAGGGATGGCAGAAGGATTTTGGAAGGGAGTGATCTGGGGAGCAGTTAGCAGGATGTAAAGTGAATAATTAAATTAAATTAAATTTTAAAAAAGACACCCAGAGTCCTCTCCTTTCTTCTTCTTGGGAATCATTTGACTTGCAGAGGACCCTGGGCCTGTAAAGATTGGATCCAGTTTTGTAGAGAAACCATGGGGGGAGGGGGAATGATTGGGGAATAGTTGGGGGGGAGAGAAATTATGTGACGTATGGTGGGGGGGAACTGGGAAAGGGGAAAGCCTTTGGAATGTAAACATAGAATATAGAAAATAAAAATTAAAAATAAGATACCCAGAAAAACCATTCTTAGAGATTTTGCCAATGGTGCCAGATACCACTGTTTTAGGCATCTCTATTTGCATGTCCTTCCAGAGTGATCTAGAAACAGGACTAGCATGTTATAGATTGATCTTTTATGGTTTTGATTTAGCGGACAGTCTTCCCATTACTGTTGCTGTAAAGGAACACCATGACTAGCCTGGTGGTGGTGGCACACGCCTTTAATCCCAGCACTTGGGAGGCAGATGCAGGCGGATTTCTGAGTTCCAGGCCAGCCTGGTCTACAGAGTGAGTTCCAGGACAGACAGGGCAAAACAGAGAAACACTGTCTCGGAAAAAAGACAAAAAAAAAAAAGAAAGAAAAGAGAAGAAAAACAAAAAAAGAAACACCATGACTAAAAGCAATTTGGGGAGGAAAGGGTTTATTTCACTCTCACAGTTTCATATGACAGCTCATTAAAATCAGTGAGGGAAGAAACTCAAGCAGGGCAGGGACCTGGAGGCAGGAACAGATGCAGTAGCCTTGGCAGAGGACTGTGTTCTGCTTTCTCTGCTTTTGTATAAAAGTTGGGACCACCAGCCCAGATATGGCACCACTCAAAATGAGAGGGACACACTCTCACTTATCACGAATTAAAGTGCTTTATAACCGGATCTTATGGAGTCATTTTAACAAATGAGGCTCCTTCCTCTCTGATGACTCTAGCTTGTATCCAGCAAACATAAAACTAGCCATTATAAACCACTTTCAAAATTTCAGGTCAGGAAGCCTTCCTTTTATCTTTGTTCATACTTGTGTATATTTGGGCGTTTTCCATATTCTGGTTGTAGCTTTGGATCTTTGTTTGCTCCTGCAGTTGTCACCACAAGCCACTATCTTATAAATGAGGAGTTATCCTCATTTTGGGAAACTTGTTCAAGGTGAGATAGTTACGGAGTAAAGGATACCCTGCTGAACTGGCTTCAGAGTTACCTCCATTACATACTTAATTTCAGGGGCTCAGAGGAATGGATTAGCTCTTCGCCCCCAGCATGTATATCATAGCAGGAGTCACCTTGTGAGTCAACATAATTCCAGGTCATTCCGGAACACATTCTCTTTATCACCAACAAGTGATAGTAGTACCTGGGACAGAACAATAGAACAACAATCTTGCCTTTGTCTTGTGCCATTTTTTATTATCCTATTCTTAATTTCTTTTTAATTTGACTGTATGTGTCTGATATTTTCCCTGCATATATGTCTATACACCACTTCACATCTGGTGTCCACAGAGGCCAGAAGAGGCTGTTTGATCCCCCTTCAACAGTGTTGAGTTCAGTTGTGAGCCACTAACAGGAGGCTAGGAGTGAAACTCAGACCTGCTGAAAGAGCATATATTCACATATGTCCATCACTAAATAACAGCTACATGATTAGATGTGTCATTAAACATTGCAGTGATGAAACATTTTTTAAAGTTAAGCTGTATTAGATTGTGACATTCTAATAATAAAGTTCCTCTAATCTCTAGAAAATTTCTTGCAATAAATACTATTTCTTTAGTCAACTTAGAACCACTATGAACACAATCTGTGTTTTATACTCCCTCCTTGTCCTAGTTTTTCTCTCTGTCTTCAGTCTCTTGATCTTATAGGTCATTTTCCATATTAAGACATTTCTGGAATAGGATGAGATTTCTTGATAGTTCTTTATTAGGTACAAACTAAGACTGCTTTCATTTACTTTTATTTATGAAGAAGAAGATAGGTCACAACCCCCCCACACACACACCCATGCACTCACACACCCACAATTGGCAATGACAAAGAGACTCTTTGGTGGTGGTAGTGTTCTTACATCAATCAGGGCAAAGCAAATGGCAATCCTTTGTTCATCCCAGCTCGATTCCTGGCTTGACAGACAAAGCTGTCTTATGCCCAGGACTCATAAAAATCAAATCAAACCAATTCAAATCCAGGCAGCACAGCACAGGAGGAGGAAGACATACCTGTAGACACCTGTAGACTGCCATGCCACTCACAGACCTGACCCCCAGCTTGTGGCACAGGCAGGTCATAGATACCCTCTTGCCGATATGCAGAGGAGGATGTTGCCCAGGGGTCTACTAGATGCATATGCAGCCACCAATGTGCAATGTGCAAGTATGTGATGGTCAGATGGGAAGGACAAATGGAGCCGCTGAAGCATTATGAAGAGACGATGTTACTGGAGACCCCAGGGTAGAAAGGGGTAGCCAATTATGAGTGGCAAGCTTGCTACCTGGTTCCTTGGTGAGGTCCCAGACTTAGCTGCCATGGAGGGCCATTGTTGAGTCCAAGGCTACACAGTGGCAGGGTTCAGTGTCAACCTATTTGGTTCATATTACCAGTAGAGAAGATGGGGATATCCATGGTCCAGGCAACCTCTAGAAACCAAATGGATAGCCAGGGGCTGTGCATAAATGACCCTGCCCCTAACCACCAGCAGGAGTTGAAATTTAGAAAGAGGAGTCATGAGAGCAGGAGACATGGCCCTTGTTGTAGCACTGGGAGAGCAGGCTTAGCACCTTGTCTGGGCAGCACTATTGTGCTGTCCCTGGTCTAAGTGGAGTTAGCAATCCAGCTTCAACTGCCCATCAGGGTGTGAAAGCAGAAGTGTTGTCCCAGCCCCCCACTGGCTGCAGCACTGTGGGTCCTGAACCTTGACTGGGGAACAGAGTGAAGCTGTCTCTGGAAGTGTGGGTGCCAGAACTGAACCTGCCTCCTGCAGATGGCAGCAATGAATGGCCTAGGCAGGAACAGAGCTTGCCCTGATGACTGAGATAAGGGAAAACCAGTTGAACATGTGAAAGGGCATCCCTGCTGTTCTAAGGCTGCAGAATCTCCATGACACTCGGCAGCAACAGGATAACTGGGAGAAGTCCAAGCAAGAATCCAATATTGATGATGTCATAGACACCAGAGATCTTGGACAAGACCAATGACCCATTGCAATGAATTTACATGTGAAGAAATGTGGACAGAGGGATGTACTATGGGGCACACTGTGACATACTGTAACTCCCATGATGAGATGTTTTCTATGGTTTGTTGTTGTTGTTTCTTCGTTTGCTTGCTTGATTGCATGGTTAATTGAAAGGGGGTTGCAAGGGCAAAGGGCACATAAGAAAGGATGGATAGATAAATAGGATGAGCATATGATATGAAATGTACAAAGAATCAATGAATAGCTAAAAATGATATATCACAATTTATTTTTCAGTTCAAAAGTATTCTTGTGATTTCACATGAATGCCCCCTTTATCTTTCCTGCACTAATTGCCTTCTGTGATGAGGCTTGCCTCCCAAGCCTGAATCAACACATTAAACATACCTCTATTGAACATTTATTTTCTTACTCGTCACACAAAAGTTTATTTTGCAGCAATACCTTCACTTCCCTATATCCCAGGAGCTTAACTATTGTGCTTGGGAGATAACAAGTTCTTTTTTTGTTTTGTTTTGTTTTGTTTTTCCCGAGACAGGGTTTCTCTGTGTAGCCCTGGCTGTCCTGGAACTCACTTTGTAGACCAGGCTGGCCTCGAACTCAGAAATCTGCCTGCCTCTGCCTCCCAAGTGGTGGGATTACAGGCGTGTGCCACCACCGCCTGGCCCCGAACAAGGTCTTAATGCATGCCTGGTATGTTGAAATGTTGCTCACCAATCATAAATCTTAGCACATTGTAATTATCTTGTGTCTTTAATAATTAGTATTATAATTAAGAAATCATAACTTTTGTATTAATTACAGTCTATACCAGAAACAATAAAGTTCTAACTTTTCAAATAGACTGAACCTGTATTAAATTTAACTTCTTTGTAGTATGTATTCTTATGTATATTATTATTTGCTTATTGGCAAAAGATATAATCTGATATCCATAAAAGAAAATGCTTAATTTTATTCCTCTAAATAACTAGGCTTAAAAGAATATTGGGGCTTTCAGCATTCATGATCCAGTGTAAAGCTAAATGCACACATGTGCATTATCTCCATATGTGTATATATATATATATATACATATATATATGTATATATATATATATAACTCAATACATATTGAAATAAAAGTATTGAGTACTAATTGTAAGTTTTATCATAAGAGAATCCAATGGTTTTCATCATCATCTCTTAATATCTATATAGTCAAATTTATGTACTATATCATTTTATCCTTTTTATTTTATTTTTGAGATTTTTGTTGAATTACATTTCTTTATTCGTTTCCATTCCTCAAACCCTTTTATAAACCACTCAATGTTTCCTTCCAGTTCATAGTCTTTTATTACACAGTTATAGCATGAATTTGTGTATAGATATAGATATAGATATTCCTAACTATAACCAAATAATCCATGTAATGCCACTCATATGTAAGTTTCCAGGGCCATGCATTTGACACTAGACAATCAAACAGTGTGATCTTCCTTAGGGAAAGTCACTTACCTTGTTAGGAATGAAAGATGCATAAAGTTGGCATTATGCAAGTGATTTGGTAATGGACACATCGTTTAAAAACTTGTAATTAGTGTTTAGATTCAGGCCTGTGACCCAGCAGCAAATATTCTTAGCTTCCTTGGTAATTTTCTCTCAAAACTATTACATAAGCCGAAATTTTGTTGAAAACAGCTATGCCCTGTGTGTCCATGAATAAAATGATCAGATGTCCCCTGTGTCACCTGGGAAATAGTGAAAATAATCAATTTCAAAGCAGGCAACAATACTGTTAACAGTCATAATGGAATGGGAAAAGACAAGGTCCTAAGTTGGAGTCAAATTAACTAATTAATTAATTAAAAGAAATAGTACTCACTATAAAGGATTTTTCATTTTCTTTTTTAAGAATTTATTTGCTGTACCTAACTAATGGACAGAGGCAGCTGCAACCTATAGCTGAATTAGGGAAGGCTGAAAGAAACTGAGGAGAAGGGCAAGCCTATAAGAGGACCAGCAGCCTCATTTAATCAGGAAACCTGAGATTTCTCAAACAGTGGACCACCAAACAGGCAGCATATACCAGCTGATATGAGGCCCCCAACACACATACAGTAGAGGACTGTGGGGTCCTCTGTTCATTCAGAGATGATGTACGTAACCCTTAAGAGACTGCAGGCCCCAGCGAGTTTAGAGGTCACGTGGCGTGGGGGATGGGCACATCCATGAGGAGACAGGGAAGTGGGGAGGAGATATGGGATATAGAACAGTTGGAAGGTGGATGACGGTGGGAAGAGATGTGGAGTGTAAAAAAATTAATTAATTAACTAGTTAATTAATTAATTAAAAGATAATTATTTGCACAATAGTATTCTTGTTCTTCCTTTTTTAATTTTTAAATTTATTCTTCTCTTAAATGTATTCTTCTCCTGACTGCCTTATTCCCTACCTCCCTCACTTTGAGTCCTTTTCCCCATATCACCACCCCCTTATCCCATCCCTTCCTTTTTCTTTTAAAAAAGGGCAGACCTCTCAGGGGATATCACTCAAACATGATATATAAGGTTGCAGTCAACCTAGGCACCTCTTCCAATACTAAAGTTGTACAAGGCAACACAATAGAATGAAAGCAGCCCCAAATGCAGGCAAAAGAGTCATAGACAACCTCTGTTCCCAGTCTTAGGAGTCCCACAAGAAGACAAAGCTATACATCTGTAACACAGAGGGCCTAGTTCAGTCCCACACAGGCTCCCCAATTGTGGGTTCATTCTCTGTGAGACCCTGTGAGCCAGGGTTAGTTGGTTTTGTGGGTTTTCCAATGGTGTCCTTGACCCCTCTTACCCTTACTATCTGCTCTTTCCATCAACTATGAAGTATTCTTAGTCTCAATCTTGATAATCAGTAACTGGAGTACTGCATGAGTGTAAAATTGAGACTGGCTCTCTTTCTCACCACAATCAATTGAACATGTGAAACTCTCTAAATGTTTGAACAAGTCACAAAGCACTGATTTATCTGGCTCATATGTCAGGTCTGCTTAATTGATAGGCCTTATTCACTTGGGACTGGAAGTGGTGGTTCCATTAATAGATTTGCAACAGTTTTACACACACACACACACACACACACACACACACACACACACACTTTGTCTTTCTTTCCCTCTCTCTATCTCTTCCTCTCCCTCTATGTCTCTTGCTCCTTTCCTTCTTGTTTATTATAGTTGTGACAGTAATATTATAGTGTGCCATATGATAAATTTTACTGAAAATCAACTCTAAAAGGAGGAGAATATATCACCTCCTCTGTGAATCCTACTCTGCCAGTCCAAAAGCCCAGAGGTCCTATTTTATTAACTGATAGTGATCAAGTCTGATTTATGTTTGGAATGAAGTTTTGGTGGGAATATGAATTATGGAATGCAAATAATGTAATGTGCTATTTTATCATCGATTAATAAAGCATGTGACACTGACTTTCTAGCTCCACTTGTGTTACTTTTAAGTATCTAACCTGGGTTGCTTTTTTAAAGCATGTTAATTTTCACTTCCAAACAAAAGTTCACAGTTTTGAGAGCGCACATGTTACTGTTTCACTTTCCAATTAAAGAGATGCTTGGGGATAAAGAAAACCTAGAATTCTGCCTATTTTTCGACAAGAACATGGTGAGGTGTTTAGAACATATAAGTAATCAAAGAGGGAAATAAAATCAGGGAAAGCTATGCCATTTCAGAATTGTCATTAGAAATATAGTTTCGTCAACCAGGAATAGGCAGACTTTCTGTTAATAAACATTTAAAAATAACTTATTTTGGACAGTGTGGCAGTTAAGTATAACTCCTGGAATCTACATTTAATTCTTTTGACATTCATCAAGAAGTGGAGTGTTGGGTCACTGGTTAGATCTACTTTTACATTGTTGGTATGTTTATGTTATCAGCCTTAAAAGAACATTCTGTCTTTTAAGACCATATATGTGAACATGGGTCATTATCCTGAATGCAATCACTCAGACAAAATTCAGCAACTGCTATATGATATATTTTCTGTCTAGACATTCAAAATAGTCAAACACATAAATCCTAATAATATAGTATCAATTTCCAGGGATGGAGAGGACTGGCTGATGTAGATTTCCAAAAGGTCATGATGGAAATGTTCTTGAAATCAGGTGTATTCCATAGCATCTATACTTATACAGGTAAAATTAAAAAAAAAAAGATCCAAATTATGTTGTGTTCTTTTTTTATTGGATATATTCTATATTTACATTTCATTTCCCTTTTCCTGGTTCCCCACCCCCCAAACGTTCCACATGCCATTTCTCCTCCCCCTGTTCCCCCATCTACCCCTTCCCAATTCCCTGTTCTGGTATTCTCCTACACTGATGCATTGAGCCTTTCCAGAACCAGGGTCCACTCCTTCCTTCTTGTTGGACATCATTTGGTATGTGGATTGTGTCTTTGGTGTCCCAAGATTCTAGGCTAATATCCACTTATCAGTGAGTGCATACCATGGGTATTCTTTGAAACTGGGTTACCTCACTTAGTATGATGCTCTCCAGCTCTATCCATTTCTCTAATAATTTCATGAATTCATTGTTTCTAATGGCTGAATAGTACTCCATTGTGTATATACACCACAGTTTTTGTATCCATTCCTCCATCGAGGGACATCTGGGTTCTTTCCAGCTTCTGGCTATTATAAATAAGGCTACTATGAACATAGTGGAGCATATATCCTTATTGCATGCTGGGGAATCTTCTGGGTATATGCCCAGTAGTGGTATGGCTGGGTCCTCAGGAAGTATCACGTCCAGTTTTCTGAGGAACTGCCAGAATGATTTCCAAAGTGGTTGTATCAGCTTGCACTCCCACCAGCAGTGGAGGAGTGTTCCTCTTTCTCTACATCCTCGCCAATACCAGCTGTTTCCTGAGTTTTTAATCTTAGCCATTCTGACTGGTGTGAGGTGAAATCTCAGGGTTGTTTTGAATCGCATTTCTCTAATAACTAATGACATTGAATATTTTTTAAGGTTTTTCTCAGCCATCTGAATTTCTTCAGGTGAAAAGTCTTTGCTTAGCTCTGTACCCAATTTTTGAATAGGGTTATTTGGTTTTCTGGGGTCTAACTTCTTGAGTTTTTTGTATACATTGGATATTAGCCCTCTGTCAGATGTAGGGTTGGTGAAGATCTTTTCCCAACTTGTTGGTTGCTGATTTGTCCTTTTGACAGTATCTTTTGCCTTGCAGAAACTTTGTAATTTTATAAGGTCCCAATTGTCTATTCTTGATCTTAGAGCATAAGCTATTAGTGTTCTGTTCAGGAAATTTCCCCCTGAGCCAATGTCCTCAAGGGTCTTCCCCAGTTTCTTTTCTATTAGTTTTAGTGTGTCTGGTATTATGTGGAGGTCCTTGATCCACTTGGAGTTGAGCTTAGTACAAGAAGATAAAAGTGGATCAATTCTCATTCTTCTACATGTTGACCTCTAGTTGAGACAGCACCATTTGTTGAAAAGGCTTTTTTCCACTGGATGTTTTCAGCTCCTTTCTCGAAGATCAATTGGCCATAGATGTGTGGGTTCAATTCTGGGTCTTCAATCCTATTCCCTTGATCCACCTCCCTGTCACTGTACCAATACCATGCATTTTTTTTTAACACTACTGTTCTGTAGTATTGCTTGAGGTCCGGGATACTGATTCCCCCAGAAGTTCTTTTACTCTTGATAATAGTTTTAGCTGTTCTGGATTTTTTGTTATTTCAGATGAATTTGAGAATTGCTCTTTCTAACTCTATGAAGAACTGAGTTGGGAGTTTGATGGAGATTGTGCTGAATCTGTATTTTGCTTTTGGCAAGATTGCCATTTTATCTATATTAATCCTGCCAACCCATGAGCATGGAAGATTTTTCCATTTTCTGAGGTCTTCTTCTATTTCCTTCTTCAGATACCGGAAGTTTCTGTCATACAAATCTTTCAGTTTTTTTGTAAGAGTCACACCAAAATACTTTATATTGTTTGTGGCTCTTGTGAAGGGTGTTATTTCCCTAATTTCTTTCTCAGCCTGCTTATCTTGTGAGTATAGGAAGGCTACTGATTTGCTTGAGTTGATTTTATAATCAGCCACTTTGCTGAAGTTGTTTATCAGCTGTAGGACTTCTCTGATGGAGTTTTTTGGTCACTTAAGTATACTGTCATATCATCTGCGAATAGTGATAGTTTGACTTCTTCCTTTCCAATTTGTATCCCTTTGACTTCCTTATGTTGTGGAATTGCTCTAGCTAGTACCTCAAGTACTATATTAAAAAGATATGGTGAGAGCAGGCAGCCTTGTCTAGTCCCTGATTTTAGTGGGATTGCTTCAAGTTTCTCTCCATTTATTTTGATGTTGGCTACTGGTTTGCTGTATACTGCTTTTACTATATTTAGGTATGGACCTTGAATTCTTTATCTTTCCAGGACTTTTAGCATGAAAGGATGCTGAATTTTGTCAAATGCTTTTTCAGCATCCAGTGAGATGACCATGTGTTTTTTTTTTTCTTTGAGTTTGTTTATGTAGTGGATTACATTGATGGATTTTTATATATTGAACCATCGCTGCATCCCTGGGATGAAGCCAACTTGATCATGGTGAATGATCATTTTGATGTGTTCTTGGATTCCATTAGCAAGAATTTTATTGAGTATTTTGCATTGATGCTCATAAGGGAGATTGGTCTGAAGTTCTCTTTCTTAGATGGATCTTTGTGTGGTTTTGGTATCAGGGTAATTGTGGCTTTGTAGAATGAGTTGGGTAGTTCCTTCTGTTCCTTCTGTTTCTATTTTGTGGAATAGTTTGAAGAGTATTAGTATTAGGTCTTCTTTGAAGGTCTGATAGAATTCTGCACTAAAACCATCTGGTCCTGTACTTTTTTTGGTTGGAAGACTTTTTTTGAACCCTTCTATTTCTTTTTTTTTTCTATATTCTATGTTTACATTCCAAAGGCTTTCCCCTTTCCCTGTTCCCACCCACCATAGTTCCCATAGTTTCTCTCCCCCCCCAACTGTTCCCCAATCATTCCCCCTCCCCCCTCGGTTTCTTTACTAAACTGGATGCAATCTTTACAGGCCCAGGGTCCTCTCCTTTCTTCTTCTTGGGAATCATTTGACTTGCTATTTGTGTCTTGAGTATTTAGGGCTTCTGGGCTCATTAATATCCACTTATCAGTGATTGCATTTCATGTGCATTCTTTTGTGATTGGGTTAATTCACTCAGGATGATATTTTCCAGGTCTAACCATTTACCTACAAATTGCATGAATTCATTATTTTTAATTGCTAAGTAGTATTCCATTGTATAAATATACCACATTTTCTGTATCCATTCCTCCTTTGAGGGATATTTGGTCTCCTTCCAATTTCTGGCTATTATAAACAGAGGATTCCACTGCATGCAATGAGGACACATGCTCCACTATGTTTATAGAACCCTTCTATTTCTTTGGGGCTTATGGGACTGTTTAGACGATCTATTTGATCCTGATTTAATTTTGATATTTGGTATCTGTCTAGGAAATTATCCATTTCCTCCAGATTCTCCAGTTTGTTGAGTATAGGTCTTTGTAGTAGGATCTGATGATTTTTTGAATTTCCTCAGTTTCTGTTGTTATATTTCCCTTTTCATTTCTAATTTTGTTAATTTGGATACTGTCTCTGTGCCCTTTGGTAACTCTGGCTAAGGGTTTATCTATCTTGTTGATTTTCTCAAAGAACCAGCTCCTGGTTTTGTGCATTCTTTATATGGTTCTCTTTGTTTCAACTTGATTGATTTCAGCCCTGAGTTTGATGATTTCCTGTCTTCTACTCCTCCTGGGTGAATTAGCTTCTTTTTGTTCCAGAGATATCAGGTGTGCCGTTATGTTGCTAGTATATGCTCTCTCCTGTTTCTTTTTGGAGGCACTCAGGGCTATGAGTTTTCCTCTTAGCACTGCTTTCATTGTGTCCCATAGATTTGGTTATGTTGTACCTACATTTTCATTAAATTCTAAAAAGGTTTTGATTTCTTTCTTTATTTCTTCCTTGTCCAAGGTATCATTGAGTAGAACATTGTGCAGCTTCCATGTATATGTGGGTTTTATGTTGTTTTTGTTGCTATTGAAGACCACCCTTACTCCATGGTGATCCGATAGGAGGCATGGAATTAGTTCGATCTTCTTGTTGAGGTTTGTCTTGTGACCAATTATATGGTCGATTTTGGAGAAGGTACCATGAGGTTCTGAGAAAAAGGTATATTCTTTTGCTTTAGGATGAAATATTATATATATATGTGTGTGTGTGTGTGTGTGTGTGTGTGTGTGTGTTAAATCCAATTGTTCCAAAGCTTCAATTAGTTTCCTTGTGTCCCTGTTTAGTTTCTGTTTTCCTGATTGGTCCATTGAGGAAAGTGGAGTGTTGAGGTCCCCCATAATTATTGTGTTAGGTGCAATGTGTGCTTTGAGCTTTAGTAAAGTTTCTCTTACAAATGAGAGTGGAGAGTGCCCTTGCATTTGGAGCATAGATGTTCAGAATTGTGAGTTCTTCTTGGTGGATTTTTTCCTTTGACCAGCAAGAAGTGACCTTCTGTATCTCTTTTGATGACTTTAGGTTGAATGTCAATTTAACTGATATTAGAATAGCTATTCCAGCTCGCTTCCTGCGACCATTTGCTTCTAAAATTGTCTTCCAGCCTTTTACTCTAAGATAGTGTTTGTCATTGACCCTGAGGTGTGTTGGAGGCCGCCATCTTGCCTCAGAGCACCACAGACAGCTAACCAGACAGAGCCATGTGGACTGAGAGTGCCACCATCGAGGCTCCAGCAATCCAACCAGGGAAGCCCCGGTCCTGCAGGGAATCCGAGGTTAGACAGAGCCCCGAGCCCCCCACCATCTTGGAGCTGGTGGCTTGACCAGGTCACCATACAGAACCAACAGAGGAGCCTAGGTCACCATAAAGATCTAACAGAGGAGCCAAGATTGGTGGAAAAAAGATCTGATTCTTAAGAGTTGGCAACTAGGCAGGCCAGGAGGAGACCTCAGGAGGCCAATTTCACAAAACCCCCAGCAAGCTGGGAGGAGACGTGGGTCCAGCCCAGCAGAGCTGAGGAAGTAATTCGGAGCCCAGTAGCAGAAACCTTCCAGTCTCTACCTTGGGAGCACAGATGCCCTCTGCTACAGCAGCGCCAAACACCAGGTTCACAGGAGTTTCAAACATCAACCAGTAACAACAAGACCAACTATCTCCAGAGATAAACTGATGGCAAAAGGCAAATGTAGGAACGTTACTACCAGAAATCCAGGCAATATGGCAGCATCTGAACCCAATTCTCCAACCATAGCAAATCCTGGATACCCCAACACACCAGAAAAAAAGATTTAGATTTAAAAGCATTGGTCATGATGCTGCTAGAAGAACACAAAAAAGACATAAACAAATCTCTTAAAGAAATGCAGGGGAACATGAATAGGTTAGAATCCCTTACAGTGAAAACACAAAAATCACTTAAAGAATTTCAGAATATGGGTCAACAGACAGAAGCCAATAAAGAGGAAATGAAAAAAATCACTTAAAGAAAAGCAGGAGAAATTTAGTCAACAGGCAGAAGTCATGAAAGAGAAAACACAAAAATCTCAAAGAATTGCAAGAAAACACAAACAATTGAAGGAACTAAGCAAAACCATCCAGGATCTAAACACAGAGGTAGAAACAACTAAGATATCACAAAGGGAGACAACTTTGGAGATAGAAAACCTTGTGAAGAAATCAGGGATCGTAGATGCAAATATCATCAACAGAATAGAAGTAAGAATCTCAGATGGGAAAGATATCATAGAAACCATTGACTCCACAGTCAAAAGAAAATGCCAAATGCAAAAGGTTTATAACCCAAAACATCAAGGAAATCCAGGACACAATGAGAAGGCCAAACATAAGGATTATAGGGATAGATGAGAGTGAAAATCTTCAATTTAGAAGGCCAGCAAATATCTTCCACAAAATTATGGAAGAAAACTTCCCTAACCTAAAAAGAGAGAAGCCCATGAATATACAAGAAGCCTACAGAAGTCCAAACAGACTGAACCAGAACAGAAATACCTCCTGTCACATAATAATCAAAACCCCAAACGTACTAAACAAAGAAAGAATATTAAAGACAATAAGAGAAAAAGGCCAAGTAACATATAAAAGAAGACTTATCAGAATCACACCAGACTTCTCACCAGAGACCATGAAAGCTAGAAGATCCTGGGCAGATCTCATGCAGACTCTAAGAGAACAAAATGTCAGCCGAGACTAGTATACCCAGCAAAACTCTCTATCAACATAGATGGAGAAATCAAAATATTCCTTGACAAGACGAAATTTACACAATATCTTTCTACTAACTCAGCCCTACAAAGGATAATAGGAGGAAAACTCCAATACAAGGAGGAAAACTACACCCTGGAAAAAGCAAGATAGTAACCTTCTTCCATCAAACTCAAAAGGAGATAACCACTCAAAAACAAAAATAACATCAAAAATGTCAGAAAGAAATAATCACTATTCCTTAATATCTCTTAACATCAATGGACTCAATTCCACAATAAAAAGACATAGGCTAACTGACTGGATACGGAAACAGAACCCTACATTTTGTTGCATTATGTTGTGGTCTTAATGAAATAAATAGAGGCTAAAAGAAACTCTTTGAGGCAAAATGCATGTCTTTTAAATTTAGTGTTGGTGTTGGTTTATCAAGTTGTTTGTCAAACTCAACATAATACACTAAAAATACATTTTAGTTTCAATGTACATTTTACATCAATAAAAGTGCTTTGTGTTGGGGCCTGGCGTGGTGGCGTATGCCTGTAATCCCAGCACTTGGGAGGCAGAGGCAGGCGGATTTCTGAGTTCGAGGCCAGCCTGGTCTACAGAGTGAGTTCCAGGACAGCCAGGGCTACACAGAGAAACCCTGTCTCGGAAAAAAAAAAGTGCTTTGTGTTACGTAAATGAGACATAGATGAAGCCCTAGGAAAAATGAGTGGGGTGTAAACCTACTGAAAATAAATTAGGCAAAAAGAGTAAAAGTAAGAACTGAAATCTCAGATAAATTTTCTACATGAGGATAGACTATGGTATGCAGTGTTACCTAGGGTAGGTGTGGGGAGAGAATCAAGACCCTCTGGAGTTCCAGGAGAATGAGACAGAGAAAGTGATTTTTGTTGACAAACTTTACATCCATGAGTTAAATTTTGTGTAATGCCTTTATATTTCAATAAACTAGTCAATAGTAATATTGGAACTGGAGGAGAGAAAAGCAGAATTGTTTTATGATTAAAATCTAGTAAAAGACATAGTATGATAATCGGGCTTTGGGATTCTTTGGAGTGTATGAGCTATTTACTACCACATCATCTCCAGTCTAGTCTTGCAATCATAAAAAGGGGACCTTTGAGCCAAATATTAATCAGAATGGCTTAAAAACTCATGAGACAGCAGGTGTTCACGATGATGTAGAGAAAGAGGAACACTCCTCCACTGTTGGTGGGATTGCAAGCTGGTACAACCACTCTGGAAATCATTCTGACAGATCCCCAGAAAAGTGGGCATTACATTTCCAGAGGACCCTGTCATACCACTCCTGGGCACATACCCAGAGGATTCCCCGGCATGCAATAAGGACATATGCTCCACTATGTTCATAGCAGCCTTATTTATAATAGCCAAGAGCTGGAAAGAGCCCAGATGTCCATCAGTGGAGGAATGGATACAGAAAATGTGGTATATTTACACGGTGGAATACTACTCAGCAATTAAAAACAATAAATTCATGAAATTTGTAGGCAAATGGTTGGAACTGGAAAATATCATCCCAAGTCATGTAACCCAATCTCAAAAGAATACACATGGAATGCAGTCACGGAGAAGTGGATAATAGTTAGCCCAGAAGCTCTGAATAATCAAGACACAATTAACATATCAAATGATTCCCAAGAAGAAGGAAGGAGAGGGTCCTGGCCCTGGAAAGCCTTGATGCAGCATTGTAGGGGAGTACCAAGACAGAGAAATGGGAGGGGGTGATTGGGGAATGGGGGGAGGGAAGAGGGCTTATGGGACTTATGGGAAGGGGGGAACCAGGAAAAGGGAAGGCATTTGGATGTAAACAAAAAATATAGAAAATAAATTTTTAAAAAAAAGTCAGACTTACTCTGTCCAACTACTTTCAGGCAAGGAAGCAAAAAAGAATGAAATAAAAGCTGCATACAAACACACTGCCTTCTGTGTTCACCATGTGTAGCCAAAATGCCCAAAAGGCTATAGTAGGGATCACAATCAATGGATCACAATCAATGGGTTACACAATAAAACAAAGAGACATAAATGTGAGAAAGAGACCTGTATTAAGCTAGAGTTGAGGTTGACAGAGGCTTATAGGAGACCATAGGAGAGGCTGAGTCATCAACATCTGTGTTCATGAATCAAGGAAGCTTTCTCTCTCTCTCTCTGTCTTTCTCTCTCTCTGTCTTTCTCTCTCTCTCTCTCTCTCTCTCTCTCTCTCTCTCTCTCTGTGTGTGTGTGTGTGTGTGTGTGTCGTTATGTAAATATTCCTATGGATGAATACACAGGTGTGATTTGTGGTCAGAACTTGATTTCGGGTTTCTTTTTCAATTCCTCAGTGCTTTGCATTTAGAGACCGAGTATCTACCTGAAGGGGGAGTTCAATCAATTGGCTAGGTTTGCTGTCATGTTACAGATGGACTGACATGCTCAGCTTTCTTACACATCTGAATGCAGGTCTTCATCATTACAGAACTAAGGGACTGAAGCGGACCCAAACCCCACACCAGCTCCATAGCCCCTCTTTTATTATAGAGATATAAATTATTTTATTATAGAAATGGAGAGTACGGAAGCACAGCAGTAACTGTCCTCCAGAATGAGTCATGACTGAATCCTCATTCTGTGTCCTCAAAGAAGAGTATAGATAAGAATAAGAGGAATTCATTTTCTTCTTCCTGATTAATAAATCTTATTTATGAGATTAGAGAAGTATGATTCTTAAGTAAGGAAATATGAATGACCTTGAGACCAGGTATATCATTACCCAGATACGCAGATAGTCTGAATTTAATTTTTATTAATGTAGATAATAGCTAACATGAGCCTTATGGCGACATTACTAGCACTCTAAAATTTAATTAGATTTTTAGAGCTCCCATTAATGTCTTTTGTAGGATTATACAATCTAGGGCAGCAAGCTTCATTTTATTTCCATTATGGTTTGAAATAAGCATAAATGGAGTGATTTATGTATTGGAAACAGTTTTGATCTGGGGTTTTTACTTAAAAATAAAAACAGGATTAGAATCACTTTATTTTAGACTTCTAGTATATATTTCTCTCTGACTTACATGCATTTATTAACTAATACCAGGGACACATTAGCTCATTTCTACTTTTTTTAAGGTTAATATTTTAATAATTGATAAGCATGGTCATACCTATGCCTTTCTGCTCCCAATGACTTCAAAGCAATAATTTTGATGTTGATGTCTATTTTTTTCCTGAAAACTTGTTTATGTGAAGAAGTTCCATTGTCTTGTCTCCTGGTAATTATGCCTTGATTGAGTAATACACTTTTACAGATCGGTGAGGCTTTGGAATTAATAGAAGAATCTGCCTCTACACAACCAAAAAATAAATTAAAAAATCAAGTTTGGGAATTAAATGTCTATTTTACAAAGAATATATTTACAGAAAATGAAAAGAAGGATTCTATTGATTCAATGTGACATATTTTCATTATTCACACTCTCACATTGGGGTAGCCTAGGAAGTATGTCCACATGAAAAGACATATACGGGATTTGGGGCCACATACACTACCTAGCTCTAACTTAACTATCAGTACTATACAGCAAGTGGACAGGTGAGAATCAGAACCAAAGCTGTCTGTATGGGGCCTGTGGCATTCTGATCTAGAGGCATTATTTTTTGTATTCTGTCCTAGCCCAGGCTTGAGCTTTCTTTCCTGCCCAGATAAGCCAATCAAGGTAAGCCTAGTCTCAGGATATTGTTGAATGCAAGCAGGTGACCAAGTTAATTATTGCAGAGACAGGAATGTGTTCCCTGGTTTGCACATCTTCATGTAAATATAGCCAGGGTGTATACATCCATCCTCAACTGCCACATATCTGTCCTTATGAGCCTTCTGGTCTGTTTAGAGAGGATTCTCTTTAGAAAAGGACCCCGTTTGGCATGAGTAAATCCTAATGATTACAAAAGTACCGATTTTGTTCTTCATCTCTCATTAGAGTGCTTGCTTGTTATTCTCTTCCCCCTAGTTTGTAATATTTAAGAGGAGCATGGCCAGGTTCCTGATATATAACTGCAACTGCAATTTCAGTCTTTCATTAAATTGGTATTTATCTTTAATTATAGGCTCCACTCCCTTTAAAATCAATCATTTCTATTTATGCCCTTTACTGGAGTTTTGAAGTAAAGGCACACAGTAAAGAAACAATCCTTAGTCAAACAAATGCCTTATTTCTTTATATTATTGTAAAAAGTGAGATGGCAAATAAGAATAAAACATTATCAAGCAAAGGCAACATGTAACCCTTCCTCGCTTCATAGGCGCAACCTCACAGAAACCTATTACCCTCTCTGTAGACTCTAAAAATTTGCTATTTTGTGTTGCTCTAAAGGTCTTGATCGATGCAGATACAATGTGAATTACAATGGCTTTTTAATTATTTTCCTGATGAGGTCTTTGCAATTATTCCTAATGTTCATCTGAGTGAAATGAAATGATATCCACCAAGGTGGGTGATAACAGATTGTACAATCTCATACATTTTGAAAGGAATGGTAATGACAAATGACAGTAACCTAATTTGTGGAACAATCTCTTTGCATGAAATAGTCTACTGGTTTGTAATTACGTGATTAAGCCAACAAGAAAAATAGAAGCCAATCAAATCAGAATCCTCAAGATATAGAATAAAAAAATCTGTAACTTTTCAATATAATTTGTAACCTGCAGTGAATTTTCATGTGACCTCCAAACATAAACACTCATTAAAATTATTTTTAGGAGGAAGATGTTCATTTGTGTGCCACTAAACTTCAAAGGATAAGAAAAAAGTAATAAATTCCACTGGTAAAGATAGATTCTTGTTAATAGCAGATAGTGTTTGTAAAGCTCTCCATGCATATGCAGTGTCTTCAAAGACACTTTGCTTACTTTACTTGCTGCTGTGTTCTAATATGGGAAAGAAGAGAAGGATACTTCATTTTAGATTACAGCTAGAAGGGATGCAGTCCACCAAGGCAGTGAAGATGAGGTGGATGTAAGAGGTGTTCCTAATTTTGCATCAGCACGGAAACATAAAAAGATACTTCCTGGTAAGAATGATCGACTGGTTTCCTCCTAATTTACCTTGACATTCTTATTGGAACTCCAGCCCCCAGGATGTGCTATCTACTTCAGAGCAGATCTCTACACCTCAGATAAAACTTTTAGGAATCACCCACACAAACACATAAGGAGGTGTGTTTCTATGGTGGCTTTAAAACTAGTCAAACGGACGATGGAGATTAACTGTCTACCAGAGGCAACTGAAGGAGTGAGACAGATTGCATTTTCAACATAAGGCCAATGAAGATTCTTAGCATACAGAATGTTTTTGGTGAGGCAGATCTCATAAATGTTGTAAAATTCATGTGATTTTGATTGTATTAAGTAAAAAACTTAAGCCTAACAGTGGTGGCCCATGCCTTTGGTCCTAGCCCTCAGGAAGCAGAGGGATGCAGATCTCTCAGTTAGAGGCCAGCCTGGCTATGGCCAGAGGAAGATCCTGGACATGGAACAAAGAAGCTATACTTGGGGGAAAAAAAGAAAAATAAAGAAGTTAAAATTTAAGGGATGTGGGTCCTTGTACCTTTTCAACAAGTTGATTATAATCTGATCCCATAGATTTGAAATAAGACTTTACTCATAATACAAAAAGATAAATAAATAAGGATGTATAGATTTGTATAGCTTGAGAGCTGGTATTATAAATTGCCCAAACAAAAGGACCAGTGGACTTGAAACCAGCAAATGATAGGAAACTATATTGGCACACATCTAAGGACATTTTAGAGGAAAAATTCATTCATTTGGACATAAGGAAGCATACTTTCATAAATGAAGAAATATGAAAAATATTGAAACATTGGTTTCTGTGAAAATTATGTGCTACTATGCATTTAGAATACAACATGAGGATGCTGGTGTAATTGTCCCTACATTGGCAGCATGAAGCCTGTATCTCAAAGATCTTCATTTCCTTGCTGTCCCGTGTCAAGGTAAAGATTAGAATTCAAGGCAAGTGTTTCTGAATTCAAATCCTAGATATTTAGCACTCTTCACCAGTCATGATCTTGCTTTTTACCCTCCACCCCGCATATGAGTTCAATACACAGTAAATATTTTATAACTGAATGGCTGAATATCTGGCTGGCTGTGCATGCTTGTAAAAGAACTCTGGTTGCATTTATCCTGCAGCAAAGATTAAAATACAGTTGTTAGATTCAGTGTGGCTAGTAGTTGAATAATTAAGAGATACGGTTTGGCTTTTGGGAGTAGATAAAGAAAAGAGAAAAGTGTCTTGGGTTACAAATGACTGAATGCAATAGCAAAATAACTGAAATCCAGGCATATTTCACCTCTCAGTGACATTTGAGATGAAAATACAGCTGGTTAATATGGTTAGGAAACAGCTCATTACTGCTGAGTTTCTCAGGAGAGGAAATGTGTGCGACTCCTCTGCAGGAAGGAGTGGACTCGTGAGTGTTTCCAGGAATTGCCTAAAGCAGAATGCAGCAAGGACTGTGGCAGACACATATGCAGGAAGCTATAGGCAAATTTAATATCGGTGAGGAAGGATCATCAACCCGTGCTTGACTTTATAATAACCATTACTCTTCATTTGAGGTTATCGATTGTTCTAACAGCTGGAACAACAAGTGTAATGAACTGTTACAACCACTCTGGGTGAATGTCAGCCCTCTAAATGATCATTACCCAGAGAGGACAGTATAAATGGTTCAAGTGTTAGAAACAGAGCACAAAGACAAGAAGTACTAAAGGGAGAAAGTGCATCCTTGTATTATGCGTCTGGTTTCTCTTCATAGGAGGCATCTTTGTTTCTATACTTCCAAACACCAGAATGTCTTATGTAATCCTTTTCAACGGCTATAATGGTATGGCATGAGAAGGAGCCATTTTCTACCATTTTTTTCTGTTTTATAATTAATGGAGAAAAAGCACCCCAAGAAACCATGAAAAACCCAAACCCATTGTTTCAGTGTATTGTTTAGCCAGGTGTTTCTGTGTGTCTGGTGCCTTCAGTAGGTTTAAGGAACGGATTACATTACTGTGTTGCACTGCCAGGAAGAGTGTGCACAGCCACAGAAAGGCTGGTAGTACAAAGGTTAACTGAACTGACCATTAAATTAAGAATCACCTAGCTCTTGGGCTGGAGCAACAGCTCAGCTGTTATGAGATTAATGAAGCAGTTATTCACCATGCCTGTTCTTGCAGAGGACCCGAGTTTGGTTTCAAGCACCAATATGATAGCTTACAATCATCCTTCAGTCTAGTGCCAGGAGATAAGGGAACCTCCTTCTAGCTTCTCCAGGTACTGGGTCCACCCAAAATACACATACATACATTCAAGAAAAGCATTCATACACCAATCTAAAAATAATAAACATATATCTTAAAAGTCACATAGCATTAAGGAGTTCAAAATTTGCTCTTCTTTCCTCTGGACTCCTCAAAGATGGTCAACCTCAGCATCCCTAAGATTTATTAAACTTGTATCTTATTTCAGTTAAGTACCTTCCATGTGGTAGACTTTGTTTTGCCAGATACATTGTGTATGTGTATGTGTGTGAGTGTGTGCATGTGTGTGTGTGTGTGTGTGTGTGTGTGTGTGTGTGTTCTATGCTGCTAGCTATGGAACTCCAGACCTTACACAGGATAGGCATGTTCTCTATCATGAAGCTGAACTCCTACCACAATGCACATAACTTATTTCACTCACTAGACCAGGCAGTTAGCCCTTTGTCATCTCTGCTTTTCATACCATGAACTGAGGTGAAGAGAAATTGGATAAGTCTAACTCTGCAGTCAGGAGCAGGGGTATTGAGGAAATATCCAAACCTCCCTGCATTTGAATAATACATTTCTCTCATCACAGCCTACCTGTGGGAAATGGAGGTCAGGCTCCATTTATCTTTGCACATAAACAATTATACAGCTGTTTGCCTTTATGTATAAAAGCCACATTCCATTTTTGTTGGTAACCTCTGTGTGGATGTTTAGGCTGTTTACATCTTTGGGGTATTGTGAATAGCTCTCTTACCATTATGGTGTGCAATATCTTTTTGTTTGTTTTGTTTCTTCTTAATAGATCGTATGATGCATCTTTTGAGTAATTATTTCATACTAATTAATAGAGTCTAAATTATAGAGAGGAATATTGTAAATTCTTAGAATTCCATCAAATAAGTATTAGTACTATTCCTATTTTACAAGCGGGAAGGTTAGGCAGGAGTTTGGGTACCTTGTACTTAGTTGTACACCAGTGATGCTGGATTCAAACCAATGCAGCCAAGTTTCATAGTGTGAGCTGGCCCATTTTCTCCTTGTGCATGGTAAGCATGTAGGACAAGCAGCCATTTGTCAGTCTTACATAGACTGACACAGTTTGGTCATGTATCCTCTAATAATTTTCAATGCAATATGTCACAAAATATCTTATGATTAAGTTAAGCTGGCAATGTGATTGCTATCACTATTACTGACATTGTATAAACATTTGGAAAGTACTTAAATGTTAGTTTTTAAGAATGTTTATTATTTCTCAATGGGAGTGTGTGGGTTGGTTAGCAGGGTGAAGGGGAAGATGTGATAGGTTGATTTCAGGGCGGGCAACCAGGAAAGGGGATAACACTTGAAATGTAAATAAAGAAAATATCTAATAAAAATGAAAAACAACATGCTAGAACAAAAGCAGCAAAGGGCAAGCTTCATTTGCAGGTGTATTGCTACAATAATCCATACAGTTATGAAGATATACAATGCAGTTATAGCATACATGGAAGTTTAAAATTCTGTTCTGTAAAGAAATACATAATTGCTTTCTTATCAACTTTTGCTGAAAAAAGGAGTTGTGACTATCATTAGAAGAATGTTCCAGATGTGTTCTGATAGCACATATGTGCCTCTTCATGTATTCATCCACAGCTCTATTTTGGCTCCTTTAACAGGTGCATAACAAAGAAGTTAGAACTGAGTTTGTGGTAGACTAAGACACCCAGGTCTGTCATCTGTTACATTATCATATTGCCCCTTTGCAGCACCAGGCTTATACTTTTCTTCACAAACAAGATGAACGTCCCACGCACCTGGGGAATTGATTGGATACATTTCAGATCCATATTTTTCTATCAAGTTAAGTCTAGATTTCAGATCTCCTCTGCTAAGTCTATTTACTTTTTTCCAGTTGAGAAAGTCTAAAGAATATGCCCTGTGGTCATGCCTAGAAATTGTGCTTTTAATCAAAATCTTGGAGAAATTCTAAGCTTCACTTAGAATCATGTTTGAATCATTTCTGCTTAGACCAAAATGACCTACCTGCTGCTTTTTGAGTAACAAGGGCCTTGGAGTAGGCATAGGTCTTTGTTTTCATGGATGTGAAGTTGAGAGGTTGGAAGTTGAGAAGTTATAGCCTTAGAAATTATACAGGTTTCTTAAAATCCTCAGTTTGAATATTAGATTTTAAAGTATCTTGCTCAGTATAATTTATTATCTTAGAGATGTGCTTAAATTATTAGCTACTGATAACATTTTAATCTCACCTGCTGCTATGAATATATATAACTTGTATTGACACAGAGTATTTTTGAGTCTATTTTAGTACTAACATTGCACTTGAGAAAAGTATATTTTAAAGTGAAATGAGTATTACGAAACTCTAAAAACATATCTTTCCTGTATAAAACAGTTATATAACTCAAGTTTAGCCTCTTCAATAACTTATATTAGAATTGAAATCCTTTGCTAACAAGTATATTTAAATTAATTTTATATCTGTATTGTCTGATGATATTAATCAGGCATTATATACCTATTCCTTCTAGCCATTTTTAATGATTATTTGGAAATGGGCATACTTGATAAAATATGCCATTTATTAGTACGATTTTCAGGAATGGATTTCTTTTCCACCTCATCAGTGCCCATGTGTGTTTATCATTTCTTTCCATTAATGTCAAGGAAGCCAAATGGTTGTCTTGTTTTATTAAGATTATTTTTTACGGACAGAGAGTCTTCTTGTCTTCCTTTTAAATGGATTTCATAATAGGATAAAAATGCAAATGAAGTAAAAATAGTGCCATAGATTTTTAGCTTGGTGACTGTAATGTAGAATATTGTCTTTGTTACCCAATGTTCCAAAACACACTCCTTGCTGGCAGTGCCCTATACAGGATTAGTTCTTTCTTCTTTTAATTAGGCTATATTATTCCTTCTATTGTCATAGAATGATGTCATAGTTCTTATATATGCAAATGAACTAACATTGTCTTTTAACTGAAACCAATAAGTGTCAATAGTAGATTGTCCCTACTCATTTCAAATCTGATAAATGAATCATATGTAGTTACAAAAATTACACACATTTACTACCTGTAGTAAGAGGCTTGCATTCTTAGCAGATTCCTGATGATGTTTTGCCCCTTGATGATATATAAGTAATGTTCATAGTTCCTTAAGAATGGTTGAAGTTGGGAAAGAGCTTATAAGGTCTTTAAAAGATTTGACTGCACCATGACTTTTAACTTTTCCCTCGCCCCCTAACTTTATGAGTCAAATTACTTTTTTTCACAAGAAACACTGAGTTTGAATTATCCAGATTAAAACATGTGCCACAGAGTCACTGAGGACAGGAAGTAAGAAACAGAAAAACAAAAAAGTGAAGAGGTAAAGGAAACATGACATCACTGCCTTTCATGATTCACAACCTCACCTTTTTCTGTTTGCAGAGATTTTTCAAAGAAAAAATGGATCCTAAACTAGTTACTATAAGATATGTCACATCAAATGATGACATGTCAAAATGAAGCCCTTAGCTTTTCTGCTGACCTGGCAAATCATCCTCTTCACTGCCCTCTTTGCTGTTTGCATTCCTTTTTTATGATGGTCATCGGATGACAAGCAGGAAGAGAAAGGACAGTGCCTTTCAGAGATGGTACTCAAAACAGCTCAGTGTTCTAAAATGCGCATCAGTCTTCTATTAAACTGCTCTAGCTTCTGCAAAGGCTAACTGGGTTCCTGTCCTTCCTGGCCACATAATCCCCACAATTGAGTTTCTGAGCCAATCAATGACTCTAACATGATTTAATTTCCCTGAGTTTCCTTCAGTTTCCAAGGCATTCCCCGCAAATACAGAGCCTAACTGCTTTTCACCCAGAATTTATGGAAGTTATCATGACTGTCATCTTGGGCTGATCTTCTACAACAGGAGATTGTTCATGGTCTCTCAGTAAAACCTGAGGGAGCTATTGTGTGGAGCCAGATGTGATGTGTGAGCTGCTACTGATGCATACCTCTCTTGGTTGAGGCAGAGGTAGACTTAATGATTTTCTTTATTCTATGCCAGCCTCACATTGGACAACTTTTGGAATATATTTTGTGTAATTTATCTACACAATCACTCAAAATGTTCTTTAGTGACTTTGCCAGTTCCATGGTAACTCCAAACCCATTGTTTTTCTTGTCTTTCATTAATTTTGTACAAAAATTAATTTTCTGACACATTTTTGATGGTTTCTATTTTGAATATGTCCTGTCAAGGCAGGAGAGATATAGTCTGTGTTTTAAAGCTTTTAGACATTCAAGTGATGATTAATTCTTAGTTTTATGAAAGCTCAATAAGTAGAGAACTCTGGAATCTGGCTGTGTCAGCAACCTCTTCATGACTTACATATCAAAGAGGGAGAGGCAGATACTGGGCCTTCTCTTGATATTTCTCCTCTGATATCCAAGACTACTTACTATACCCTATTTTGCTTTTTATGTTCATAAAAATTACAAAGATGAGCATAAATATTTTGCTTAACATAGGAAAGAAACCAATATATAGTGATTCAAAGTAGACTGATTAAACTATAAAGAAACTGTCTTCCCCAAGACCTTACAGGAAAACTCTTCCTAAAGACAAGAAATGTTGGACATTTTACTAGACATCGCTCAGATGTCACAACATTATTCCTGAAACAATTGGGTTTTGTGTATGGAGTATGAACTGTGTGTCTGAAACTGGAATAGTCTTGGGAAATATGGCTATAGATTAAGGGAAAGAGCTGTTCTTGATGCTTCATGTCCAAGAGAGACACACATTAACTTGAGAACTCCTGAGTATTCTCCCAGGGAAGAACATTGTCTGGTCTGGTACATCCACATTGTATAGGGTGAAGAGTTGAGTTTATCTATACATCCTTACGAGTGTCTAGTAGTCCACTATAGTCATATTCAGAGGAGACCTTGGGCTAGATTAAAGTATTCATTATGAATATTATAAGTACCATATATGTCATAAATTCAAGATGTTTGTTTCCTTGCCTCTGTTCTCTCTTAATTAAATGGCCAATCTCCATTTCTTTTACTAATGCATATATGTATATAATGTGCCTTGAAAATTAATTGGAAAAGCAAAAGTTACTAAGAATTTGCCTCACTTCAGTTTGTTTGCTTTACAATGCTGTGGAATTAAATAGTATCATTCAAAGTCTATTGGTTTAGACCACAGAGTGTAGGCAAGTTTATTGATTTCTCCAAGGCCAGGGAGTTTGTAATTGATCCCAGAATTTCCACTCAGGTGAGCTGATTCAGAGATTGAGCTCTTTCTTTCTTTTTTTTTTATTTTCTATATTCTATGTTTACATTCCAAAGGCTTTCCCCTTTCCCCGTTCCCCCCTCCCTATGTCCCATAGTTCCTCTCCCTCCCAACTATTCCTCAATCTTTCTTTTTAATTAATTAGTTAATTAATTAATTCATATTACCTCCCAATCATCCACCCCACTATGTGTCTCTTCCTATTCTCCTCCCAGCCACACCCTAACAAATCCCTCCCTCAATTATCCCTTCCCCCTTTTCTCAGAAAAGGGATGCTCTCCCTTATGTACTATCCCACCCTGGAACATCCAGTCACAGTAAGCCTAAGTGAAACCTCTCCCACTGAGGCCCAACCAGGCAGTCCAGTTAGGGGAAGGGAATCCAGTGGCAGACAACAGAGTAAGAGACAGCCTCCTTTCCAATTGTTAGGGGACCCACATGAAAACCAACCTGTTCATCTTGTATGAATGTGTACAGGACCTAAGTCTAGCCCCTGCACGCTCTTTGGCTGGTGGTCATGGTGTAGAAATTAGCATCAAGCCTAGCAGAATCCTGTGGGGCTCATCAGTTATTACAATGAAAGCACAAATTGCTATGCTTAGAATTGGGATGAAAGAATGGCCAGCCAGTTGGGGAAGATGATAAAAGTGGTACTTTGATGATTAGTGGTGATTTGGGCTTTAGTGCAGAAAAGTAGCCACATTGTTATTCAAAAAACATGTTATTTTGGAAAGGAGGAAATGTAATGTTTCAGGCATTTTCTTTTCATTAAAAACAAACCTATTTTGCAGATTTTGGAAGCCTTTTATCAGTAGTACAGCTCAATTACAGTCTAGGCAGTACATTTGGACAAAAATAAAAAGAGGGATAAAAATATTTTTATACCTATATTGTAAATTTCTCACAAGAGTTTCAAAGTGTAATTATCTGTGAATTCCATCCAAAAATATTCAACTGTGTGGATCTTGCATTTAGTTTCTTGCTAATCAGAACTGGGCCTAAGTCCAGGTTGAATGGTACATAAAGAGATGGGGAGCATATTTCAAGTAAAGAACATTTTTAATGCAACCTGTATTATGGTTTTATGTGACTTAAAATCATCTTGTCTACCACCCTCCTCTCCTTTTGTGTTTTCTTTAATGCATTCTTTGATCTAATTTATTATATTGCCTTTTGTTGTGAGAATAAAAGAAATACTATGTAGTCTCTCTTCTAAACAAGAGTGAGAAAGAATCAATGTATTGCCCACAAATAATATAATATGAAACCTTAGGTTGATGACAATAATTACTAGTAAATCAGAGAACAGCATACTGAGGTAAACTAGAAGCATGTCTAAAAGTAGGTGAAAAGACCAATGTGGCTAGAGTATAATAGGAGACATGGAAAATGGTACTGTAAACAGAGTACAGTAACATGCCAGAACTAGGCTTTGAGTAATATGTCATTTAGCCAAGATAGAGACTTATATAAGAGATTATGGATTCTGATTTCACCTCGGACAAATACTATTTCACTTGCCCAAAATCTTGTTTGTAACGTGAATATGATTTAGTTATTCTGGTTTTCAAGAAAATACTGCTTATATTTTGTTATTATTATGAGTACATTCTTTCTTACACTTAAAAATCTATAATCAAAACTGTAATAGTTACTTTCTCTGTCATTGTGACAAAATAACCAAAAGCAAAATAGAAATATCATGCTAAAGACAAGATGATTTTCACTTTTGGTCTTAGAATGTTGTAGTCCATCGAAACATGCGAAAGGATGGTGGGCCCATGACCATGAGCATGTAAGTAGGGACCTCCCATTTAATGACAGACAGGAAACTAAAGCTCGAGACTAGGAGTGATTTTACCCTGTGAAGTCCTTCCCAAGAGTCTTACTAATTCCAGTGTGGCACTATAGTCTAAAGTCCTCCCAAACCTCCAAAATATCACTACCAGCGAGACTGGAACACTTGAGTCTGTTGGAGACATTGTATGCTTTAATATTTTCACTGACTCCCTTGAGTATGTATATTTGTCTTCATCAAGTTATGGTCAGGGTTCCCTCACATGTGTGATTCACTGTATTACTGCCCAATAAAAATACTTTTCCACATTCTTAAACAATTTAAAATGCAACTAATAACATCACACAACATAGAAAAAGATGGGATTGTTTTTAATACTATTTTATTTAACCAAGTTAAACGTTAATGCCATATCATCTCAATATTGGATCTATATAAAATGACTTATAGCCTAAATAAATTAAATACTGCCCTTTTTGAAAACATGGATGGGCTTAGAGACCATGTTAAATGAAAAAAAGATAAATTCCTCATGAGCTAATGTGTGTGGAATTTAAACACTAGCTTATAGAACTGTGGAGTGCTAACTAAGAGGTAGCAAACAAAGGAGGAGAAGTTGATACAGAGATGGTCAGGTATGCTTCTGCAAAGTAGACATAACAGGTTCAAAGTGCCAAAGGAAAGCAACTTATGAGTTATCAAGATAAATGTTAAATATTGGAAGAAGTGCTACCTTTATTGAAATGTTACTGTATATACATATAGTGAAGTGTCACATAGGATCCCCCAAAAGCACGAAGAGCTTTTATATTTTATCTACCAGTTTATTACTGGAAAGTTATAAATAACCAGGTTAAATAAATAATTAATGAAATAGTACATATGTGCTATGTACACATTTACATGTGTCTGTAAATGAAAACAGCCATGCATTTTCTTCTCAGAGCATATCTTATATTGAAAAGCTACATGATTTTCTGCGATTTACCTATTTGATAGTTATTCTCTGGTCTATACTCTTAAGCAATAAAAATCACTGTGTGGCATGTCAGCTTAATTTTAGATGATGATAACGAAGAGTGTCATGCCTGGATACAGACCTCAAAAGGTAGGAGGCAGAAATACAGATGGAAAAAATGACAGGCTGACATTTTTCCCCTTGGGAGGAAAACAGGCACTTTTCTTTAAGGCAACTGATTAAACTTAAGTAAGAGTACATATTTAAAATAAAAATACATCATAAAATTTAAACTAATAATTCAGCTCTTTAGAGTCTCAAGACAAAATAAATCCTCTATTAATTTACTCTTGGTCATCTTTTTGGTTATTTGATTAAGTTTAGCACAAAGAACATGTGATATAAATCACATTGCTATATTGAGGTCTGGTGTTATAGCTCAGAAGTACTGTTTGTATAGCAGGTGCTGAGCCCTGGGTTCAATTCCCAGAATCTCCCAAGGGAACAACTTCAAGTTTATTGGTAAGGTTTCTTTAAAGCAGATATTAATCTGCTTATTTTTTTTAAAAAAAATCTGTGTGTCTAGTACAAAAGTATGATTGAGGTTCCATGGGCTATCATTTCAACATGGCCTAGATATTTCTTTATTAATGCAACAGAGTCAACTAACCTAAACCTCTGGGAGCCCTGAGAGACAGAGCCACTAACCAAAGAACATACAAGGATTGAACTAGGCCCCAGCACATATGTAGCAGATGTGCAGCTCAGTCTCTGTGAGCTATCTTTATCTACAAAGTTGTCTACAGTTGAGAAGTAACATCATGATTACTCTTTGCTTTCTAAACCACAGCACAATTGCAGAAGGTCTGGAGTTGTCTACTCTCAATCCAGTATCCATTTGGAAATCTTAGTACCTCCAACTGTTGGATGCAGTTTTGTACTTCTTAGGTTGTTAGAGTATTTGACTTCTAACATAAATTCTATCCTCTACAACTTAGTCAAAACAGTATGTGGCGTGGTTCACACTTAGCTCAGTCTATGCTAGCTCACCGACCAACATCCTAGATTAGCTGAAACTTAGTTTGTCAATTCAGTATAATTAATTATCACATGCACAATTAAAATGCAATTCCTTTTTACAGGAAATATCTCATCATGTTTCTAGTATTGAAAACTAAGCTTAGCAGCCAAGCTCATCCTTGTACCTTCAATTATGTTTCCAAGAAGTACATTGTGTTTTAAACCTGGCTAGCCTTTACTGTTTTGCTGTTTAATGAACATGAGTTCTTGTCAATTAATCAATTCTGATTGGGGTTGGATAGTCATAAATGAAATGGTTAGTGTTTTACAGATGGCCATATAAGCTACTTTCCTTATCGTGAACCACTTCTGCAGTTAAGGAGGTTATGTAAGAATATTAAAAGATAGTAAGTCTTGTTTAGTTTTATTTAGTTCAAACATGTAAGATGTTTGTAACTAACTTTTGTGTTACACACACACACACACACACACACACACATACACACAAACATACACACCACTATCTGGCATAACTATGCTTTCTTCTTTCTTCCTCCAAAAGTTTATAACATGCAAAGAGTAATATCATTGAAGAAAATGAACTAAATGAAATTAACTTAGAAATGAAGCAGTCATCAAATCAAGTTAATATATCAGATTTTATTTTTTAAGATAGTTATGTTACTGGTATATGTCATGCACTTAGGTGAATGAAATTTTTAAATCTAGAATTATAGCTAGCAGCAGTTATTTGATTCTTATATTTTTATTGTGGTTTCTGCTTCATTTTGGATTCTGACCTGGTAGGTAAGATTAGGTTTCTATTCTAAGTTTGACTATCCTTTGAGACTAGAACCTTTTCCTGGTCTCTTCACACACACACACACACACACACACACACACACACACACACACACCTGAGAGCTACCAAAAATACAGAATGCTGGACTTTCTCATAACTTAATGGTCAAATAAGAGAAATTACATCTAAATGTTAGTGATGCGTTAACACATATAATAAGTGCCACAAAGAAAGGAAATTGTGATTAAATATATACAGCATCTCTGGCTTATTTGGGTAGTCTGCACAGTATTATCTATGCTTTCTCTTGTACTTTTTCACTCGAGGTCATTGAGAAACTATAAGATAGTCATGAAGTTCTGTTTGGGTCCTTTCCAGGATTAGTTTTTTATATACTTAGTAAACTGAAATGCTTTCCCTATCTATGCCCCTCAAGCACTTTCTTATATGTGAATTATGCCAAGTTTCATACTCCAAAAGAGAAAATCATCCAGTATATATGCCCTGTTCATGGTCAGTTGAACAAAGAGAATTCAGCTCTGTCTTTAACTAATTATTTATAACTGGTGTGGTGGAAAATTGTGGCATTATGAACTAGTCTTTTGAGATTGTCTCAAAACCAAAATGTTATATTTCCATTCTGTTAAAACTTCAATTTGCTTATTACTCGACATAACTTAAAGGAATGCCTAGGAAATAGAAAAATGGAGCCATCAATGTATTGCCAATGTGAAGGGGATATATGGGAGAAGGAAGAATTATAAAGAGGAAGTAGTCAAGGAAACTTGGGTTGTAGTCCCCTGGAGACCAATTAAACTGATAAAATTTTTGGAATTCTGTATCTTTTCCCAAGAGGCTTGTTTTACTAAACATTAGATTGGAACTGGGATGATATATTTTATCAGTGATCTCAAGACAGTGGACCACAAGGAGGTCTGTGTGGAAAAGCAAATTGTACTGTAAAAAGGCACATTGTAAATTCCACTACTGATTCTTTCTCAAGAGAGAAGTTGCTTGTATTTAAGTTATTTTGTAGCAATCACATTTGTCTAATGCTGAAGTTAAGTCTCTCTGGGGCAATGATTCTCAGCCTGTAGATTGTGACCCCACTAAGGATGGCACAACAGATATCACACCTATCATATATTTACACTGTAATTCATAAGAGTAACAAAATTAAAATTATGAAGCATAAACAAATTTTATTCTGGAGATCACCACAACATAAAGAGCTGTATTAAAGTGTTGCAACACTAGGAATGCTGAGCATCACTGCTCTAGGGGACATGGCTCAAATATGTTTAAAGAAAAAAATGTTGGAAGCTTTGCCTTTGGTGTAACAGTGTTAAAGTTGATGAAAACTGTAAGAAGTGAGATCTAATAAAAGAGAGGGTTATCAGCCAATGGGGTTGGAGAAAAATGCCTTAGGAAGGATTTGATGTTGGACTATCTCTGAATTTCTTTTTCAGAACAAAAAAATCTCTCTCTGTCCATCGTCTGTCTGTCTGCCCATGTCTGTCTATCCATCTGTCTCTGTTTCTTTCTCTTTATGTCTCTGTCTCTCTGTCTCTCTTTGTCTCTCTGTCTCTGTTTCTCTCTCTCTCTCTCTCTCTCTCTCTCTCTCTCTCACACACACACACACACACACACACACACACACACACACTCACATTATAAAACCAACAACACGTTGATGTTGAGATTTTTGTTGTCATCTATAGACATGACTGGTTATCAAGGAAAACTTCCATGAGAGGCATTATAAAGATCAACTGTCTTTCAATTTAATAAAAAAATGACTTGTTTTAGTTTATTTCCTTGTGTTTTGATTTTAAACAAGATCAGAAAAATGTGAACAGTGCCTGCTGTTTTCGTAAATGAAGACTTGTATGACAACAAATCAATGATTAAGCTTGGAATCTTTGGATTTTTTTATTTACATTTCAGTGCTTATAGTTTATAAGTTGAATCACATAGATTCTTGATTCCTTTTTACCTGAAGTCTATCATCATTTATGTGATATTTTAATGTAAAATATTTTACCTAATAATGGGCTATATAATTCATAGTTGGGAGTAGGGAAGGGTCATTGATGCTCTTTGAAAGTGATTTGGTGCATTCATTCAGAATGTACTATAGACAAGGTCAAACCATGAAGGAGCCTGAAGACTTAGAACTCTGTTCATTGAAAATACAAGGCACTTCACTTTAATGTACAAAATCAACACTGTATGAAGCCATCAGAGACCATAGGATGCCTTCCCCAATCTATTTTCAGTAATTACTACAGGCATATCCAAAACATCTAGAATAGGTATTCATACCAGGAGGCACAAATTTGTTGAAATACAAAGTCCTTCTAATTATGAGTTTCAGTTTGAATGGTTGAGGTAAAGATAGCTTTTGTGATAAGCAAATGTATTCTCCATACTCTGCACATGAATAACTCTTATGTGGGACCATATTATAGGTATGCAGAGCAAAAGCAAGATTTTATGGTTTATGTTTTAAATGGTATTTGTATCTTTTAGCTAGAAATACTGCAATTTCATGGAGTGCTAAGGTTTCCGTTGCATTTAATAATCAAACTGGGAATTTACAATATAATAAACTCTCCTAAGAAAGAAGTAAGGACAGTGATTTTTAAGGCCATTTTTAAAGGTTTAGAATGATTTCCAAACATTTCTGTTTGCCGATATAACAGGAAAAAATAAATAGTTGCTATGGTATGCCTAAGCAATATATTTGACATTTTCTGTCTTAACTGTGTGTGGTCATATGGAGGGTTAGAAAATATGTATTTCTGATATAATTGGCATATTACACCTAGGTAAATAGTGATATTTTCTATCAAAAGTATATATTTAATAAAAAGTCTAAGTCCAGTGTTAAGAAGGTTTCAGATTGAGTGGTTAATGTAAAGACAGAATTTGTGCCAACAAATGTATCTTCCACACTCTGAAAATAAGTAGTAAATAAAATAGTATCTACATGTTAATTGTTTTGTGATGCAATGGGGTGGAAATTTTCATTCGAGCCCTTCTATTCAGCATGGGAAAACAGTTCAGGTTTTATTGTTTCTTTGTTCGTTTTATAATTTTGATAAACTTTTAATCTTCATTTCTTGCTTAATTTTTCCTACATCCCAGCTGCTAAAGCTATCAGTTACTGATCTAAATTTAGTATCCACATATGGAGTAGATGCCAGTCCTGCCTTGTTTAAACAAATCACATGGTGTCACTAACTCAAATTTTCTCCCATTAGGTGATATGTATGCTAAGGATATTTTTGGGAGAGAGAGAGAGAGAAACTTAGGCTGTGGCTCCCCAAAATACCAAAAATATGAATATTGATAAGATTCCTAAATTGGTCCAGGCTTGCTAATACATTTACTTTCTGAATTCTAAATTTAATCTCCAGCTAGAGTCCCCCATTAGCCCTTCCTGTAGTTTGGCCTCTAGGTGCAAGAACTGGGAAGTGGTGAATGTTAATTGCATTTGCCCTTGGATAGTTACATCTCCATTTTCCAACCATCTGCAACATATTTTTAGGTAGGTCAAAAAAAATTGGATTATATATGTGAGGTCCATTTTAACATGATAAAATGAGAAACCCATTGTAGAAGCTTTTATTTATTTAATATTGCTCAACTAGTGACTGCTTCTTTAGTGAGGATAGTAATGTCTACTTTTAATCCTATTGAATAGAAACTGTATGACACTATCTGAGCAGAAGGCCTTGCAACTTTTAATTATGCAGTAGCCATTAATTTAAATATTATTAATAAGTATTAAGAAATACTTGAGTTTAGAGAGTTCTCTTGGTTAAGAATAGTTTTTGGTTTTATAAACGACCAGGTTTCAATTCACTGCATCAGCCCCTCTGTGACTCCAGACCCAGGGGATCCAACAACTCTGCCCTGGCTGCCACAGTCACCAAACATGCACATGGTATAAATACATATGTGCAGGCTAACACTCAGACATATAAAAGATTAAATAAGCTTTTAAAAGAATAACAGTATGTATTAAGTATAATTTGTATATGAAGAAATACTTGCTCATTAGTATATTATTTACAATTGTATAAATAAAATTCTTCTATGTAGGCAGAATAAAATAATAATTTTAAATCAAGATTGTATGTGAGTGGGCGTGGTGGCGCACACCTGTAATCCCAGCACTTGGGAGGCAGAGGCAGGCGGATTTCTGAGTTCGAGGCCAGCCTGGTCTACAGAGTGAGTTCCAGGACAGCCAGGACTACACAGAGAAACCCTGTCTTGAAAAACCAAAAAAAAAAAAAAAAAAAAAAAAAAAGATTGTATGTGAGAGAGAAATAGTTGATCTTGGCCTTGTGGTATACTAGTCTGTTTAGTGTGATGAAATAATACTTATTGTCAATTATACTCTTTGGTTATAATTTGCCTAAATGTCTATACCTTATATTTTTAAAAACATTGTTTGGGATGAAGCCTCTGTTCATATTTCTTAGAGGAGAGACATGAAACCCTAGTTTTCTCTGTGATTGTAAACAGGGAACAAGTAACCCCAAGCTCAATTGCTTCCAGTTCCTACCCTTGATCCAAATGATCCTACCAATAAGATCCTTTAAAAAAAAATATCTTCCTGAATGAGGTAACCGTGACACAAAAGAACATACCAGGTATGTACTCACTGACAAGTGGATTTTAGCCCAAAATCTCAGAATATTCATGACATAACCCACAAACCATATGCACCTTAAGAAGAAGAAAGACCAAAGTGTAGATGCTTCAGTCCTACATAGAATGGGGAACAAAATAATCACAGGAGATAGAGGGAGGGGGGACCAGGAAGAGAAGATAGGGATGGAAAAAAAGGGGCCAGGAAGTTTTGGAAAGGACAAGAGAGAAGTGCAGAGGATCAGGTAATTGAATAGAAACATGTAGCAGAGGGGCAAGGGGGAACTGGGATAGCCACTAGAAAGTCCCAGACCCCAGGGAAATGAAAGGCTCTCAAGAGCCAATGGCAAGGACTTTATCTGAAATACCCATTCAGGGGTATTTCTCTACAGGTACAACCTGTAGAGACCACCTTCAGTAGATAGGCACAGCCCGCAGTTGAGGGATAGGACCACCTATGCATCTCAAAAATTTTAACCCAGAAATGTTTCTGTCCAAAGGAAAGATGGGTGAAAAAAATGGAACAGAGACTGAAGGATAGGCCATCCAGGGACTACCCTACCTACAGATCCATCCCATCTGCAGACATTAAACCCCTACACTATTGCTGGTGCCAAGAAGCTCTTGCTGAGAGGAGGCTGATATGGCTGATCCCTGAGAGGTTCTTCCAGCATCTGATCAATACAGATGCAAATACTCACAGTCACCCATCAGACTGAGCCCAGGGACCCCAATGAAAGAGCTCCAGGAAGGACTCAGGGAACTGAAGTGGATTGCAACCCCATAAGAAGAACAGTATCAACCAACTGGACCACCCAGAGCTCCCAGGGACTAAACCACCAACCAAAGAGTATACATGGAGGGAGCTAGGACTCCACATACATATGTAGCAGAGGATGGCCTTATCTGACATCAGTGGCAGGGTTGGGAGGCTTGATGCCCCTGCATAGAGGAATTCTAGAGGAGTGAGACAGGAGTGGGTGAATGTGTGGAGGAACGCCCTCATAGAGGCAAAGAGGAGGGGGCCGAGGGAGGATTGGATTGGTGCTTGGTGGAAGGGTAACCTGGAAGAGGGATATCATTTAAAATGTAAATTGATATAACAACAACAACAACAACAACAATAATAATAAAGCACAGAACACTCTGTAAATAAAATATTGAAGCATTTAGTACAACTTTGGCATTTAAAATTCTTTACAGAATAATCAGAATAAGTAAGTACAGAGTAAAACTAAACATTTTGAAATCTAGGATTCTAATTCTCATTGAGACAATACTGGTAACTCATAATGATTTGCAAGGAACTTGAAAGACCCTGTGAAATTGCATATGGCATGGTGTAGATTACCAGTATGTTACCAGGGTACATGGTGTGCCAGATTTTGGGTCTGTGACTACATTTAAAATACAAACAAAGCAAACAAAACAAAAAGGTGTTTCTCCACGGTTGTGAGAAACATACATTTCTATTTCTTAGAGGGAATTAAATATGTTTATTCTTTCTTTCTTTGTTTCCCTCATTAGTCTTTAATTCTTGTGAATCTTAGCATGCAGTCTCAAGATCTATTTAGTACTCCAGGAATCATAATGGGATCAATGAATATTAAACTAGGGGAATAGGAACCACTGGACTCTCTCTTAATATATTATTCCATAAGGACAAGAACTAATCTCACAGGTCTTTTTCACACATCAGATGTTCCTATAGTTTTTTGGTATATTACTATCTCCTAGAACTCTTGACTATTAGTAACTCCTAGGAGTCAAGGCACTTCATACCTAGTTAGGAGACATATAATTGTTACAAATGCCTTAATTCCATCATATGTCATCACTGGCTGTGTATACTACACATGTAAAGAGAAATGCTTTTCTATTGTTACAAATAAAAGGAAGCTTGCATCCGTCCATCACCCTCTCTTTACTATGACGATTTCTACGGATCTACATAAGCCAACTCTGTTTTACTCTTTTTACTAAATTATGCAACATTCTTTCATTCCTAAAATATCCCAACGTGTTAAGTAATAACCATGTACTTAGTTCTTAGCCTCTTAAATATGGCAATTACTTCTAATAGTCTGCTTTTAAAGTAGGAACTATTCTGGGAAAGCAAACATTGACTGATTTTATTAAGTCAGATTTGAAGTCTGGTAGAATGCTCATTTGGTCTCTTTTCTGACAAGTGCTCATTATGCCTTGTCCTAATTGTAATAGTGACCATAGTTGAATGTGGTTCCTTATTAACTTACACGCACTTTCATGAACTTTGAGTTTTCTATTGGCTTAAAATTTTTTTTAGATACCTTTTTGTTTTAGGTATCTTGGTAGAGGTGATAGTATATGGTAGGGTATGTACATGCTTGTGTGGATGTGTTCATGTATGCAAGATGATGTAGAGTTTCATGAATGGAAGTTAGAGGCTGATTTCAGTTGCCTTGTTTTTGTTTTGTTTTTCTCCACCTTAGTTTTTGAAACAGGGATACTTACTAAACCAAAAGCTTATCAATTTAGTTAGCTAAATTAGACCATGAGATCTAGGTGTGTCTGTCCCAGCACAACCAGCTTTACTGTGAGTGCTGTGGAACAAATTCAGAGCCTCATGTTTGTGTAGCAGACACTTTACTGACTGACACACAGACACAGGCATAGACACAGGCATAGACACAGGCATAGACACAGGCATAGACACAGACATAGATGCAGACATAGACACAGACAACACACACCCCTAGAATAACTTTAACTAAATAAACAGAATTGATTATTCTCATCTGTTTTTACACTCAAAATGTCCTTTCTTTACTGAAAAAAATGATAGAGTTTATCTTCTCCCTTTATCTAGTATTAATATTGTTCTCGATTCTGATTCTAGGATACAGATATTGCTTTAAGGATCATATCTAGTTTTCCTTCTGGTCTTTCCTTTACTCCCTACAGTCCTGTTCTGCTGTTGTGAGAGTCCCAGACATCATGTATCCCTGCAACTTCCTCTGCATGTTATGTGGCTTTGTTCTCAGAACCTGGTAGTCAGAGAGTTCTCTAGAGGCACAGACTTGCAAAATGAATATATTGTGAAAGAGGATTATGTTGGACTACAAGATAAGAGCAGACTAATCCAACAGAGCTGTCTGCAGACTGGAGAAAGCAAGAATTCCAGTAGCAATTCAGTCCATGAGACTGGATATCAACAATCCTAATATGATCATGAGGTCAGGAAGATTTAATGTAGAAAGCCTAAAGGAGCTGGAATCTGTTGACAGTAAAGGATAGATGCACTCACCAGCAAGAGGTGAAGGCATCCAAGCAGCATTGATCTAATTTTTTGACCTTTTTTATATCTAGCCCATAGTTAGAAGGTACACTAACTTGAAAGAGAGTCTTATGCCCTCAAATAATAATTACAGAAAAAATACTGTAGTAGATCTTCCTAGGGAGGCTGTCATTTTGTGTAAACTAGATTCAATAAGTTGACAATCAACTTAAATTTTGATTTACAACCTGACCTATAAAATTAATGTTACTTATTATTTATTTGATCCTACAATTAAAACAGCTTTAATTTCTTCTAACAAACATGGTATCTTCAGAGTCATAATTACTTGCTCCTCTCCTTAGAAGAGATGAGGAAAAGTTTGATAAATCCAGAAGGTAATCATTGCCCAAGTAGCTTTAAGACACCAAAATATATGTGCAGTAGGTCGTTAAATGTTTTGAGAAATCCAAAGTGCATAACATTAATTTTTCACAAGGCAGTGCAACTTTTACAGGAGAAACAATCATACATTGGTCTATAATGACATATTTAATGGCTGAATGGATTTTTGTAGAATGAATATTATTCTACTTACAAAAGCTACAGAAATTACCAGGAGATACTGATCATTGTCCACCAGATAATTTAGAGAAAAAAAAAGAAGGTAGGAAGGAAGGAAAAAGGAAGGAAGGAAGGAAGGAAGGAAGGAAGGAAGGAAGGAAGGAAGGGGGAGTCCAAAGAACAGCATTTTAGCTGTGACCAAAATGAGATCTGTTTGTAGACACAAACAGAATAAACTTATTCAAACTAGCTGAGAAAAGGCTATGCATGGAAAACCATGGATCAATATCCAAAGTTTGAACATATAAGTCTTACAGAAGAATTTGTTGAAAAATAACCCCAAATCTATGATTATGAACAAGCCAGTGAAGAGGAAGCAAAGTGGGCTTTCTACATCCTGCACCACACATTTTGTTTCCTAAAACAATAATGTGACCTGAAGCTAAGGGGATTATTTTTCAGACATGTGCAGCATCTGTTTTTTTTTCTCTCTTTTTAATGAGGAAAAATTATCATTTCCCTTTTGAAGTAGTTAATCCATGAATTAATGCTTCCTTAATTTTGTGATTGCCCTCCATAAATGTTAAACTTGTAAATCATCAGACCTTGTTGAATGGAAAGCCATCTGTCCCTCCAGAGATACACAGGTTCACAGTAGTTTAAAATGAGGTGATAGTGGCATGTGTCAGCATGAGACACAGGAAAATCTTTAGCCTCGGTGTTTTGTGCATTCAAAGGTCATACTGTCAAAATCATTTTCCAATGGACTTTTTCATTAACCTTGCCTGCATCTCATGTTAAGAGTCTTGGGATTCACCATGTGAGAACACTTATAAATGCCTCATTCTGAAAGTAGATTTTAGTGTCTGGTTTTCAAAGATCAGACATGACATTAAATATATTTTGAGTGATGTTGATACTGGAAATCTTACCATTGTGAAAAAATCTTAAGCACCTTGGAATTTAACTAAAAAAAGGAATTGAGTTTTAAAGTTTCTCCAAAGATTTAAAGCCTACATATTAAGGATAAAATTTACTTAGATGATGAGGTTATAGTGAAGATGATCTAGTGGAGGACAAGAATATTGTTTGATAGATTGCCTTCCAAAAACCATTGGAAATAAATGATAGCTAGTCTAACAGGCCCTTGACAGTAGAAGACATAAATAAAATAGGCACCTCAAGGTAGATGAAATGAAAGATTTCTATTAGAAAGACAATTGTCTAGAATCTTCTAATTTCAGAATAACAAAATACAAACAAAAAAACAAAAAAAATGAAGATTTGGAATTGTCTACAGCAATTTGAGGTAAAATAAAAGTCTAAGATAGACTTTTCCTTTCTTGTTTTCTTGCAACACAATCACATCACTTTTATCAAGTGTTACTTACTTTGCTCATTCAACAGATGCTGGGCTGAAAAGATAGCTCAGCAGATAAGAATACTTGCTATGCAAGCATTAGGATCCCAGTTCATATCCTAGATCCCACATAAAAAATTCAATCATAGCCACTCATGTCTGTAACCACAGTGCTAAGGTAGAGAAATAGGGGTCTCTGCTGAAGTCAGCTGAGTCCAAGCTCAGTAAAAAGACTGACCTAAAGAGAATAAGACAAAGAATGGCAGAAGCTGAAGTCAGACACATACACAAACATATCACACACACACATGGAAGCATGCATACAGGCGCGCGCACACACACACACACACACACATATGCAAGCATGCACTCAGGTACACAGGCACACACATATACACACATGCACACACAGACGCAATTTAAGTGAGGTGAATGTTTATTAAGTACCTTTTAACAATTCTGAGTATATTGGCAAGTATGACAAAGTGATATGCCTGCCCCGTGGAAGCACAGGAGGTAAGCCAGGTCATCTCATTCCAGAAAGCAGAGAAGAAATCAAAGATGAACGGGATTACAGCAAAAGGACACAGAGGTAATAAATGCTTCCCCACAGGCTTAAATTGGGACAATTTGAGCATCAATAAAAATAGTGTCTGCAACTGATTTGAAGTATTAAATGCATAATAAATCTGTTCATTCATATGTCACAAGATGGATGAGTTCATAATAACCTGAAAAGTAGATTCAGCTTATTTCCATTTACCGGGGAGAAGAGGAAAGCTTGAGAGGCAGTCGGCTCAAGAGCCACGTTCTAACAAGGCTGGGGCTTCACAGTCAGGGTTAGTGACAGGATTACACAGCCCTGGCTTAATTAGGCCTGGCCCGGGGTCTTTCATAGGGTACAGAAAACAGTGTGAACACATTTGGTGTTGCCTTTCTCTGATCTTTTTTCTGTAACACTCATTCAGCATTGCTCCCAATAAACAACTGCCTGTAATACGGAATATGGAGACAAGGGAGAAAGCACCTGTATTTAAAAAGTGGACACACACACACATACACACACACACACACACACACACACACACACACGAAAGTATCTTTGTTTGCTCCTTCCAGTTTGAAGGGAACCCTAGGGCTAGGGGAAAGGGTTATCACCTTTGCACTTCCAGGAAAAAACTATTTAAGAATGTTTATGACGAATACAATTCAGACCAAATTTCTGAGTGGCATGTCTTTATCTTACAGTTTAAGAACTACATGAAGATTTATTTTTGGCCAAATGTTTATCATTAAATACATCTTTTTAAAGGATTTATCTGTAAGTGTGTGTGTGTGTGTGTGTGTGTGTGTGTGTGTGTACATGGTAACTTCTGTAGGTATGTGTTAATGGATGTATACCATATGCATGAGGGTACCAGCAGAAGTCAGAAGAGGGTGTCAGATTTCCAGAATTTGAATTAGGAGTGGTTGTAAGCCATCTTGCATAGATGCTGGGAATAAAACTCAAGTCTTCTGCAAGAGCAGCCAGTGCTCTTTACCACCCAGCCTTGTTTCCATCTACCATGAAATATGTCTTAATCAAAAGCAACTTGTTGCTACTCAGTGAAAGGGAAAAGTTTGAACAAATATCCTTTCACCAAGACAGTTCTTTAAGTCTAAGATGTGCTTTGCAATATTTTCTTACATACCTATTATTTATTATGCAACATAATTTTACATTTTTCTACACTACAGGGCAGACTATAGGATAGTATGTGTGTGTGTGTGTGTGTGTGTGTGTGTGTGTGTGTGTTGTAGCTTACCTGTATAACTCAGTATACCAGGTTCTCAATATGTAGAGCCTTATATCCAAATCCCCAGTCAAAAGAGATTAAGCAAAATTAAGGTACAAGTTCTGAACTCACGGTGTCTAATTCTACATTTGTATTTACTCAGTAGCCACTTATGTCTGATGAAAAATATGTTAAGCAGCATAGACTCAAGAATATATTCTGAAAAGTGTCCAATATTTCTACTGTGTCCCACAATATTATTTGATGGTGACATTATGTTTTTGAAGAATAAGTTATAATTGCTGTAAGTGCATGGTATTAAAAATCATTGGGAATGTAGCTCAGGGCCTCAAATCAGGTAGCTTAAAACAGACTTGGGAATTCGTGTCCTCTAAACTTCCTCACAAATAGATGAGGTACTGGGCCATACCAAGCGCAGTTACTGCAAAGCAATCACTTTCATCCTCTCTCAGGAAGTCAGGGTGCAGTGGTTGTATAATAAATCTGAAACGTTCACAACATACTATCTCTAGTCACAGCATTATCATCTTTTCTTAAAAATAAAAATGTTAACCCTGAGCACTCTTCTCTATATCCAAGTGCTATCAAGATCCTAGTCCAGCCAATCTACTTCTTGAGAAGTAGATTCTCCCTCTCAAATTACTTTTAAGTGCAGAGACACCAACCCCGAACTAACTCCATGCTGCTTAACTATAATAGCATCATCTGGGTAGTCTTTCCTTCCTTGATTCCATCATAGACAGCAACGGTTTTATATCAAGTTACAACTCCATAATCTAGCAGACACAGCCCTCATGGACTATAGACCACCAGCTATATTCCTGTCCACTTTACTCTCTTCTCCCTGCTCCATAGGCTTTACTCTAGCCCAGGAAGAAATAATTGTGACTATATGGTTGTGCTATCTAGTAATGTAGTTTTATACTGTATGGATGTATGCAAAGTCAACCAGAATCAAGTAAAACTACAATACATTATGAAGTCACAATACTGTGTTCAGCAGCACAGGTAAGAATATGCCCCATGTGTCAGGACATTTAGAAAATAATACTTGGCAGATCGATGTTCTCCATTAACGCTGCTCCTTGTGGCGAGCAAGGAGATTCAGAGATAACTAAACACACTCATACTCAGCCTTCTATCTGCTCCATACCCTTTTACCAGTTTCGACCTGGATGCTGAGGTTGCATCCGCCTGTATAGTCTACTTGAGTTTAATCTCCAGTTCCCAACTTATTAGCTTTCCTTTGCAGGGACAAGGCTCCTGTTCTAGGCACAGAGTGCTTTCTTAGCACAGAATTCACTATCTATAGTGTGACTGTCCAGAGTGTGTTCATTTTATGGCTGTGCTTATGTCTGTCCCTCTTTTACTTATCTTTATAGGTAAGAGTTTAGCTTAATGCCAGACACCCCAACCACTTAATTGCTGTATAAATTAAAACACTCATTTGTAATAAATAAGGAAATCTAGCAAAGTCAAGTCAGTAATCATATTCTTTACAATGAAGTCTTGCAAAAATCAACTTCTATTTCAAACCCTGATAAGTTAAATCATTTGCATGTTCATTCATTTCACTTTCCTTTTTATTAGATATGTTCTTTATTTACATTTCAAATGCTTCCCCCTTCCAGTTTTCTCCTTCAGAAACCCCTATCCCATTCCTCCACCCCCTGCATCTGTGAGGGTACTCCTCCACCCACCTACCCACTCCCATCATCCCACCCTGGCATTGTCCTACACTGGGGCATCAAACACCCTCCAGCCCAAGGACCTCTCCTCCCGCTGATGTCCAACAAGGCCATTCTCTGCCACATATGCTGCCAGCACCAAGGGTCCCTCCATATGTATTCTTTGGTTGGTGTTCCAATCCCTGGAATCTCTGGGCAAAATGTCTGTTATAAAGGAGGAAGAATTTATATTGACACATGGTCTCAGAGGTTTCAGCCTATGGTCCTTGGCATGGTGGATTATGGATGACGAAGAGCATCGTAGAAGTCATGTCATGTGTCAAAGGCTTCTGACCAAATGTGTGTAGGAATCAAGATGTGATGGAAGAGACAGAGCAAACCTTCAAACAATCACTTTCAATGACCTACTTCCTCAAGAAATAGTGCTATTAACTGCAATCTGTTCACCCAACTTTACCTTTATTTTAATCACATATATAATGTAAAAACCTTTAACCTGATATCATAAAGTGGTGGCCATGATTGTAATAACAATAATAGGAAATATGAGAAAAAATGTTTCACACTGATTATAAGGACTATAATTTAATATAAGTCAAGCCATGTGAGGATTCCATTATTGAACATAATTAGAACAAATGAACTGTTTTCATTTTCCTGTGTGGCCTTCTAACCCTAGAATACATGAATGTATAACTTGACAGTTGCCTTCATATCCCAGCCTCTAATTTTACTTTTACTATTTAATATTTCATCACAAATATTAGATATGGACTTACAATTATGTTTATGGGCTGTACAACATTGTATCCTATTGTAACAGCAGAATTTAAAAAATCCCTATCACTTCATGAACAATTAGATTATTTTCAGTGTTTCATACTTTGAGTGTTTATGCATTATGATTTATATGCAATAATATATAAAAATATATTATTTTCATATAAACAGTGCTTGATGTAGTTGTTCAGAGAGAGAGAGAGAGGCTTTAATTTGAGCTAAATTATTTAAATATAAATATCTATGAGTTTCTCATCTTTGAAAGAAATAAATTATGTTTGTGCTATTTCTTATGTTTCCTTATTTATGTATCATTATATAACAAAACATATCATTTCGCTTGAAATTATATTTAAAATTTAAGATATACAACGTTGTCCAATGATTAAAGAAGTTAAAATTTTAAGTAAAAATGTGAGCTAACTGACTTCCCGTCAAGATCTGTCCTGTGTAAATGAAACTGCAAGGTGGTCCATGCACTACACTTTTCAGATGTACAGATGAGAGAGAAGGGTTGAAAAGGTTAAACTCAGAGGTCATGGGTGTTTTGGCCTTAAGCATGGCTCATTAGCAGTTTTAACACTCTTCTTTGAGCTGTATCTCAGAAAGGAATTATTGTTTCTGTAGACAATTTCCCAGCAGTTGATTTTTGTGTAAAATACCTTTTCTGTTTCTTTTGTCTTTTACGCTAGCTGGGGTTTGAGCCCAGGGCATTGTGCATAGTTATATATATATATATATATATATATATATATATATATATATATATCCCAACCTGTATATTCTTGATTCTTAGGCCACATTAAACATAAACCAGGGCTTCTTTGACTATCTTTTTAATATTTCTTGATTTTTGTCTTGGCTCAGGGGATAGTTTTGATTCATGTTAATTCCATGTTAAAGTTTTTGAGGCAGTTACAAACTCTTCTCTATTGTAGCTGTAAAAATTTAAATTGCCATCAATGACCTATAGAGTCCCTCTTTCTTCTCAACATAGCTGGTATTTATTTTATTTTTTTTTCCTTTTTTAATTTTTATTTTCTATAGTTTATGTTTACATTCCAAAGGCTTTCCTCTTTCCCAGTTCCCCCCCACCATATGTCCCATAATTCCTCTCCCCCCCAACCATTCTCCAATCATCCCCATACACACACACACACACACACACACACACACATACGATTTCTCTGTTCTGGGTCTACAAAACTGGATCCAATCTTTTCAGGCCCAGGGTCCTCTCCTTTCTTCTTCTTGGGAATCATTTGACTTGCTAATTGTGCCTTGAGTATTTAGGGCTTATGGGCTCATTAATATCCACTTATCAGTGACTGCATTTCATGTGTATTCTTTTGTGATTGGGTTAACTCACTTAGGATGATATTTTCCAGATCTAACCATTTAGCTACCAATTGCATGAATTCATTATTTTTAATTGCTGAGTAGTATTCCATTGTATAAATATACCACATTTTCTGTATCAATTCCTCCTTTGAGGGATATTTGGGTTCCTTCCAATTTCTGGCTATTATAAACAAAGCTGCTATAAACATAGTGGAGCATGTGTCTTTATTGTATGCAGGGGAATCCTCTGGGTCTATGCCCAGGAGTGGTATACCAGGGTCCTTAATTGATTTTCTTTCTTTCTTTCTTTCTTTCTTTTTTTTTTTTTTTGTCATTTGGATAGTGGCCATTAACTCACTGCGATTGTGCTGATTTTTCCTAATGATTTTAGTTTTATTTTTAACTTCTATGCCTAAATTTTTGACAGTGTCAAATATTCTGTCCCATTATGATAATAATAATGATACAGAAAATTAGCCATGCATACTGCCAAATTTTATTGATTATTATGCACTTGGAATTCCAAGCACTTCAGACAGGTTTTAAAAAGTACAGATTCATTTATATAGGTTTTAAATTCCCATTTGAAGGATGAAAAACACTGAGGTTCAGAGAGGTGGAGCAATTTGTGTAAAGCTTCCCAGCTCTTTAATCTAGACCAATCTAACTTGTTTGTCCTCTGTGTGTCAAAAGGTTTATTTTTAATTTAAAAAGTTATATGAAATAATATCCAGTTACTGTCTCTGGGAGAGAGAAGCCCTTTTTTTTCAGTAGAGTGATACTCATCCTGTCCCCAAAATTATTTGGACAGCACTAACTAGACTAGATTTTTTTTTAAGTTAGAGGTTTGGAAAGGAGGGAGGGAGAGATGAGCATTAGATTGAGTGTGTACAGAGGCAGAGGAAGAACTGGGAGGAACTTGGAAGGGAGATAAATATGACCAAAATATACTGTATGACATTTTAAGAGAATAAATATGAACATTATTTTTCAAAAAAGAACTTCTGAAACCCAGTATACAGAAATATATTCAAATTTCTATGAATCTGTAATTTCTCTTTTAGACTAAATGCCAAATGCTTCTCTGAAACATTAGAAATCATAGACATTTAATTGTCTGACAACTGGTCTGAATTTATTCCAAATAAGTCATGCAGAATGATTTCATTCTATTAACTGGTAGAGCAGAGGGCTCCTTTAGGACAGGCAACCTAGAGATGTCAAAGGTGTGGAATAGAAACTTCCATGACGGTTTAGTAGAAAATATACTTAAGAACAAGTAATTTCAGCTGATGCTATCAGCCTGTGCATCCCCAAATGCTTGATCACCCTCAAAGCAGAGTAGATCAAGTGCGCCAGGATGACATGAACAAGCCTCAGACAGTTTTGGCTTCTCTATTATAAAATTACTTAAATTGCTCACCTTCTTTCATGTTCAGGTAATCTCTGCTACAGGGGAACTGATATGTGGGTAGGCTCTACTTATTTTAGGAACAAATGTTAAAATTTTGTCCAGAGGCCATCACACATATGATGATGTATTTTTTTGCAGTAAGAGCACACAAAGGATAAATCCTATAGGAAGGGAGAAACCTTGTAGCACTAGGCTGGGTAAAAGAAATCAGATGCCTTATGTGGTTCTATTCCCCCTAGAAATGGTCAATATGTGGAGACAGGATGCAGATTGGTGATTGCCTGGCACTAGCATTGGACGAGAGGATTGATTGCAAGTGGGTGCAAGGGATCTGTTCGGGATGATAGACATGTTCCATATTCGGATTGTGATGATGTCTGTACAATCCTGTAAATGTACTAACACATCATCAAATTCTCTACTGAAATGCATATTATACTTTGTAAATTATGGTTGACCTCAATAAAGTCTTTTAACGAGGATCCAAAAGATGTGTAGGAGAGCCTGCATTCATTAGTGTCTTCTTATCTTGTGATTATTTCATTATTCCCCATATTTTTCTACCAAGTCTTTATCATTTTATTACATACAGTAAGAGCTTCTGTGACAGGCTTCAGAGCTTGGAGGAATTTCAACATTTTATCAGCCTTTTGGATGAAGACGCGCTTTCAAGTTAGAGAATGACACAGCTGGAAGGGATAAGGAACAGAACAGAGCTCCAAACCAAGGCTTTGAATTATTTTGACAGACTGAAAAGCTGGGCCAAAAAAAAAATGATGTGAAAATTAACAAAAAATAAATGTAAAGTCTGGCACAGGCTGGCTTCCTTAGGCAGGAAAGAAAAGAGTATGCAGGTAAATTGGCTCATTTCGATAATGTGTATGCTTGTGATGAAGGAATTCCCAAAATGTCCCAGAGAAGGCTTTGGAAAAAAAAACTCGGGTCCCTAGTGAATTTACAATACCTAGGTTTTGGGAAGATGTTGGAAGATTCTTCATCTGGATATTTTATGATTTAGTTTCACAGAAGTTTATATATAATGACCAAATTAGCACTTATAGCTGCACTATTAATAATGATATATGTTTGTGTACATTGTTGCATTAGCATTTAAAACAGTATTACTCGCAAGAATCATGGTTATCCCCTATACAGTGTAGAATGGAGGCCTCTTGGATGTTAGTCAAATGGCTATAGCAGAGGACGTATACAGGAGGCAAGTGATGAGTCCAGGGCTCCTATTTCAACACTTGAACATTGCTGTCTGTGTTTTACAGTCCCTCCAGTGCTGAGTGCAGTTCCTGAATTCTCTCCAGCCAAGCAAAAATGCAAAAGCACGGACACACAGAGAGCGTCTGCACTCAGAGAGTGGAAGCACTGATGATTTTTCACCAATATCAGGACTGGCTTATTTTAGCTCAAATCCTTTGGGAGGGACTGATTTCCATCATTCTGCTTTAAAGTGTGGTGTATCTAATGAGCTGGATGAAAATGCTGAGGTATCAAAGGCTGCGGCCACTGGAGCAACAAGGCAGTAAACCCAGTCGGAACAGCTGCTGAATAAAAGGCTATTTGTAGTCCAGCAAACAAAAGAGATTAATATGAAATAATCACTTAGACATTGACGTGAAAGAGGTTTATTATTTTTCAAAATTCAGGAGTCTTATTCAATACCTGAAAATACATTTTTGAATATTTTTCTTTTCTTTTCTTTTTTCTCAGAAATCCAAAAACTAAAAAAGGGCAGTCATGTCTTTAAGGAAACTATAGTATGTGGTGAGCGTACTTGATATACATTTATTGTGAAGAAGAAAAATGCGAGGCGCGAACTCAGCAAAGATATAATTGCTATGTTCTTGTTTCAAAAGGTCATGTGCACAGAGAGATAAGCTAGAGGAAGATGCAGTGTGGATCTGAGGACTAGAGGGTTAGGCACACTTGCAAGCCTCTGTGCAAGGCATATATGCATTATAATAGTAACAAATGAATTTTAAATGAAACGAATGAATGAAATGAAAAATACTGATATATAAGTTTCTTTCTTTCTTATTCAGATATTAAGTCTATTACTTCACTTTTACTATATAAAGCCTTGATCAGATGCATGCAATAAAGTCCTATTCTTTATTCTCTTCACTGACAAAAGTCACTTAGCAACTGAATATTGTCTCAACAACAACAAAAACCCACGCATTTTTCTTTTCTCTCCTAAAAAGATATACAATATTCCAAAATGTCCAACCTACTGTTACCACATTTGCAGTCTTTTAGAATATTATGGAGGTAGAAATTGAGTTACTTTTTTAAGATCTTTCATATAGAATATTAAATGTTATCATTTTAATATGTAAATTTGTAATGATACACTAATTAGAAAAAATAAGACAAGAAATAAATATATTGACACATTATAAGAACACAAAAGAAAAGGCAAAGCAAACTCAAAAGTATATAAAAATAATTATATAACCTAACAAGATAAGTATTATTCTAGAAAGCATGGCTAGTTTAATATTCGAAGATGGGTCAGTATAAGCCATTGCACCAACATGTTAAAAGAAAATGAGCACAAAAAATATTAATAGATTTTGAAAGGTGATTGATAGAATTTAATATTTATTCATGACAAAACCATTATGATAATAAGTGGGAATAAAGGGGATTTTATCACTTGAAACATATTCATAGAACTCCTATGGCATATGTCATAGTTAGAGATGAAAAAATAAGTACATAAAAATTTTCCAAGAGATCCAAAACAAACTGAGTGTGTGCCATAGAATTTTCAGATAAGACAAGACAAGGAACTAAAATGTACAGCATAGAAAGTTCACAATCAGGGTTGCAAAATACTCACAGGAGGTAGAGGATGGGGGGGGAATAGGATGAAAGAGGGGGATAGCGGAAAAAGAGGACAAAATCATGTATGAGAGGAGATGGAGATGATAGAGGGCCAGGAAATTGAACAGAGATGAGTAGCAATAGGGGATGGGAAACGAAGGGTAGCAACCAGAACCAGACGCCAGAAAATCAAGAGGCTCCCAGGACCCAACGGGGATGACATTAGCTGAAATGCCCAACAAAGGGAAGGGAGAACCTGTAGAGACCATATTTAGAGGATAGACAAGGTCCCCAGTTAAGGGATGGGGCCACCCACTCATCTCCAAATTTTTAACCCAGAATTGCTCCTGTCTATAGGAAATATGGACACAAAGTGTGGAGCAGGGACTGAAGGAAAGGCCATTCAGAGACTGCCCCACCTGGGGATCCATCCTATATACATACACCAAACCCAGACTCTTTTGCCGAAGCCAAGAAGTGCTCGCTGACAGGAGCCTGATATAGCTGTCTCCTGAGAGACTGCACCAGAGCCTGACCAGTACAGATAAGGATGCTGACAGCCAACCACTGAACTGAGCATGGGGACCCCAATGAAGGATTTAGGGAAAGGACTGAAGGAGCTAAACGGGTTTGCATCCCCATAGGATGAACAACAATAGCAATCAACCAGACCCCCCCCAGAGCTCCCAAGGACTAAGCCACCCACCTAAGAGTACTCATGGAGGAACCCATGGCTCCAACTGCATATGTAGCAGAGGATTTCCTTATCTGGCATCAATGGGAGGACAGGCCCTTGGTCTTCTGAAGAATTGATGCCCCATTGTAGGAGAATGACAGGACAGTGAATTGTGAGTGGGTGAGTGGGAGGGGGAGCACCCTCATAGAAGCAGAGTGGGAGAGGATGGGATAGGGGGTTTGAGGAGGGAAAACTGGGAAAGAGGATAACATCTGAAATGTAAGTAAATAAAATATCCAATGGAAAAAAAGGGTCACAATCAATCTATAGGAACTCTGAAAGAATTTTCAGGGCCCTAGAGGGGGACTTGGTGGTAAAGATCTCTTGTTGCTCTTGCAGTGAACTCAAATTCAGTTCCCAACATCTTGTTTTGGCACTCATAACTGTCTATAACTCCAATACTAAAATAGTTAATACTCTTTTCTTGCTTTCCTGAGCACCTGTACCCAGGTGCACATTCCCATACCTCTCTCAGGCAGGTCCATAGATAGATAGTCAATGATCAAAATCTTTAAAATTCTTAAACTAAGAATCATTTTAATAGAATGCTTGATGTACATCTAGCAAACAGCAGAAACATGATCGCTGTTCTGTAATTTATCAATGGCTCAATAGAACTTTTGAATTAACAATGCTATGTTATTTACTTTGGCACATCAGAAGTGATATCCTTAAACAAAAAGCTAATAATCTATGTAATATGTATATGAGGAAAAGTACAGAACTCTATCAAGAGACATCAAAGAACAAAATTAAACACAAAGCTGATAAACTATGTATGTTCTATATGTGGAAAAGTATAGAATGTTATCAAGAGAATCAAAGAAGGAAATTAATGGGGACATGTTCCAGGTTTATAGATCGTAAACCAATGTATGTTATAAGATAGTGTACACATGAATGATAAGACAGGTGAAGCAGCTGTAAAGATTGCATCCAGTTTAGTAAAGAAACCGAGGGGGGAGGGGGAATGATTGGGGAACAGTTGGGGGGGGAGAGGAACTATGGGAACTATGGTGGGTGGGAACTGGGAAAGGGGAAAGCCTTTGGAATGTAAACATATGAACCAAGAAGATCACCATAAAAATGTAGAACGCTGACCTTTGACATAGGAGCACAGGATATACAACGTGTGAGAAGAGTATTTTTGTTTCTTCTGGAAATTGTGCTAGAAAACTCTAGGTCTATGTACAAAGGAATTAGTGGATGCTCAAATCTCACACTTTTTCTAAACTGGAATGGTTTAAAAGCCCAAGTGTAGAATGCCAGGCAACAGAACTGACAGATAAAAAATACAGGGAATAAAAAAACTCTACTTGACATCTATAGCATGAATTTTTTAGATATACCACTTTGTGCTCCAGGTAGGTCACATGCTTCTAGCCAGCTGCCCAGAAACTCTTTTGTATCCATGGATGAAACACACACACACACACACACACACACACACACACACACGAGCATGCATGCACGCGCGCGGGTGTTTTATTTTTAATATGCCATCTAGCACAATGGCTGGGTACTTCTAATCCTCGGCCTACTATCCTAGGCCAAATCTGAGAAGTGAGCAGTGGCCACTTACTTGAAATCTCACAGGGCTAGTTGGCTTTTTTCCTGCAGCTCCTGCATCCCATCCTTCTCCAGTTCTGTCTCCTCCTCCCCCCCTGCATCTTAACCCATACAATTATAAGGGTCCTTCCCTATCTCCCTTTGCCTAGCCATTGACCTCTGTCATCTTTATTGATCAATCAGAAACACGTTGGGGACAAGAACCCGTAGTGTTTGGACACACGGTTTCCTGATGGAATCAAAGCATCAGAACCAATCTCCAATAAACCTCAGTTTGAACAAACACATTTCGTTAAAGAGAAAATCGATAAGCTTGATATTATTAAAATTTATGTTTCATCTCTATAGAACACATTGTCAAGAGAATGAAAATGGATAGCTGCATTCAGGGGAAAACTAATTTATAAAAAATACATTTAAAAATGGCCTTTTATCTAAAATATAGAAAGAATTCACTTACAACTTGAAAATCACATATCAGTTTGGCAATTTCTTATAAGACTACATATGCTTTTGCCATATGGAGCAGCAATCATATGCCTCTATATGCTCAAAGGGGTGGAAAACTGTGTCCTGACAGCATTTTGCGCTTATCCAATATTCCTGACTACCAGAACTTTGAAGAAACTAAATGTCCCTTAGTAGTATAATAGACAAACACTTCAATATCCAGATTATGGGACACTATTCATACCTAAAAGCTGACCAACCCTTATACAAAATCCTCCAAGAAACTGAATTGCACACTTCTAGATGACCCATATGAATGGGTTACATACTGTGTGCACTCTAGACAGAAATAAAATAATGAAAACAGTAAGAATGATGGAAGTTTCTAGGATTTAACAGAATAGATCGGTGAAGGTATAGAGTATAGCCAGCTGTTTGATGCAGTAGTGTAGAGGAATACCAGGACAGGGAAGCAGGGGAGGGTTGACTGGAGAAGGGGAGATGGCTTATGGGATTTTCAGGGGAGAGGGGAACCAGGAAAGGGGACATTTGAAATGTAAATAAAGAATATACCTATTAAAAATTGTCTAAGATTGTAGATTGCACAGCACCCTAAAGGAACCCATATATAAGCTATAAATTGGGCATAGAGACACATTATTGTGGGCTTATCATTTGTGAAAGTTGTTTTACTGTGGTTAGGGGTGTTGTGAACAGAGGAGACTATCCATGAGTATATATAGTAAATGTCTGTTGTTTTCTCTCATTTGTGTATATATAAAAACATATGTTGTGCATAGAATAAAGCCCACTAGAATATTTTAAAAATGTAAACTTAACTAGTTTCTGGTAATTGCTACTCACTGTGTAAGATCTAAAGCGTACTTTTACTTGAGACTTTAACTTGTATCATGTGCCTGTAGAAGTTCAGTAGCGTCAGAACAGTCTCTTTGTTCTTTCTGCGCAGCAAGCACCTTGCAGCTTTTCTTGCTCAGTCTGTCATGTAACCATTGTAATGATCTGGGATCAAAGTGTTCTTGATGTTGAGTGGAAGTTAAGATAATGAGGAAATGGAATATCTAAGCATATGCCATCCGTGATATAGTACTTGATGTTCATAACTATCAGTAATTAGCCCACTGACTCTAAATTGTTAACCTATAGAAAAACATGCTTGAAGTGACTTCTCTAAAATATCTGACTGAAGCTGAAAGTTGAATAGGAACTCGCTCATTTATGTCATTTTAATTCAACCCCCATCTGGATGAAGAAGGCAATGTGATAGGCAGTGAATCATCACTATGACAAAAATGTCTGCAATTTTTGACATATAAAGGAAAAGGCTATATTTGGGTGCTTGGTTTTAAAAGTCCCAGTCCATGGTTTGGTGGATCTATGGCTGATTGACCTCAGAACATGATACCAAATGTGTTAGATAATATCTAATGGAACAATTGATCACCTTGTGGGCCAGGAAGCAGGAGAAAGTGTAATGGGCTGGGTTCCAATCCACATGACCAAAATATTTCCTACAAGGCTTCTCTTTTTATAGGAGCACAAATCTATCCTGAAACTCAAGCCTTCCAAATACTCCACCCTGAGAATCAGGCCTTAACTGGAAGAAAATTTAGGAGACTTTGACATTGAATCTGTAGCACAGACTCAGTCCAGTTCTATTGCTGGACAGCACTGTCTGGGTAGAAATAACTTGGAATTTGTGAACTGCTTCTACACAAATGGAAATTATAATGGCCTCTGAATACTAGGTTGGATGTGAAGCCTTAGGATGCTTTGGTCAGTCAGCTGTCATACTTAGTGCACAGACAGGAAGCAGAGATGAATGCTGTCATTCAGCTCACTTATCTTTTTATTTGTTATAGGATACCTGAGCATGGAATGATGCCACTATTTTCAATACTGGCATTATTTCTGAAATGTTCCCATAGACAATCCCAAAGATGACCTTTCTAAAAGCAAATCACACTGACAAGGAGGACTTATGGGACGTATGGTGGGGGGGGGGACTGGGAAAGGGGAAAGCCTTGGGAATGTAAACAAAGAATATAGAAAATTTAAAAAAAAAAAGGAGAAAGAGTGGACCTGGGGTTTGAGTAGTATATGTTATAACATGTATTAATGAATGGACAGAATTTTTACTTTAAAAGATGAAGCATTATCGAGATAATGAATTTAATGTTTCTCCAAATGGTTTTGAATTAGATATAATATTTATATTACTTTTTATGTTACATATTATATAAGATTTTAGCAATGGTAAAATGATAACGATCTAATGCCTCTGCGACCTATGCACACTGTTTCGTTCCCTGTCATGCATCATCACTGGCAACCATAGAATGGGATTTATAGCATATACTTCTATATACAATTTTAGAGGTTATGTCTGTAATAATTTTTCAGTGTTAGTCAAGTTCTTGGGTTTAATTTCTGATATAAAGATAATATTAATTTCTATAAGCATGTTATTTCTGAGCTATCTGCTTATATTTGCTACACTATACTTCATTTTACAAGTGTTTCCATTTCTTGGTGGGATGCTGACTACTTAAACTTAGCAGAGAAAATACTAAGAAGAGATGTTACATTTGCATGCAGCTCTATGGTAGAATATCTGACTAACATGCCTAAACTCCTCCTTTTAAATCTCAGAACGGAAAAGAACAATTTCAATAAATTTTTTAAATAAATCTTTAGTGACAGCTACACTTCTTCCCTTCCTTCCTACAACTCAACCACTTAGTCAAGCAACAAACCATTTATGTATCCATGAACTCTGCTACAATTATTTGTTAAACAGATCTAAAGATTATATATACATATATATATATATGTGTGTGTGTGTGTGTGTGTGTGTGTGTGTGTGTGTATATCTTTATATCTTTCAAAAGGTCACAGTCTTGCTGCCTTAGGAGACCACTAGTATTTTCAGACACACCCACATTATACTTTCTTTCAACAAATTTTTTTTAAAGTATGTGTTTATAGTCCAAAGGCATATAGTATGTTAATCTCTGTACAAAAGTTCTTCTCTCTCTATTTGGTTCAGGGTATCCTGAGATTCAAGGAAGATTTAAAGCCTTTGGCTAGACATCACATTAATATCGATCTCTTCCTTCCTAGGCCTTTGTAATTTCAGGAATATATGAGAAAACTTCTTTTATATTTTTCTTTTGTTCTCAGTCTTTTCCACCTACAGAGAGTTGGGATGAAATCGGCATTTGATAGCAAGTTAATTTTTGCAAAAACAAATGACATGCACCAATAAGTTTATTTTGTTTATGAAAATAAAACTAGACAATTAAATTCAGACTCAGTGAATTTTCAGCCTAAAAAAATATAAAGGCTTAGCAATGTGTGGGTCAGAACGAATTAAAATACTCCTAATTTTTTTTTATTTTTTCTCTTGTACATGCCATGCAAATTAACATCATTAAAGCAATTAAACTATTAAAATTTTTACTATTACAAATTTACTTCCTTGGACATTAGCCAGTGTGAACACATTGAAACTTCTTATCCTTTCCAGTATAACTGTGTGCCATTATCTAACACATTTAGATGTGGAGAGCTAACTCTTAACAATGTAAGTCCATGTTAGCTGGAAGAGTGTGCTTGGACTGGCCTGTTTTGTGTGTAAACTTGACACAAGTTAGAGTTTTTAGAGACAGAGAAGCCTCACTTGAGAAAATGCCTTCATGAGATCCAGCTGAAAGGTTTTTTCTCAATTAAAGGGAAGCAGGGGCGGGCCCTGTCATGACAGGTTATCCTTGTTTCTGTAAGAAAGCAGGGTAATCAAGACATGGGAAGAAAGTTGGTAAGCAGCAACCCATCATGGCCTCTGCATCATCTCCTGCATCTAGGTTCTAGCTATTCTTGAGTTCTTGTCCTGACTTCCTTCAATGATGGATTTTGATCTGGAAGTATAAGCCAAATCAACCTCTTTTCTTCCCAACTTCCTTTTTGGTCATGATGTTTTATCGAAGCAATAGAAACACTTAGGCAGTTGTAAATTTTCAGACTTGTATGTATCTTTAAACATCAATTCATGCTCTTATTGCATTAGTACATTACAGTTGTCTTCAGTTGAGATGGATGCTTATAAGTGAGAAACACCACCACTGCAATGCTATTTAAATTGAATATAGACTCCATATTTAATAATAGATAATCTAGAATAATAGATAAAAAGGAATAATGAATAATACAATAGAATCCAGCTTCAATTCAAAAGAAGACTTTTGATTTCTATCAGATATTTTCCTGGAAACAAACCTTCTTTATTTATGTAAATTATTGTTTTTTAAAATATCTCAACACAAGAATGTATTGATTTGATTTACTTTTTGCTGAGCTATAGAGACAACTCAGCTTAAAATTATTTGGTACTTTGGCAAATCTTGAGAAGATGAGAAACACATGGACAAATAAGTATTGTTCTCTCAACAAAGTACATTGTATGTTTAGACCTTGTAGAGATGCCCAATTTTATTCTCTAGCACTCACTATGGTATTAAGCCTTCCCTATCTGTATCGAAATGTGGATGTAAAACTAAAGGTTGAAATATGACCTTCATACATTTTTCCTTCTTGTATTGAACTCCAAGCATGTAGGCTGCAACAGAGAAGCATGCATCCCACACTTACCCTTTGTTTTCCAACCCATGAACCACATATTATTTTAACTTTCTATTATTAAATAGAAATGGAGAAATTACTTCTTTTCTTCACATTTATGTGTGGGTTGTGATATGTAAATACTATATTATAATTTCTACTGAGTTACATGTGTCTTTCACCACATATTTAGAAAGACAAATGAGAAATGGAGAAAGGTGGGGTCATTAGGTCATAGATCTTTTCTAGGCCAGGGATGCTGAAAAAGCTGAGTCGAAATTAATATCTTTGCAAGGAAAGAGCAAAGCTCTCAGCTTACTGCTGCGCAGATGAGGGTTTTTCCCCAAGCTTGCTTTACAGATTGGAAAACAACAATGAATGCAGCCAAAAGCAACACCAACTCTGGAAGCACCTGCACCAGGAGGTTCTTTAGAAAGGCTCACTCTCATTTAGTATTCTGCATTATGCCAAAAGGCACAACTTTACCTACCTTAAGGCTGCAGTTTGCAATGCTTTCTAGGCAGTGTTCTACTGAGCTCAACTGTTCAGATTAACCATAATATATTCTAAAGGATATAGAAGGAATTGTGTTTAATGTTTTGCTTTCAGAGTCACATGTGCTTTTAGTGGTCCATGCCAGGCTTAGTTTTCTTGACATTTATTGTGTGTAGTTTTACAAAGTGATGCCTTTCAAATACCTATATGCTAGAAATGATTTACACTTGTAAAACACTCATATACATATACACTTCTGTACAATGTAGCTAAAACAAATATTTACAGAGAATCAGTGAGGTGATTCAGAGTGGGACCAAGCGTAGTGATCTAAGTTCTTTCCAGAACATTCCTGTGGTAGAAGGAGCAAACAATTCTTAGGAATGTGCGCTAAAGCATGCAAATATGCACACACATACCCCCCACACACACACCGAGAGAGAAAGAGAGAGAGAGACAGAGACAGAGAGAGACAGAGAGAGACAGAGAGATCATGGAACTATAAAAAATTGAGCATAAGAACTTATATTTATAAGTCATATTATCTACTTTTTGTATATCATTGGACAAATATCACATAAAATATGGTGCAAAATTAGAACTACAATACTTTCAAATGATTTTTCTAGAAAACAAGAAATGATCTTGTTTAGTATAAGCAAAATTCTAGTGAAAGATAAAGTATCAAGAATGTCATCTGGGAAGGTAAAATATTTTATATAGAAGGAAGAAATAAGCTTCTCTGTAGCATAAACCAATGCTGAATATATAAAAAGAGAGTAAATGTCATGTTTAGTAAGCCCTTTACCCACATATTCTTCATTGCAAAATAGGCATTCAGAACACAACTGCAGAGATGGCTTGTCATAGTATTAAAAAATCCATTCCACATCGCTTCTCGGGCCTTTTGACTAAGATCAAGTATAGTATTTGTTCTTATCAGTTTAATATCTGATATGTCCTCTCTCTGAGGACAATATATTAAATGGAATTTGGGAAGTATAAGTTGGAATATGAGCTTGTTCCGTCCACTCCACGCATCAGCCTGGTATTGCAGCACCTCCAGGAACAGTGCACCACTTCAGAGGACCTAAAAAGAAAACATTCCACATATGCTAATTTATCATTGCCAGAAAATATAGTTTGAAAAGGACTAGAAAGATTTCTCAGCCTTAAAGTATTTGTTGCTCTTGCCGAAGACTTGTGTAAAATTCCCAACACTCACATAGTAGCTCACAATAACCTGAAACTTCAATTCCAGGAGATCAGACATGATCTTCTAGCCTCTAAAGGTATCAGGCACACAAATAGGCAGACACATAAAATATTAATTGATTAATATTTTTAAAATATTTCTGAGAATTGAAGAACTGAATTACAAAAGAATAATGGAATACAACTGTTGAGTTCTAAGTAGATGCATTCTTCTATTAGATTAACAAATAAAAGGAAAAGACATAGTGGAGCATGTATCCTTATTGCATGCTGGGGAATCTTCTGGGTATATGCCCAGAAGTGGTATGGCTGGGTCCTCTGGAAGTATCAAGTACAGTTTTCTGAGGAACTACCAGACTGATTTCCAGAGTGGTTGTACCAGCTTGCAGTCCCACCAGCAGTGGAGGAGTGTTCCTCTTTCTCCACATCCTCACCAAAACCTGCTGTTTCCTGAGTTTTTTATCTTAGCCATTCTGACTGGTGTGAGGTGAAATCTCAGGGTTGTTTTGATTTTCATTTCTCTAATGACTAATGATGTTGAACGTTTTTCAAGGTGTTTCTCAGCCATCCGAATTTCTTCAGGTGAAAAGTCTTTGTTTAGCTCTGTACCCCATTTTTTGATAGGGTTACTTGGTTTTCTGGGGGTCTAACTTCTTTAGTTCTTTGTATATATTGGATATTAGCCCTCTGTCAGATGTAGGGTTGGTGAAGATCTTTTCCCAACTTGTTGGTTGCTGATTTGTCCTTTTGACAGTGTCTTTTGCCTTGCAGAAACTTTGTAATTTTATAAGGTCCCAATTGTCTATTTTGATCTTAGGGCATAAGCTATTGGTGTTCTGTTCAGAAAATTTCCCCCTGAGCCAATGTCCTCAAGGGAAAAGAAACAAAAATAAACATAAATGCACATGTAGATGGCAAATTGTGAACTGATTTTAAGGTTGGAAGAGGAATACCAATATGAGGAAGGATCCCAAAAGTAGGCTAAAAAATCAGAGATAGTCCCTGCTCACACTGTTAGGAGTCCAACAAGAAGACTAAGCTACATAACTGTAACATATATGGAGAGGGCCTAGCAGTCCCAAGCAGGCTCTCTGCCTGGTGGTTCAGTCACTGTGCATACCTATAAGGCCAGGTTAGTTGATTCTGTAGTGTTCCTTACCTATCTAGCTCCTTCTTCCCTCTATTTAATTGTAGTTTTAGTATTTCTAATGCCTTATATTCAATATGTCCCAAATGTCTATTGTAACATCTATATTCCCAACTTTCAATTCCTTATAAGACTGGAAATTAACTTTTTCTCAGAGCATGAGAAGATGAATCTTCCATTATGGAAGACCAGTGCCTTTTGATGCTTTACTGCACTCTAGAGTTTCCTACAAGCATCCCAATTGAACATAGGTGAGTCTCTTTCTGAGTATTCTCTTTATTTCATAAATCTATCTTGTCCATTCTTTAGACAATGAGTATATTGTCTTTGTAACTTTTTACTTACCTGGAATCAGAAAAATGTAGCAGCTTAGGATTTATCATGTTGCTTTTATTTCTATTTTCTTTCTACCTGTGGCTTTTGACTTCTAAATGAATTTTGTAGAAAGTCAACTAAAGTTTCCTTGAAGAAAGGAAATACTCCTGCTAGATTACTGTAACTTTAAAAAATGGGAATGTTCCCAAAGTCAACTTGAGTTTGGTAGGGGAGGTGACTCCTACATTTCACAGATAATTTACACTTTTGTTATAAAACCTATTTTGCAGTATTTATAAGACATTCCTGGGAATGGGATTTAGTTCAACTGATGAAGTACTCATATGTACATATAAAGGTCTAAGTTCAATCCCCCAAACTCAGCTAAAATGCCAGTCATGGTAGTTAAATAGATTGATTGTATAAAAAGGTATCTCATATGTACAATAACAGCCTTGTTTATGACAGAGAGATATGGGAAGTTGTCAGAATTAAAATGAATTCATGCTAGATCTGGCAACTCCTTGCCTGTATTCTGGTTGCTGGGGAAACTCCAGCAGGAGTTCTCTTAAGTTCACGGCCTGCCAAAGCATAATGGCACAGGGTGGCATCAACCCAACAAGATGGAGTTGCTTGTGACAGCCATTCCAAATTAACTAATGGTTCTTATATCTGGTCTCCTGATACTGATAGAATGTATTCTAACTCTGATTCCTACTTGTTTATATTAGTTTCAGACATGGGCATATTTCACCTCAAACTATAGCAGCAAGAATGCTTGACACGATGCAGCTAGACAATGAGCTTCACAGCCAAGAGAAACTTGTCTGCTGAAGAGTTCCTTTCCTGCACCTCTTAGCTATACATATCTCGTTTTATAATCACTAATTTATTTATTTATTCACCTTACAGCCCTATCACAGTTCCACTCCCTTGTCTCTTCCCAGTCTTATCCTTACAAAACTCTACCTCCATTACCTGATTACATTCTCTAAGGAAAAGGGGAAGTGTCCCATGGGTACCAAACCACCTTGGCACAATAATAAGCAGCAAGCCTAAGCACATCCTCTATAACTGAGGTCCAACAAGGGAGTCCAGCTAGAGGAAGAGGATCCAAAGGCAGGCAAAAGAGTCAGAGACAGCACCTGCTCCAGTTGTTAGGGGACCCACATGAAGACCAAGTTGCACAGCTGCTACAAACATGTAGGAGTCCTAGGTCGCGCCCCTGCATGTTCTTTGGTTGACAGTTCTTTCTTTGTGAACCCCCATGGGCCCAGGCTGGTTGATTCTGTAGGTCTCCCTCCATTTTATTCCCCTCTCTTCCACAACACTCCCTGAGCTCTGTCTAATGTTTGGCTGTGAGTCTGTGAATCTGTTTTCATCAGCTGTTGGAGGAAGCCTTGCAGAAGGCAGTTATGCTAGACTCCTTTCTGCAAGCATAGCTAGGTGTGCTTAATAGTATTAAATGTTGACTCTCTCCCATGGGATGGGCTTCAAGTTGGGTCAGTCATTGGTTAGCCATTCTCTCAATCTCTGCTCCATCTTTATCCCTGTGCATCTTGTCAGCAAGAAAAAATTGGGGTCAAGGGTTTTGTGGGATAAACTTCTTTTAAACCTTGTCATGTTCTAGAACCCTAATCCTAAACTTCAAAACAAACCCTAAGGTTATGAACTGTAGACCATATTCTTTCCCTTTTCAGTGTATTTACGTTTTAAAAGCCTCCAGGTATAATGTTATACACTTTTAATCCCAGGAACAAATAGACTCCCAAGGTTTACTGCCCTAGAATATGTGATGAATTATAGGCCAAGGAAGATACAGTGTCTAAAATAACACATGCATAATGCCTGAAGCATGAAACCCAAAGGTGATTTCTGACAGAGGTTCTCTGTCTCTCTGTCTCTGTCTCTGTCTCTCTCTCTCTCTCTTTCACACACACACACACACACACACACACACACACACATACACACACAGTACCTATGCACAAAGAGAGACAGAAAAGGACAGAGAAAGACACAAACTGACAGAGTAAGACAACAACAAGTCAGAAATAAGCCCAGACATAGAGAGACAAAGAAAGGAGTCCTTTCTTCTAAGTTGGTCTGAATACTTGGAGACATTATAATTTTAGGTCAGAGAGTCAGATTATTAATACAAGAGATTCTCTCAGATCCCTAAACCTGTTAAAACTGTAAGTGTGCATGTCAACTATGATTGACTATGATTAGGAATATCTTGCAAGTTTCCAGATTGACAGAATCTCATGAGTGTTGTAGTCTCATATTTTCCATAAGTAGGACCAGTCATTTCTCCTTCCACTTCCCTGTATTTTATGGAAAATAGATGGACATATTCTCATTCACAATTCCTTTATTTTCTTTGTTGGAGTTGATTAAAGAAAATACTTAGAATTTGGATCATTATCATGTTTTATACTGAGTTTTCTTTTGGATTCTTTGACATTTTGATCTTTATTTTAAGACACTGTAGCAATTTAAAGAGCATAGAGGATGAACATGTACTAGCTTAGAAAGAAATGCAGGTGGGTCTCCTAATTAACAAACAATTGTAGCATCAGTTTATACCTCAAGGGTTTTGTCTCCATTCTTTGCATTCCATCAGTTGTTATAGAGTGATTATCCAGAGGTATAGTTACAAAGTTTTATTAGACGAACATAGAACATTGATTATTTTAGGTTCTTTAAGAACTGTTTTTACTGATTGAATATTGTGTTGCCATAACTAATTTTTTGTTTGTTTGTTATTTTTTGTTTGTAGAGACAGGGTTTCTCTATGTAGCCCTGGCTGTCCTGGAACTCATTCTGTAGACCAGGCTGGCCTCAAACTCAGAAATCTGCCTGCCTCTGCCTCCCAAGTGCTGGGATTACAGGTGTGCGCCACCACCGCCAGGCTATGACTAGTTTTTTTTATAAACAGCTGCACACATTAGTGTTGGCCTCTTAAAGTTCTTAAGTTGTAGTTATAAGTGAATTATTCCCTTTCATTGTAAACTCTCATACCTCATACCATGTGTGAACAAGGCAATAAAGAGAATTTCTCAATTTCTGTGGATAGCAAGGAGACAAAGTTGCCTTCTGTACTCAACTTTTAAGATGACTTTTTCCTTTACTATTTTTTACCATCATAGGAAAAGTAATATTCAGTCTAAAACAACTTAATCAGTGGGACCTCTTTAACATGTTCATGTAATAAGAACTACATTATGCCTAGACATTTCATCATTCCCATATCAGAGAGTGGCATCCTAGATGCCTAAGCGGATCATATTTTAGCTCTTTTTCAGAAGATATTGAGACAAGATGTACGCTCAGATTTGTACTTGTCTGGGTGTTGTTGAAACCTAAGCATGAACTCCAAGCTTTTACCTGTGCTCAGAGTGTTTGAGCCAACCTGGGAATCCTAGTGAGACCCTACTTCAAAATAAGACATAAGATGAGCATTGAGGATATAGAAAACTCCACCATTCACCTGGTCTTAGTTCAGTCTCCAATATTGGAAGAAACTATTTGCTAAAACTAAAGAGTTGAAGCTTGTCCAGGGATCTACGAAGTATATTAGTCTCAAGATTTGCTCATGTTAGAGGTCATGAGATAGAGCCCATACACTTTTATGGTTGGACAGCTCTTGTCATCTAAGTCTCCTATTTTCATTTTATACAATGATTTCTGACCCTATATTTTTATTCCTGAGGGTTAAGTATAGATTTGGGAAGGAATCATTGTTTTTAGGCAACATTTTTTATTGCATTGTTCTTTGTTAAGCAGAACACTAACTTTTAAGTATGATCAAATAAAGCGGTGGTGTACAAAGCACACTCATAATTCATGTGGTAATAGAACTTAAGAGTTCTCTAGTTGGATTGCAAGCTGGTAAAAACACTGTGAAAATCAATCTGGTAGCTCCTGAGAAAATGGGAAATAGTTCTACCTGAACACCCAGCTATACTGGGCGTATGCCTAAAATATGCTCCAACATATAACAAAGACAGGTGTTCCACTAAAATTATAGCAGCCTTATTTACAATAGCCAGAATCTGGAAACAACCCAGATGTTCCTCAATAGAAGAATGGATACAGAAAATGTGGTATGTTTACACAATGGAGTACTACTCAGCTATTAAAAACAATGACTTCATGAAATTCTTAGGCAAATGGATAGATCTAGAAACTATCATCCTGAGTGAGGTAACCCAGTTACAGAAGAACATACATGGCATGCACTCACTGAAAAGTGGATATTAGCCGAGAAGCTAGGAACACCCAAGATATAATTCACAGATCACATGAAGTTCAAGAGGAAGGAAGACCAAAGTGTGGGTACTTTGGTCCTTCTCAGAGGGGGAACAAAATACCCATGGGAGGAGATACAGAGACAAAGAGTGGAACAGAGACTGAAGGAAAGGCCATACAGAGACTGCCCAACCTAGGGATCCATTCCATATACAGTTATCAAACACAGACACTGTTAGGGATGCCAACAAGTGCTTGCTGACAGGAGCCTGATATAGCTGTCTCCTAAGAGGCTCTGCCAGTGCCTGACAAATACAGAGGTAGATGCTCTTAGCCAACCATTGGACTGAGAACAGGGTCCCCGATGGAGGAGCTAGAGAAAGAATGCAGATTTGAAGGATCTTGCAGCTCCAAAGAAGAAACAACAATAGGAACCAACTCATACCCCCAGAGCTCCCAGGGACCAAACCACCAACCAAAGATTACACATAGAGGGACTCATGGCTCCAGCTTCATATGAAGCAGGTGATGGCCTTGTGGTACATCAGTGAGAGGGGAGGCCCTTGGTCCTGTGAAAGCCCATTCTCCCAGTGTAGTGGAATGCCAGGATAGGGAAGCAGGAGTGGGTAGGTTAGGGAGGAGGAGCAGGGGGTGAGGAATGAGATAGTGGATTTTTGGAGTGGAAATGAGGAAAGGAGAAAACATGTGAAATGTAAGTAAAGAAAATATCTAATTAAAAAAAATGGTCAAAAACAAAACAAAACAAAAAGTACTTCATGAAATTTACAGGCAAATACTTGGAACTAGGAAATATCATCCCGAATGAGGTAACACAGCCACAAAAGAACACACATGGTATGTACTCACTGATAAGTGGATATTATTAGCCCAAAATCTCACTATGCCCGTGATACAAACAACAGAACATATGGATCTCAGGAGGAAGGAAGACCAGGGTGTGGGTGTTTGAGTCCCGCATAGAGAGAGGAACAGGATTAATGCAGGAGCTATAGAGAGAGCAGACCTGGGGGTGGGAGAGGAGGGGGAGAAAAAAAAAACGGGTTAAGATCAGGTACTGGTGCGGACAGGAGAGAGGTACAGAGGGTCAGAAAATTGAATAAAAATATGTAGCAGTGGGGGATGAGGAACTGGGGGTATCCAATGGAGGATCCCCAACACCAGGGAAGTGAGAGACTCCCAGGACCCAACAGGGATGACTTTAGCCAAAATGTTCAGGGAAGGGGATATAGAATATGTAGAGACCACTTCCTGTAGACAGGCATGGCCCCCAGGTGAGGGATGGGGGCATCCACCCATCTCAAATGTTCCTGTCCAAAGGAAAGACAGGGACCAAAACTGGAGCAGAGACTGAAGGAAGGGCCATCCAGGGACTGCTCCACTTTGGGCTCCATCCTGTCTGCAGTCACTAAACCCTGACAGTGTGACAAATTTGCTGTTTCCAAGAGGCAGCTTGCTGACAGGAACCTGGTGTGGCTGTTCCTTGGGAGGCTCTGCCAGCCACTGACCAATGCAGATGTGGATGCTTGGAGCCAACCATCAGACTGAGCCAGGGGACCCAAGTGGGGGAGCTGCCAGAAGGCCTGGAGGAGTTGAGGGGGATTGCAACCCGATAAGAAAAACAACATTGGCTGGCCGGACCACTCAGTGCTCCCAGGGACTCAACCACAAGCCAAGGAATGTACAGGAGGGATCCATGGCTCCAAATACTGAGGATGAGTTTGTCTGACATCAATGGGACTGGGAGACCCTTGATCCTGTGGCAGTTTGATGCTCCAGTGTAGGGGGTTGCTGGAGAGGTGGGAGGGAGTGGGTGGGTGGGTAAATGGGGGAGTACCCTGATAGAGGCAAAGTGGAGGGGGAGAGATCTAATGTGGGAAGGGAGATTTGTGGAGGGGTAGCTGGGAAGGGGGATATCATTTGAGATGTTAACAAGTGGAATGGCAAGAAAAAGGAAAAAGAAAAGTTCTCTAGTAAATTGTATGCAAAAATATCTGGGAAATTTCCACAGTGTCTCTTTAGGTGAGATGATCAGCACTAGGAATTTTTTTTTAATTTTTTCTATATTCTTTGTTTACATTCCAAAGGCTTTCCCCTTTCCCAGTTCCCCCCTCACCATATGTCCCATAAGTCCTCTTTCTCCTGCCCATTACCTAATCACCCCCCAACCCTTTATCTCTGGTACTCTCCTGCAAAACTAGAACCAATCAGGATCAGTGTCGTCTCCTTCCATCTTCTTGGGAATCTTTTGATTTACTAATTGTGCCTTGAGTATTCAGAGCTTCAGGGCTCTTTAATATCCACTTATCAGTGATTGCATTACATATGTATTCTTTTGCAATTGGGTTAATTCACTTAGGATGATGCTTTCCAGATCCAACCATTTGCCTACCAATAGCATGAATTCATTATTTTTAATTGCTGAGTAGTATTCCATTGTGTAGATATACCACATTTTCTGTATCCATTCCTCCTTTGAGGGATATTTGGGCTCCTTCCAACTTCTGGCCATTAAAATAAGGCTGCTATGAACATTGTGGAGCATGTATCTTTATTGTATGGAGGGGAATCATCTGGGTATATGCCCAGGAGTGGTATGACAGGGTTCCCTGGAAGTGTCATGTCCAATTTTCTGAGGAACCGCCAGACTGATTTCCAGAGCGGTTGTACCATCTTGCAATCCCACCAACATTGGAGGAGTGTTCCTCTTTCCCCACATCCTCGCCAGCACCTGTTGTCTCTTGAGGTTTTTTTTTTTTTTTTTGATTTTTTTTATTGTATATATTCTATATTTACAATTCATTTCCCTTTTTCTGGTTCCCCACCCCCAAAGGTCCCACATGTCCTTTTCCCTCCCCCTGCTCCCGCATCCACCCCCTCCCACTTTACTGTTCTTGTACTCTCCCACAATGATGTTTTGGTCCATTCTAGCACCAGTGTCCACTCCTTTCTTCTTGTGAGACATCACTTGATATGTGATTTGTGTCTTTGGTGTTCTAAGCTTCTAGGCTAATATCCACTTGAATTCATTGTTTCTAATGGCTGAATAGTACTCCATTGTGTATATATACCACATTTTTTGTATCCATTCCTCTGTTGAGGGACATCTGGGTTCTTTCCAGCTTCTGGCTATTATATATAAGGCTGCTATGAACATAGTGGAGCATGTATCCTTATTGCATGCTGGTGAATCTTCTGGGTATATTCCCAGGAGTGGTATGGCTGGGTCCTCCGGAAGTATCACGCCCAGTTTTCTGAGGAACCGCCATACTGATTTCCAGAGTGGTTGTACCAGCTTGCATTCCCACCAGCAGTGGAGGAGTGTTCCTCTTTCTCCACATCCTCGCCAACACCTGATGTCTTCTGAGTTTTTAATCTTAGCCATTCTGACTGGTGTGAGGTGAAATCTCAGGGTTGTTTTAATTTGCATTTCCCTAATGACTAGTGATGTTGAACATTTTTTAAGGTGTTTCTCAGCCATCCGAATTTCTTCAGGTGAAAAGTCTCTGTTTAGCTCTGTACCCCATTTTTGGATAGGGTTATTTGGTTTTCTGGGGTCTAACCTCTTGAGTTCTTTGTATACACTGGAGATTAGCCCTCTGTCGGATGTGGGGTTGGTGAAGATTTTTTACCAAATTCTTGGTTGCCGATTTATCCTTTTGACAGTGTCTTTTGCCTTACAGAAACTTTGTAGTTTTATGAGGTCCCATTTGTCTATTCTTGCTCTTAGAGCATAAGCAATTGGTGTTCTGTTCAGGAATTTTTCCCCTGAGCCAATGTCCTCAAGGGTCTTCCCCAGTTTCTTTTCTATTAGTTTTAGTGTGTCTGGTTTTATGTGGAGGTCTTTGATCCACTTGGAGTTGAGCTTAGTGCAAGGAGATAAGAGTGGATCAATTCTCATTCTTCTGCATGTTGACCTCCAGTTGAGCCAGCACCATCTGTTGAAAAGGCTATCTTTTTTCCACTGGATGTTTTCAGCTCCTTTGTCGAAGATCAATTGGCCATAGATGTGTGGGTTCAATTCTGGGTCTTCGATCCTATTCCATTGATCCGCTTCCCTGTCACTGAACCAATACCATGCAGTTTTTAATACCACTGCTCTGTAATATTGCTTGAGGTCCGGGATATTGATTCCCCCAGAAGTTCTTTTGCTGTTGATGATAGTTTTAGCTATTCTGGGTTTTTTGTTATTCCAGATGAATTTGAGAATTGCTCTTTCTAGCTCTATGAAGAACTGAGTTGGGATTTTGATGGGAATTGCATTGAATCTGTATATTGCTTTGGGCAAGATTGCCATTTTGACTATATTAGTCCTGCCAACCCACGAGCATGGAAGATTTTCCCATTTTCTGATGTCTTCTTCAATTTCCCTCTTCAGAGACCTGAAGTTTTTGTCGTATAAATCTTTCACATGTTTGGTTAGCGTCACTCCAAGATACTTTATATCATTTGTGGCTATTGTGAAGGGTGTCGTTTCCCTAATTTCTTTCTCGGCCTGCTTATCCTTCGCGTATAGGAAGGCTACTGATTTACTTGAGTTGATTTTATAGCCAGCCACTTTGCTGAAGTTGTTTATCAGTTGCAGGAGTTTCCCTCTGTTGTCGAATTGCTCTAGCTAGTACCTCAAGTACTATAGTTCTCTTTTTTCTATTTTGTGGAATAATTTGAAGAGTATCGGTATCAGGACTTCTTTGAAGGTCTGATAGAATTCTGCACTAAAACCGTCTGGTCCTGTGCTCTTTTTGGTTGGAAGACTGTCTATGACCCCTTCTATTTCTTTGGGGGTTATGGGTCTGTTTAGACGATCTATTTGATCCTGGTTTAATTTTGGTATTTGGTAGCTGTCGAGGAAATTGTCCATTTCCTCCAGATTCTCCAGTTGTGTTGAGTATAGGTTTTTGTAGTAGAATCTGATGATTTTTTGAATTTCCTCAGTTTCTGTTGTTATATCTCCCTTTTCATTTCTAATTTTGTTAATTTGAATACTGTCTCTGTGCCCTTTAGTAAGTCTGGCTAGGGGTTTATCTATCTTGTTGATCTTCTCAAAGAACCAGCTCCTGGTTTTGTTGATTCTTTGTATGGTTCTTTTTGTTTCAACTTGATTGATTTCAGCCCTGAGTTTGATGATTTCCTGTCTTCTACTTCTCCTGGGTGAAATTGCTTCTTTTTGTTCCAGAGCTTTCAAGTGCGCCATTAAGTTGCTGGTATATGCTCTCTCCTGTTTCTTTTTGGAGACACTCAGGGCTATGAGTTTTCCTCTAAGCACTGCTTTCATTGTGTCCCATGCCATTCTGACTGTTGTGAGGTGGAATCTCAGGGATGTTTTGATTTGCATTTCCCTGATGACTTATGACGTTGAACATCTCTTAAGGTGCTTCTCAGCCATTCGAATTTCTTCAGGTGGAAAATTCTTTGTTTAGCTCTGTACCCCATTTTTAATAGGGTTATTCGGTTCTTTGGCATCTAACTTCTTGAGTTCTTTGTATATATTGGATATTAGCCCTCTGTTGGATGTGGAGTTGGTGAAGATCTTTTCCCAATTTGTTGGTTTCCGTTTTGTCCTTCTGACAATGTCCTTTGCCTTACAGAAACTTTGTAATTTTTTGAGGTCCCATTTGTCAATTCTTGACCTTAGAGCATATGCTATTGGGGTTCTGTTCAGGAACTTTTCCCCTGTGCCCATTTCCTCCAGGGTCTTCCCCAGTTTCTTTTCTATTAGTTTCAGTGTGTCTGACTTTATGTGGATGTTCTTGATCCACTTGGAGTTGATCTTAGTACAAGGAGATAAGAGTGGGTCAATTTGCATTTTTCTGCATGTTGACCTCCAGTTGAACCAGCACCATTTGTTGAAAAGGCTATCTTTTTTCCACTGGATGGTTGTAGCTCCCTTTTCAAAGATCAAGTGACCATAACTCTGGGTTCATTTCTGGGTCTTCAATTCTATTCCATTGTTCTACTTGCCTGTCGCTGTACCAATACCATGCAGTTTTTAACACAATTGCTCTGTAGTACTGTTTAAGTTCAGGGATATTGATTCCCCCAGAAGTCCTTTTATTGTTGAGAATAGTTTTAGCTATCCTGGGTTTTTGTTACTCCAAATGAATTTAAGAATTGCTCTTTCTAGATCTATGAATAATTGAGTTGGGATTTTGATGGGATTACATTGAATCTGTAGATTGCTTTTGGCAAGATGGCCATTTTTACTTTATTGATCCTCCCAATCCAAAAGCAAGAAATATTTTTCCATCTTCTGAGGTCTTCTTTGATTTCTTTCTTCAAAGACTTGAAGTTCTTGTCATGCAGATCTTTCACTTGTTTGGTTAGAGTCACGCCAAGATACTTTATATTGTTTGTGGCTATTGGGAAGAGTGTTATTTCCCTAACTTCTTTCTCTGTCTGCTTGTCCTTTGAGTACAGGAAGGCTACTGATTTGCTTGAGTTGATTTTATAACCAGCCACTTTGCTGAAGTTATTTATCAGCTTTAGGAGTTCTCTGGTGGAGTTTTTGGGTTGCTTAAGTATACTATCATATCATCTGCAAATAATGATAGTTTGACTTCTTCCTTTCTAATTTGTATTCCTTTGACTTCCTTGTTGTCTAATTGCTCTCGCTAGAACTTCAAGTACTATATTGTAAAGATATGGAGAGAGAGGGCAGCCTTGTCTAGTCCCTGATTTTAGTGGGATTGCTTCAAGTTTCTCTCCATTTATTTTGATATTAGCTACCGGTTTGCTGTATATCGCTTTTATTATGTTTAGGTATAGGCCTTGAATTACTCTTTTAATTCTTCTCTTTTTCCTTCATTTTTCATGGCTGGGCCTCTGGTAAGTGCCCTGGGCCAAGTGGTGGCCTTGAGCACTGAAGGAAACTTAAAATGCAAGTCTTAGGTCCTGAATTCAATCATAGCAGACAGGCCTTATTCTGCTGCTCAATTATTAGCATATTTTTCCTGTGTCTCGGTTAGAAATGAGCTACTTTTTTATTTGAGCCATTATTGATTTTATTCCCTCTCATATTTATTTGGAACTGTTTTTGACAGAATAAGGTTCCATATGAATGATGTTAGAACTGCAGTTATGCAAGATTGGTGAGTGATTGAAACAAACACCAGATATAATCTCAGTAACTGAGAAACTCATCATACTAGCAAAATCAAACAAACAAAAAAACATAGGATCGAAGACCCAGAATTGAACCCACACATCTATGGCCAATTGATCTTCGACAAAGGAGCTGAAAATATCCAGTGGAAAAAAAGATAGCCTTTTCAACAAATGGTGCTGGCTCAACTGGAGGTCAACATGCTGAAGAATGAGAATTGATCCACTCTTATCTCCTTGCACTAAGCTTAACTCCAAGTGGATCAAGGACCTCCACATAAAACCAGACACACTAAAACTAATAGAAAAGAAACTGGGGAAGACCCTTGAGGACATTGGCTCAGGGGGAAAATTCTTGAACAGAACACCAATTGCTTATGCTCTAAGAGCAAGCAAGAATAGACAAATGGGACCTCATAAAATTACAAAGTTTCTGTAAGGCAAAAGACACTGTCAAAAGGACAAATCGGCAACCAAGAAATTGAAAAAAGATCTTCACCAACCCCACATCCAACAAAGGGCTATTATTCAATGTATACAAGGAACTCAAGAAGTCAGACCCCAGAAAACCAAATTACCCTATCCAAAAATGGGGTACAGAGCTATACAAAGACTTTTTACCTGAAGAAATTCAGATGGCTGAGAAACACCTTAAAAAATGTTAAACATCATTAGTCATTAGAGAAATGCAAATCAAAACAACCCTGAGATTTCACCTCACACCAGTCAGAATGGCTAAGATTAAAAACTCAGAAGACATCAGGTGTTGGTGAGGATGTGGAGAAAGAGGAACACTCCTCCACTGCTGGTGGAACTGCAAGCTAGTACAACCACTCTGGAAATCATTCTGGCAGTTCCTCAGAAAACTGGACATGATACTTCCAGAGGACCCAGCCATACCACTCCTGGGCATATACCCAGAAGATTCCCCAGGATGCAATAAGGATACATGCTCCACTATGTTCATAGCAGCCTCATTTATAATAGCCAGAAGCTGGAAAGAACCCAGATGTCCCTAAACAGAAGAATGGATACAAAAAATGTGGTATATATACACAATGGAGTACTATTCAGCCATTAGAAACAATGAATTCATGAAATTATTAGAGAAATGGATGGAGCTGGAGAACATCATACTAAGTGAGGTAACCCAGTCTCAAAAGAATACCCATGGTATGTACTCACTGATAAGTGGATATTAGCCTAGAATCTTGGGACACCAAAGACACAATCCACATATCATATGATATCCAACAATAAAGAAGGAGTGGACACTGGTGCTGGAAAGGATCAAAACATCAGTGTAGGGGAATACCAGAACAGGGAAGTGGTAAGGGATTGGATGTGGGAACAGGGAGAGGGAAAAGGGCATGTGAGACCTTTAGAGGATGGGGAACCAGAAAAAGGGAAATGAAATGCAAATATAGAATATATCCAATAAATAAATTTAAAAAATGAATAGAATCGAGTTACATTGGGTAGAAATTCTTGGAAAAGTAAAACATCATTTGCATGAAATATTTTCCATATATTATAGTCCTTGATCTAGAGCAAGATTTCTAACCCTAATTAATTCCTTCAGATTTCAGGACAAGTTTCTTTGTAGATATAATTTCATCCCTGGAGGAGATCCTTTAAACTGTCATCCGAATCTGGAATTTGAGGATGGTTTTGAAAATAGATACATTGCATCCACCTGGAAAAGGGGTCTCTTGTACTGCAAAGAAGCTAACGTGGACTATTTAAAATACTCTTTCATCATTCACTATCTTATTGTGAACATCTAAAATTAAAAACCACTTCACATTTTCATTTCACATCCCACTTTCAGATCCCAAACATTTTTCCAAGTACTACATAGGAAATTATGTTCACTTTTTTCTAAATTCTTGTAGTACTCTTAATTTTTTAAAATATGTATTAATGTGTCCAGCACTTTACTACTTGACGTTTGATTCCTTGAACAACAGTATCCAATCTGAACTTCCATTAGATTTCAGACCATTTACACAAATGGCTTAGCCAACAAAAATTTAGTAGGTGAATATAATCTTTGAACCTGTTTATTTTTATAGTTTGTATACTGCATAAATCTAAAAATTTCCTTTGCAAAATAGTTCAATAAGGGAGGTCTCCAAGTTGGATCCAGGTTCAGTCTCTGGAACACGGCTGAGAGGCAAAGCAGATGGTGAGTGAACACAGCAGATAGCTAAAGGGGACATCTCATCACTTGTCTTCAGTCCCTAACTATCCAGGTGACAATAAAAATTAGATCTGTGCATAAGTTTCTCCAAAAAATTCAGACACACAGAAAGAATGCAAACTTCGTACTGCCAGGAGACAAGTTTTATTCTATTGAACTTTTGGTGCAGGTGTTATAATTTAAAGAAAACAGTGATCATGTGGTTTTTGTTGAGATAACAACTTAAATTTATTATGCCTTTCAAAAAGCATCATTAAATTCTATGATTCAGAAGATCATTTATGCATGATAGCATTCAATGTACCTACTGTCAATATAGGTTTACTTCTACCATGCTAATGTTTACCAGTTCAATTCACTTCTACTGGAGTATCGAACCTTCTAGGAGGAAAAAATGCTTGGAAGAAGTATATTAGAGCCATCTGCATGGGCCTAAGAGATTCTTTAGTGTATAGGGCATTTGTACAGGTGTGAGCACTAGCTTTCTGACCACTTGGAACCTGTATAAATGGCAGCTAGATGTGATGGTCCACCTGTAATTCCAACCACAGAAGGTATACAGAAATTCTCCAGAGTAAGCCTGCTTATAAGAATAGCTATATTTGCAACTCTATGTTTGACTAAAAGACAATGCTTCACCAAATAAAACAGAATAAAAGTGAAAAATGTGTCTCGATATCAATCTTGGGCCTCCATAAGCATAGTGTGCCCATGTATACACACGTGCACACACTGTTTTATATGCATAAACAGGCATAAAATTTTAAAAAATACTCCTTAAAAGAATTTTCACTTTATCCCCTACAAAGTACTAAAATAATTATGAGACATTACTAGCTACTAAGTGAATCTCTTACTTAGACCTTAGTGGGTAAATTATTTGCTCCAGGACATGAGGACTGGAGTTTATATCTCTAAGAACCATGTAAGAAGACAGGATGATGATGGTGCATACCTGTAATCAGCATTCCATGGATGCTGACACATAGGAACGTTGGCTTTGCCAGCCAGCCAGTGTAGCTAAAGCAGCAAGCTTAAGATTCAGCAACAGTCCTTGCCTCAGGAAATAAAGGAGAAAGAGTTTGAAAAAGCCATTCTTCAGCAATATCTATATGCATTAATAACCATGTACATAGACACACACATACACATGGAGACATTACTGACAAATTGAGACGAATAGAAATCTAAATTTCATCAATGACAAAGTGAAAAATATCCCTTGATTTCATGAGAAGTAGAGTGCTTATAAATTTCGCCTGAATAACTCTTATTTATATATCTAGTTTCTTATACACTTTCACAATTTTAGTCTCTGGGATTCGTTTCTGTAGATACAGGTTCTGCATTATGCCTTCAGAGGCAGAGAGCAAGGGACTTGGTGAGCATATAGAGGCTCCGCAGAACAACTGGAACTGTTGAGTCATCTCTATTGTCCATCTAAACTCACTAGAAAGGATCAGGAGTACTGTTACAGCCTTTTGTCTCCAAATGGGAAGACTTTGCCTGAATATTGATAACTTCCTGCCATGTAACATGGTTCTTCAAAGAAACACAATAATGTGTGTGTGTGTGTGTGTGTGTGTGTGTGTGTGTGTGTGTGATATTTGAAGGAGTCAGTATGAGAATCGCAGTGACCTAAGGCTTAGAAATAGGAACTCAAACTGACCTAAATCACCAACTTGAACCCAGGGATTCTGATGACCAAGGACAGGAGAAAATATATGACTCAGTCCCAGAAAGGGGGCGGTTATTATCTCTTTCTTGACCATTTGTTTGATTTAGTCTTTGAAAGCAAAAGATCAGCAGACTCACACTGGCAAAGTAGATGCCTGCAGTTTGCTGATTAAGTGCTTCAGAAACGCAATTGTAGCCACACCCAGAACTGTTATTTCACTACCTCTTTGAGTATCTCTTGGCCCAATTAAGATGACACTTAAAAATAACCATTTCTTCCCTCTTCTATAAGTCTTTCATTATATGGCAATGTTGGTATTTAAACAATGTCCTAATTGTCTTCTCCCTAATAATGCAAGCACATTAGGATACATCCATCCTTTCTCCCTAGTGATTTATATATAAAATCCTTAACATTCAAGATCCTCCTGAACTCATCACTGAATATGTCAACCAAACTCTGTAAGTAGTTTCTTTGTATCATCCTCATATGATGTGGTTCACTATCTCACAAGTGTCCATGGCTGGATACCTAAATTAGTTTAGTAAGAAGAGTCTTGAGTGATGTTAGGTTTATTCTTTTTTTTTTTTCCGAGACAGGGTTTCTCTGTGTGGTCCTGGCTGTCCTGGAACTCACTCTGTAGACCAGGCTGGCCTCGAACTCAGAAATCCGCCCGCCTCTGCCTCCCAAGTGCTGGGATTACAGGCGTGCGCCACCAGCCAGATAAAGTAAAGTTAGCAACATGGAATAGAAGTCATGTGTACCCCTTGGTTGACAGCTTAGTCCCTGGGAGCTCTGGGGTGTCTGGTTGGTTGATATTGTTGTTCTTCCTATGAGGCTGCAAACTCCTTTGGGAATTTGCTCCTCCATTGGGTACCCCATGTTCAATCCAATGGTTGGCTGCTAGAATCTGCCTCTGTATTTGTAAGGCTCTGGCAAGGAAATGGAGGGTAGGAAGGTGGAAGTGGGGTGGGTGGAGGAACACCCTCTTAGAAGCAGGGAGAGGTGGGGTTGGATAGGGGTTTCTGAGACAGGGAGTGGGGGAAACTGGGAAAGGGGATAACGTTTAAAAATGTAAATAAAGAATATATCCAATATAGAAAAGAGAAATGTAAATAAAGAAAATATCTAACTATAAAAAGAGAAAAAGAAAATGTCACATTTCTGTTTAGTACCACTAACTAGAACATTGTTTCTTTCTTGCCCTGATGAATACTGAAAACGAATATGTGTTCATCTCTATTTTGTGATTCTACTTTGCTTCTTCCAGAGTACTTAATCAATATTTACTAAATTTACTTATTGACTACTTATTCAGTGTCTTTCTCCTTTTCTGTGTTATAAATCTTGTCTCTTGTTCATCTTGGTCTTCACATAGTGATTAATACCAGCACATAATCCATTTGAGTTGAAGGAGTCCTTTTATGATGCTTGTCTCTTATCCATTGTTCTCTTTATTCCACATACAGCCAATTTGCTTTCAGTAGGTGACAAAGAAATTATTTAAAAGACTCCATTAAAAGATAGTGCGCAATAGTTATGCTATATTAATTATATCAAGAGATATGTGGCTACTTTGTTGATTATTTCTACCTTACTTCTATTTCATATAATAATGTCAATGCATTAGTATTAATGCATTTAGTTTAATTTAAACCTTAGTAGCTGGATTTTTTTAATATAAATATGTGTATTTTTTTCTTTTTTTAATTTTCTATATTCTTTGTTTAGATTCCAAAGGCTTTCCCCTTTCCAGTTCCCCCCTCACCATATGTCCCATAAATCCTCCCCCCCCTGCCCGGCCCATTCCCCAATTACCTACCCTCCCCACCATTTCTCTGTTCTGGTTCTCTCCTACAAAACTGGATTTAGTCTTTTCCGGACCAGGGTCCTCTCCATCCTTTTTCTTGAGAATCTTTTGCTTAGCTAATTGTGCCTTGAGTATTCAGAGCTTCTGAGCTCATTAATATCCACTTATCAGTGATTGCAATTCATGTGTATTCTTTTGTGAATGGATTAACTCACTTAGGATGATATTTTCCAGATCCAACAATTTGCCCTGCATGCAATAAAGACACATGCTCCACTATGTTCATAGCAGCCTTATTTATAATAGCCAGAAGCTGGAAGGAGCCCAGATGTCCCTCAATGGGGGAATGGATATAGAAAATGTGGTATATTTATACAATGGAATACTACTCAGCAATTAAAAATAATGAATTCATGCAATTAGTAGCTGGAATTGGATAGATCTTTAAAAATACTGGTATATTCCTGGACATGTATGTATGCATCACAGGCCTGAGAGAAACAATACTGGCTCATTGGTAATTTCAGTTTAGTCAGTTTAACAAGCTGGTGGCATGTTTACTAGAACTCATCATCTTACAGTTCCTGGCAACAATGTATCGGTGCTCTGGATCCAGGCTTTATTCAAACTAACCAACATTTAATTTTTTTGCAGTTATTCTGATATATATTATATTTCATTGTACTTTTTAATGTTCCTGTCCCCAGTAGCTATTAGTATTGCCATTCATATTTTACATGTATTTTCAACTTTTTGTAAGCAAATTAATAATATCTATGCTCTTTTATTGTATAAAACAGAATCCTTTGATGAACATGCATAAAAATATTTTGTCTAAGCAATAATTTCTCTTTTCATCTGGACAAGCTATGTTTAACATTGAAATTTTGAAATGTGATAGTATCAAATTGTTCCATCTTTCTTTTAATTTCCATGGTCTAGTGTTATATCAAAGCATCTTTTTCTAGGCTTACATTCCAAAAATATTTTATTATATTTTCTCTAAAACATTTACAACTTCCAGTATTATATCTAAGTTCATTCATCTTTAGCTAAAGCCTTTATAAGATATGAAGTTTGGGTAGATATTCATTTATCATAGATGCCAAGTTGTTCTTTCAGTACTAGTTGAAAAAGAATCTTTTATCTGTTAAACTATTTGTATAGTCTTTTGAAATGTCATTTTAACAACTATTAAATTGTTTTTGTAGTGATTCAGTTGTTTTTACGTTCCATACTAATGATGGTCACACAAATGTGTGAATATGCTTATAAAACATTAAATTGTCAATGTTACTGGCATGTAGTTCACAACACTGTATTCTACATGCCCATATCACCATTATAAAAATCAGTTTGGACAGATCTATGTGGATCTATTTCTGGATATTCCACATGGATTCATTTATCTAGTCTCTGTCTCTCTGCCAATACCACACTCTAATGATTAATGCAGATATATCGTAAAACCTTACTATTGAAAAAAAAAACATTTCTTCCCACATTATTATTTAGTGTCAACAGTGTTTTAGCTGTTATGTCTATAGTGGCACATACATTATAAAAAATTTGTAATATGCTATTTATTGGCAGATAGTAATAATGTTCAATATTCAATGAATGAATTTAATATTATACACATATACACATATATAATATACATTGATCTTATTTACACAAACCTTTTAAAGTATCTAATGGTAATTTTATTAAGGATATAGACATGTTTATGAGAAGTGTGTCATGTTTTATAGTGTCTTTAAGCATGAAAACCACATATAACTTTCATTGAACCTTTCTAACTTTCAATATAGATTCTATATGTTCACTTGTGACGTTTATACCAAAGAATCTCAGCTCATTTACAGTGGCTATAACATGTCCTAATCTCCAATCTTAGTGAATGTTAATATAATTGACTCTTGTGTATTGGCCTTCCATGCCAGAGTATTACAGAACCCAACCTTTGCAATTTTAATATTTGTAACCACTGGATTTTCACCACCTTTTATTGCTGATGACACAGGGCAGTGCAAAGTACATGTCCAAGTTGAACTGACTTCAATTCCCTAGTATTAACAAAAAGAGATTTTTCATTCAGTCTTTCCTCTGTTGCAGTGATACCAGCTTTTACAACATTCAGCCACTTTTCTTCTGAAGTCTATGAAGATCTTGAGTCTGTTATAATAAAATGATTGGGCACAGGAAAAAAACCTATTAAAACATTCTTGCTATTTTTAAGCTAGTGATAACCAAAGTTCCTCAACACATCCACATCCAATTAAAAGGAAGAGAATAAGCAATGGTTGGGTACCAACTCCATATGATGTGTCTCCAATGCAATGCATATACCAGATCCTCAGAGAAACTATTGTAAAGTGGGCAAAAAAACATTGCATGAGACAGGAAACCAGGACCCATGTGTCAGATTGTGTCCTCTGTGTAAGACAGGGAAGGTTCACCCACAAAATTTTCACAATATAGTTATCTAAACAAGATCTAAATAACAATAATACAAGTGGTCATGTCAACATGTTTGGGGGTATTCTACATGGTCCCACCCTACATGAAGAACTACAGGGTTGACAGGTTCTAAGAGAGGTAGAGTTAGTTCCCTCTAGGAAGAAGTTCCTGCATGAGATGCCCAGTCTAGGGTGGGCAGACCTGGACAACTGTTCACAAGAGCCATATTAAATACACTCGGGAGGTTGTATATACTAGTGTATTGAGAGGGGTGGGAATGGTATAGATATAGTGCTTATGTGCAAAGTGTGCAAAAAGTTTGTAAAAACCTATATTCTCAGCTCCACAATTCTGATTGTATAGATATGGAAAATGCTTATTTTCCCCTACATATAAGCTCAGTCAGATATTATCCATATCTTAATTACTTTAGCTTAACATGTTTCATTCTAAATTTTCCTCATTGGATTCCTAAAATATTTCACTCCCTCATTACTCTCAAAAAGAACTTACCTTACTATTTAACCTTCCTTTAGACTGTTTTCTTAATACTTTAAATGGGGCAATAATTTATGTATAGTAGCTATATGGACACTGAGTTTACAGTATGGAAAGTCTTAGCAGATATATATCTTCCAAAGTCTGCATTATCCATATCAAAAGACCAAACAGTTCATCACACATAAAATTCCCTATCATGCTTTAACTAATCTAGAAATTTCCCTTACAGTAAATATATAAAACTTTAAAATTTGAATTCTTGTGTTTTTTTCTTTTTTAAAATGATTTTTAAAATTTGTTTTTCTCTCATATATTATATGCTGACCCCTCCCTCTCTCTTTCCAGTCATTTCTTCCTACATCTCCCCTTTGCCCAATCTACTCCTCCTTTATTTCTTTTCAGTAAAGGGCAGGTCTCTCAGGAATATCAACCAAATATTAAATAACAGGTTTTCATAAGACTAGGTGCCTCCCCTTATAGTAAGGCTGGATGAAGCAACCCAGTAGGAGGAAAAGGAGGCCAAAAAGAGTCAGAAGCAAAATCAACTCACAATGTTAGCAGCTCCAAAAGAAGACCAAGCTACACAACTATAACATTTATGCTGAGGGCCTAGGTCACACAGATGTAGTATCTGGTTAGTGCTTTAGTCACTGTGTGCCCCTATGGGCTCAAGTTGATTCCATGGTGTGTGTGTGTGTGTGTGTGTGTGTGTGTGTGTGTATGTGTGTGTGTGTGTGTATATGTGTGTGTGTGTGTGTGTGTGTGTGTGTGTGTGTGTGTGTTGTCCTTGAGCCCTCTAGGTTCTCCAATCTGTCTTTTCCATCTTCCTCATGATTTTCTGAGCCCTGCCTAATGTTCGGTTGTGGGTCTTTGCATCTGTTCCCATCAGTTCTTGGATGAAACCTCTCTGATGGCAATTTGGCTAGGCTCTAATCTGTGAGTATATTATATCATTGCTAAACACTTCATTGACTTTTCACTTGTTTGGTTGGTTTTATCCTATGTCTCTGGGCTATGCAGACTCTGGATTCTGACCCTCTGGGCAGTGTCAGAGGTGTACTTCCTCTTGTGCAGTGGGTCTCAAGATAGACCAGTTATTGCTTGGCCACTGCCACAATTTATGTTCTTCCATTACTCCAGCACATCTTTTAAGCTTGACAAATTGTAGATCAAAAGTTGTGGCTGAGTTGGTGTCCCAATACTTCCACTAGAAGACTTGACTGTTTTCAGCAGATGCCAGTTTGAGTTCCATATCCCCCCCCCTGCTAGGAGCCATAGCTGAGGCCACCCTCATAGATTCATGTCTTTTATTTCTCTACTGAACTTAAGTACCTATTTGAACCTAGCTATCCCACCATTCTATTATGTTTAGTTCTCTTTAAACCATTTGATGATTGTAGCTTAAGATGTCTCTTCATAAAGTTTTTCCTTATATGATGCATTCTTAGAAGATTTGGTGTTAACTGTGAGAGATCTTTGGGATCATGATGGTAGATAAATTCCTATACAGAAAGTCTAAACTTATATCTGCTATATCTCAACTATGATCATTGTGATTTTACAGTTTCTAACTTTCCCTATTAGATTACTGGACCAGCACTAGAAAGCATAAATTTGCTTTTTATACCTAGCAGATTAACATTGATAGGTTATCTTTTCTGTATTAATTTCTTATTTATACCATAAATATGACCAATAAATTTGTGTCTTAAACACCAATTATTATTACTATCATCATCATCATCATCATCATCATCATTAATTTTACCATTTTGAAGGCTAGTGATCTAACACAAGTCTGTAGAGACACTGGTAATATTGGTTCAGGGAAGTGGGTCACCTTTTGGAAGTAATGAGTATTTCTTATCCTGGGGCTTCTGTTGCTGTATTAAAGCAGTAGTGTGGCTTACCTCTTTCCTTTTTCCTCCCCCCTCTCTCCTTTTCTTCATCTCCTTTTGTTGAATTTCCCTCTTTCATTTCTTAAACAATCTTTGTGATTGCCTAGACCAATTCATACATCTAGAATAACCACACTGTGTGAAAAACTTTATACTGACCACATCCACAATGACCTTTTCATCATTTACTAAAATATATTAATAAGATTAGAACATCGTGCCGGGCGGTGGTGGCACACGCCTTTAATCCCAGCACTTGGGAGGCAGAGGCAGGTGGATTTCTGAGTTTGAGGCCAGCCTTGTCTACAGAGTAAGTTCCAGGACAGCCAGGACTACACAGAGAAACCCTGTCTCAAAAAATAAAAAGGAAAATAAAGATTAGAACATCATGTCTTGGACATTGGGTGTTAGCAAGGGGTGAGCTATCAAGGTTTTTCTTTTTGGTTTTTTTTTTTTTTTCATAAATTTTAGAGACATAACAGTTGAATGCTTGGATATAAAGATGGATTTTTCTGAAGTTCAGTCTCTCTCATGGTAGTGGTCTTGAAGTTTTCTGTACAGTATACCATCTATCACTGTGGGAAATGAACACATGGATTTCCATGTCCAGCAGTGCTTTCTGCCACAGCTCTAGGAAGTCCATTCACATGACATCAGATGAGCAGTACCGCATTCCAGAGAGACACCTAAGAGCATGGCAACATTCATTCCGCCATTAGCATTAAGCTTTTAGTCTATGTTCATATCCTTTTCAGATCAGCATATATGCACATATGCATACATACCATTTGGATATGGTTTTTTGTTTGTTTCTTTGTTTCTTTGAACCACCATAGCGGTGACTATGAAACAATAAATTTAGTCCACTATTGTCTTGGAAGTTTGCCTTTATGTTACATGTGACAATCAGGCTTCATAGCTAAGCACACTAAATGCTAAGACTTATCTGAGTGCATGTGGCTAGAAAATAATTGGAGTCAATAAAGAGTAGCATAACCCTGGGTAAAAGCTTTTTTTACAAGTTTTAGGAAGCTCTCTAAATAATTCTTGGGCATTACCACTGAGATAGTTGCTAGGCACACAAAAGGGGCTGTGTATACCTTTAGAATGTCTTGATGTTATGGAAAAATAGAGATACAGGTAATTACAATGCAGCTTAAATATCTTGGGCATTCAAGGAGGACATCAACTAGTTGTCTGTGAGGATAGAAGCAGTGGAAGAGGGGAAAAGGACAATGGGTTTGGCATTGTCTCATGTGAAAATAATTCTATAGGATTGATGGATGGGTTGGAAATGGGGAGGCCTAGGATGAACAGATGAGGTGTGATAAAGTGTAAAGAATAGAACCTAGGCAGGCAAACACTGTCACCACGCTGCTCACTGTGTACCTCATTCTATTTTTCTATGAATTTGAAATTTTCGAATAAATGTTTGACAAGGACTTAGTTTCATCTCTTGCACAGCTATCATTCATTGAGTGCTTAGTGTGCCAGGCATGTTTAAGAGCTTTACATTATTTAGCTCATGTAATTCCTCCATTATATGCTCAAGTCCGGGAACGTCATTATCCCCATTTTCTACAAAGTCAACCACAGAGGAGTAGTTTATGTTCTAGCTTAGCCAGCAAGTGGGTAATTTAGAATAGTGGGCTGCTTCACGCCATCATTTTCACTCTGAACCTCTTCTGTTAGAGATGCTTCCAAAAAGGCTGTCAGGATGCTCTTCATGAAAGGGTGAGGTGTGGGAACATGTTATAAGTAAAATGGAGACTGTAGTTCACAGATCTGTTAAGTAAAAAGGAAGAAGGAACCATCCTGGTTGACACATGGATTATAAAGTACAAATCTTTTTTTTTTTTAAATAAAGTACAAATCTGTAAACAATGTATGTCATTGTCAAAAGAGGTCATCTGAGAGTGGATCTGCATGAATGGGTAGAATTTTGGCCTTACCAGATAGTTAATAGGAAGCCATTCAAGGATGTCCAAATGGAGCGCATTATGTTTAGATTTCCATTTTGAAACAGATATCCTGATATCACTGTGGAGAAGAGATTCGGACCTGATTTTTTTTTTCATTTTTTCTTCATTTGGTGACAAGGTTATAGCAAAGCAGAACAGTTTAAACATTGATACGTGGTACACATTAAAATATCTATGAGGGACATTTTGACTTTTTCATATTAAGTGTATCCTGCAAAAGCTCAAAGTAACTCTGATCCAATAAGGAACACGTTTAGCATTAGCAGGTTGTAGAGGGTTGGCTCATTATTCAGTTTAAGGTATTGATGGGAAAGCCAGTCATGCCTTGAGTTATGTATTTTCTCCTTTCCTTACAAGAATGAGTAACATTTGTTTCTATTGCTCATGATTTCTGGTAGAGATCACTTCTATGAATAGTTTTATGAAATCATTGACTTCTGATTCTGTGAAGGAGTTCAGAAATATAGTATTTCTTGAATGTCATTCATTGACACAACTTTCAGATTCTGTAAGAAATAACAATAAATGTGCATTTCAGAGAGAAAATTGAGATATGATTAATTATGGGCATTATTGAGATATATTAAAAAATACTCCGAGTTTAGCTGGTTATGGTGGTACACACCTTCATTCTAGCACATCGGAGAAATAGGCATGGAAATCTCTCAGAGTCCGAGGAAAGCCTTATCTACATGATGAGTTTCAGGCCAGCTTTATTTGCAAAGTTAAACTCTGTTTCTATTTTTTTTTTTTTTGTGGTGATTCATCACGGCAATAAGGTTTGAAGTTTTCTGGGTATATTATATACACAGGAGTGAAGTAGCAGGGTTGTGTGGGAGTTACATTTTTTTTTAATTTTTATTTTCTATATTCTATGTTTACATTCCAAAGGCCTTCCCCTTTCCCAGTTCCCACCCACCATAGTTCCCATAGTTCCTCTCCCCCCCCAACTGTTCCCCAATCATTCCCCCTCCCCCCTCGGTTTCTTTACTAAACTGGATGCAATCTTTACAGGCCCAGGGTCCTCTCCTTTCTTCTTCTTGGGAATCATTTGACTTGCTATTTGTGTCTTGAGTATTTAGGGCTTCTGGGCTCATTAATATCCACTATTTTTAACAATGAATTTAGTGAAGTTTTGTGGTTTTAAATTATCCTTTATTCCACCCATCTTAAATGATTAACTACAAAAGTAAATTCAAACTTCTCATTTATAATAGAAAAATATGGTGATCAAATCTAATATGACCAAGAACAGGACAAATTGACAGTGTCTGCATCTTAGTATACATTTAACATGTCATTAATACATAGAGCATTGACTAAAATCTGGAAGAATCATTTATACATAATGTGGTTGATATTTATTTTTGTTTTTCCTTTTTTTTCTTTCTTTTCTTTTTTTTTTTTTTTTTTTTTTGGTTTTTCGAGACAGGGTTTCTCTGTGTAGACCTGGCTGTCCTAGAACTCACTCTGTAGACCAGGCTGGCCTCGAACTCAGAAATCCGCCTGCCTCTGCCTCCCAAGTGCTGGGATTACAGGTGTGCGCCACCACCACCTGGCTTGATATTTATTTTCAATCATGAAGTAACAATTAAAAAACAAATTGTGTGTAATTCTATCTAGGTTCTTTATACTTATGCTTCACAAGAGGGTAAAAGTAGAAAAACTTTCCTCTATACTAGGAAAGTAGGAAAACACACACACACACACACACACACACACACACACACACTTATGCTTCACAAGAGGGTAAAAGTAGAAAAACTTTCCTCTATACTAGGAAAGTAGGAAAACACACACACACACACACACACACACACACAGAGAGACACACACTTATGCTTCACAAGAGGGTAAAAGTAGAAAAACTTTCCTCTATACTAGGAAAGTAGGAAAACACACACACACACACACACACACACACACACACACACACACATCACCCTATGGTCCTTAATTAGATCTTAGAACAGGGAAACAGAGAAAATACACCCAGCCAGAGAGTGCAGTCTATACTGATTCAATCTAAAACTTGAGAGTGTAGCTTGTATAGTAGAGGGTAATTGTGTGTCAGTGTTCAGTTCCTTGGTTTGGGTAATTGTATCATAGGTGTATAGGTGAATATTGCTTTTTTGAAGAAAAATATTTGGTATATCCTTGGAAACCCTCTTTACAGTTGAAATCAAACAATGCCTACTGTGTACTCTGAACTGATTTAATAAACATACTATAGTAGAGGAGGAATAGTGAGAGGTATAAGGAGTAGAAAATTAATATTATTAACATTTTATATTCTTAGATCAATATTGCAAAAGAATGCAGGATGACAATGTTACTCAATTTTTCCCCATAAGTTCTAAATTTGGAAATTCTTTTAAAAATCACAAATATATATATATATATATATATATATATATATATATGTGTGTGTGTGTGTGTGTGTGTGTGTGTGTGTGTATATATATATATATATATATATATATATATATATATATAATTTACCATGAGAGTGGTTGGATACTTAAAAGTACATGAGATTATGCAGCTGTACCATGTTCAGTATATAATGTTCACATTCCTAGAATAAAAGATGACTTCTGTGGTATTACCTGAATATATGGATAAAGGATGGGATAAGGTACGAATGCAGGCAAATGTTTTCCAAGGGAGACCTTTTAAATTTTCCACATGGAAAGACACCTGGACTCTGGCTTAATATGTGATCTAACTTGTCTTCTAATTGCAAGCATTTTCCTTTGTTTCTATAAATGAAATGAGGGAAACAAACATTTTAGTTCATTTTTTTTCAAAGTAAGTAGGAAAAGAAAAATGTATGCCTTACCCTGTTTCTCCACGCAGTATATGCTGCAATAGGCTGATCCATCCTAATCGACACTCTGTCTGCTCTAACCCCGCAGTAACCATGAATAAAGAACACTGTGAATTCAGCTCTGTTCTTGCCAATCCTTGTCACTGGGACATCTGCTTTATCATCTTGTCCTGTCTTCATCATTCTAATGGCAAGCAGTTGCCCTTAAAAATAACAACAGTTATCTATGACTCCTCTCATGCAAAAGCCTGAACAGGGATTTTTATAGTTGATGGAAGGGTTGCCAAAGAGTGAAATGAAAAGCCCCTGTCATACCTAGCGCCTATGCTCCCTGGAGCTGACCAAAGATTTCAGTTGCAGATCAGAGGCATTCATGATACACCACATTTGGAAACAGCTGATTATAAATAATAATGACCTTAGTGGATGATGAGAAATGCAGTAAACCTTGTCTGAGCCAGACAGGATGATGGAGGGGATAAAAAAGTATGGCAGAAAACCTGTAAGGGAAGCAGATGCTGAAAGGTTCATCTTGTACCCCAATAATTTAAATCAGGGATGAATTCAGTAGGTGCTCAATAAATATGTGTTGCCTCAATAAACAAAGGCAGTGTGAAACTGATTTTCTAACAAATGTTAGTGAATCACAGTGTGTTTATAACAAGTATCAACTATCTTCAAATGGTATCTATTTTAGAAGATGAGAATTCTGAGAAGAGAGCATAGAAAAAGATGCTCATCTATTTAGAGATAAGGACAGAGACAGAAAGAACATATATAAATGGAATTTAATTTGCCTATGAGTCATGTCTGTTGTGTTGGTGATGAGATACAGGAAGAGAACAATAAAGACTGGTGTGATATTAAGATATATTTTAGTCCTAATTATCCTTTTCCTTGAAAAGTACTAGTAAAGATTAACCTGATAATGTGACAATGGCTATAACAGACACGATGAGCCAACCAAATAATTACCTAGTTAGTTCTAGGAATGGGTTACCTCTTTGGAATTGTTAGCCAGTGATATCCCAACAACCCCAAAACCCTAAAGAATATTCCCAGTGTTCTTGCTTGCCCTCCAGAACCTTGACATAAAGACCACATGCTTGAGTTAGAGAATATGAAAGAATTTAGATAGTCTACACCTACAAGCCCTGTCCTTACATGCTAGTTTTCATGGAGCTAGAAGACACAATACACACCATCAAAGGAAAAAAGAAATCATCTGCCTTACTCATATGTGAACCCTGCAAGCTACCATAATGTCTGATATGATAAAGTATGCCCAGTGGTAAAATGGAGCACACATGTAGAAAGAAAGAAAGAAAGAAAGAAAGAAAGAAAGAAAGAAAGAAGGAAGGAAGGAAGGAAGGAAGGAAGGAAGGAAGGAAGGAAGGAAGGAGAAAGAAAGAAAACAATAAAAAATACTTCCTAGTGGTATGTACAGTCTACTGCACAACTTAAATCCATGAAAGCCATTGATATCAAGGTGAAAAAGGCAGTGGGTGGGAGCTGGAGAGATGGCTCAGCGGTTAAGAACACTGACTGCTCTTCCAGAGGTCCTGAGTTCAATTTCCTGCAACCACATGAGGGCTCACAACCATATCTAATGGGTGCTGATGCCCTCTTCTAGTGTGTCTGAAGGCATTGACAGTGTACTCACATATATAAAATAAATAAATCTTGATAAAAGGGGTGTGGGACAATATTGGTCATAAACCCTGGATCAGAACTGTTATTCTTCCAAGTAGACATGATATTAAAACTACTCTTAATGATTATCCTTATACCTGTGGATTAATTTTTACATCTGTCAAATTTCACCAAAGACCCACATCTAGTCAAGATTCAGGAGATAAGACACTGCAGAATGATCAACACCAAATGGGGTTTCTGTATCAAATGCCCTCCTAGCATGATGCAGGGTTCATTGAAGAAGATGAAGAAGAAAGATTTTAAGAGCCAGAGATATGGCAGGGTCCTCCGGAAGGATCGTGTCCAGTTTTCTGAGGAACTGCCAGACTGATTTCCAGAGTGGTTGCACCAGCTTGCAATCCCACCATCAGTGGAGGAGTGTTCCTCTTTCTCCACATCCTTGCCAACACCTGTTGTTTCCTGAGATTTTAATCTTAGCCATTTTGACTGGTGTGAGGAGATTCCCTAGCATGTAATAAGGATACATGCTCCACTCTGTTCATAGCAGCCTTATTTATAATAGATAGAAGCTGGAAAGAACCCAGATGTCCCTCAATGGAGGAATGGATACAAAAATTGTGGTATATATCCACAATGGAGTACTATTCAGCCATTAGAAACAATGAATTCATGAAATTCTTAGACAAATGGATGGAGCTGGAGAACATCATACTAAGTGAAGTAACCCAGTCTCAAAAGAATACCCATGGTATGCACTCACAGATAAGTGGATATTAGCCTAGAATCTTGGGACACCAAAGACACAATCCACATACCAAATGATGTCCAACAAGAAGGAAGGAGTGGACCCTGGTTCTGGAAAGGCTCAAAGCATCAGTGTAGGGGAATACCAGAACAGGGAAGTGGGAAGGAGTGGATGGGGGAACAGGAGGAGGGAAAAGGGCATATGGGACCTTTGAGGCAGGGAACCACGAAAAGGGAAATGAAATGTAAATAAAGAATATATCCAATAGAAAAAGTATATCCAATTAAAAAAGAGCCAGAGATAGTAGGTAAGTAGAGGAAAATGTGTTTGGAGAACACAAGGCAGTTGTAAATATGAACTAATGTGGCTATAATGGCATGTGTAAGACTTGTTTAAATTCAAGCTCGACAGAATTTCAGTATCATGGATAGAGATAAATATGAAGTCTCAACTCTAGGTGAGAAGCTGTTGAGAGAGGGAGAATCAGTTTGTTTTTTATGGGTGTAACCGCTGGTAGGTTGCCTATAATTCAATGGATGGTCATACATCCAAGAGTATATGAGAGGAACAAATATGAGAGAAAACAATTTTTCTTTTCAAGGTTATGTTTCAAAATCTAAAGTAACTTTGAAAGGACAGTGTTGTATACTACCGCAGTGGTGTCTGCGGAAGGGACACTCATCTGGCCATTGTGTTTTCTTAGCTTTCAGAAATCCCATCATTCTGTCTTCCTGTCAGGGTTTCTTCCATGGGAACCTTTGATATAATAGTAATTGTCTGCAATTGGGGACTGTTCTGTACATGTAAAGACATTGGATAGCCAGACCATGCAACTACCAGTTGTAACAAACACACATCATCTTTCAAAACTTTCCGTCTATATTGGAATGAAAATGGAAAGTTCTTAGGGTAAAGATTATTGGTCACTTCTTGGGTGATTAAAAAAAAAAACAATCAGCAGTTGATTTTCAGTCTTTATAATACTAGTAAGAAATACCCATTGTAAGACACTTTTACTCTATACACATAAAAGACACATATATAGGTACATACATACATACTGTATACATACACAAATACACATGTAAAATTAATACAATCAGTTTACCAATATCCACTCAAAATATCTGAAAAAACTACTTGTAGTTGCAGCATCCATTAAGTCATAAGCCAGTTTAGTCTCATTTGGACATATTTTCACTTGGATTGTTTACTCCAGAAAATTTTAATTTTCTGAAACTAGCCCCTCATGGTTATTATTGCAGAAATATGATAGAAATTTGGAAATGAACATGGCCACAGACTTCCTTTTAAAGACTAGATCCTTTAACACGTGTCTTGTTTATATAATTATAGGTCTCATTATTTCTGTTTGGAAAAGAAATTTTAGTCTCTGCTATATAGATTGTCATTCCAGAGGTGTCCTGGGCAGTAATTTTTTAAAGATTCCCTTCTTTTGAAAATTTGTTCCCAGCTGGACGAAAGTCATAGTTGTCTCAGCTTTTGACTCAGACTTTTAGTGAGAGAAATGAAGAAGAAGAAAACACGTCCCCTTTCTGGAGGATGCAATGAGAAATTGTATGCACATCTGGTGACTCACTGCTGAAGATTCCAAAGCATTTAAAAATATTGATTAAGTCTCAACCTGTTGGGAAATTGTTGCCAGAACTTTCCTTTTGTCCTTAGAATTGCTGAGGCTCTGAGCTTTATTTAACTTGCTGAATCTTGAATTATGGCCAGAAAGAGATCTCAGGAGCCCTGTTCCCCAGGTTCTTATTATTCTTGACAAGAGGTGTTAAAATTGCAGACTTTTCAACACACAAACAAAATGTAGAATCATACAATTTCAATGCAAAGATATATGGACATATACCATACACAAATATACATATGTGTGTGTGTGTGTATAAATATTTCAAAATAGATTCAGATTCAGAAGTGATATATTGTTTTATTTTTGTAAAATTAATTTATTTGTAGTTACTGTTTGGGGTTTTCCCTGTCTCTCTTCAGCATATTTATTTCAGCATTAATTGGCTTAACATGAAATCAAAAAGCGTTCAAGGTTTAGCCTTTTATTCTAAACCACTTCATGTTTTAAGTGGTATGTCTCAAGGGAAAGATGTATGAAGAATTCGTGGTCCTTAGAAATTTTTAGTTAGAAATTATCACCTGCCATTAAAAATAAGTGCAAAGCATATGATGTCAAAGTGAATGTATCACATACCAGAATCAACAATGAATCAATGTAATTACCATCCAAGCTGAGCATGAATGGAACCCAAAACCAATTAAGCTATTTATTTCAACTGTACCACTGAATAAACACTTTAGTATTTTAATTTGCTCCTCTTTTCATATGCTCCAGGAGTAGGTTTTGCTAAGATGACAGAGACGTACAGTTGCTATTTAATTAAACTATTTTTGTCAGTACCTCACAGAAGCTACGTAATTAGATGTGATAAAGTCTCAGTAACAATGATCCTGGTAAGAACTACAAATGTGGAATTTTTACCAGTCAGATTTACAATATTCATCAAATTGCAACGCCCAAAGAATAAAGGAAGTAGGTTGACTTAAAAAAAAAAAAACGGATTTGGAAATACTTGCAAATATGTGTTGAACCAACTTGAGGTAATTAACTTTAGGATAATATTAGCAGAGGATAATTGCTGTCCTTTTGTTCCTGACACAGCGCTGTGTTACCACTAACTAACATCAGGTTTCAGTGCTGGAGTTGATGAGGATGCTGGAATATTTAGGAAACACATCTGTTACTAGGCAAGTATCACATAGGAGAGCGTTACTTATTAACAAAGCTATAGTGGGGTCTTGACTTACCTGTCACCTGTTGTCTGAGATCAGGGTCAAAGCCATGAGACACAGTGGTTTGTGGTGAAGTAGAGCACGAATGCTTCCCGCAGGAGACAAACTAGTGACTAAGATGGCCACCTCTCTATTATTACTTAGTATAAGAAGGAAAGCTGGAAAAGTCTAAAGGTGTAATTTAGTGGTAGAGCACCTAGTCTGGGCCTGATCGTCAGGACTACTAGAAAAGAAACAAAAACCTGTTAGGATAAATAAAGCAGGACTCTACCCATAAAAACACAAAGATCTGGTCATTGGCATGAAGGTGGCAAACTTTGACCCTTCATCTAGATGTTTTATTCTTGAGTATTGTTAGTTATACCCTCACCCCTCACCCCAACCTGCCTTTTGTTTACCCTTCCACATAATCCCCAAGATTTCAGTGTATTAAGTCCTATGAACACTGGATTTTTCCTATAAACATCTGGAAGCCCCTGTGGCAAACACAAGTTACCAATTTCAGATTGGGTAATCAAAATTTCATTTCCATAGCTAGACTAGCATTGAATTAGTAGTAGTGATCCTCCTGCGTCAGTCTCAAGAGTGTTGTCCATTATATTCCACTGAGAAACCCACTTTCTCCTTCTTGGAACAGTCTTTGCATGACTCTTCCAGAAGTCCTCCACAGCCTTGGTCAGTGTTTTTTTTACTGTATAGATAGCTGTGTGTTGTGTGTTTTGCTCAAAGGGTGAACAGGTTTGATCTGAGATCCAGGTTGATTTTCTACTCAAGTTCTCTGAGAGGTACACATTTGTGTGTTATGATAACCAAGACACAGAATGGAAGTGTCATGTTGTAGTCGATGACCTGTGCTTTCCCAGTAAACTTCAGGTGTGTGTTTTCCCTTCTCGAAAAAGCTCTTTAACTACAGGTACTCTGCGTGATGTGGGAGTTGAATCTTGCAGGCACATTAGCCTTTTAAAAAATGGCACATGTTTTCAAAAGAATGTTTATACCCCGAACTCAGACTTGGGTCAAATTTACACACATGTCTTCAAGGGCCGGAAAGAAGCCCACACAAGCATCATTAAGACTAGCAGAATTCTGATAAAGAATAGGAAATATGCGCCATTTAAAAATACATTCTGATTCTAAAATCTCCCTCTTGCCAAAGCAAGCCGGGTTATAAGGTTCTGGTTTGGGAAACCCGAGCGCGTTTTGCCAAGCAAATGCAATAAAACAGTCTACGTCAGCAGCCCCTTTCAGATTCCTAGGCTTAGCAAGAAGCTTGCCGGACCCTCTGCATGAACATCCTGTTCGTTGGTCATTAGAGAAGTACATATAGGTGTAGAAAACACACCATCGGGAACGGATTTAATCCGACCTGTCTTCCCACAGACTAAACTCGAAAAGAATACACATAAACACATTGCATCAAATCCTTAGGGGAAATAACGCTGCAGCCTGCAGCCGCTCTGGGAGATGCTGAGAAACCAGAACAGACAAACCAAATCATCGTAGGGCAAACCCACCATATGTAGCAAACAACCAGTGCAATTATATTCTGCAGTTGAGGAATTACATAAATTGCCCACTGGGAAGGAAGCCTTAATCTCCACCCCTCCCAGGAAATCTACAGACAGCTGTGTGCTGTCTCTGTGCCTTTCTGAAAGGTTCAACAGATTTGATCTGAGAACCAACTTGATTTCCTAATCAGGTTTGATGTGAGAGACCAGTTATAGATGTATGTGCGTCTTTGATTCTTACGCTAATTACGTCGATCCTTTCGGGAGCACAACCACGGAGCTGGGTCCTCCTTGATTAATGCTGGCAGAGAGCCACGCAGCGCGCAGCGGAGAGCGGCTCAGCAGCTTCAGTCCCAGCTGAGAATATGGTCCCATTATCTCCCAGCTGCCTAACCAATCCATAAGGGCCTGTTCTGCGTGGATGATCAGAGTAGTGGAAGGAGGGACTTGCTGAGAGCTGAAATCTCTGTTTGATTTGCTGTAACATGTAAGAGGAACCGGGAAGTTTTACTTTACAGTCTGTAAGTACCAAGTTCTCCCCCAAACCCTCTCCCTGTAGGCTTCAGTATGAATGCGATTTTCCAAGATCTGTTCCAATTTCTGTTCCTTGCGCTTGGTTGAAGGAAGGTGGTGAGAGAGCTATCTATTTAGCGCTTGCTATTTCTGTCAAATCGTAGATAACTGACACATAACAAACAAATCAGAATCTTTCCAGAATGCTTTTCTGGGAGTTAAATATAATTGACTTTATTTTTAATTTGCAAGTAGGGGTGTGTTATCTGTGGTGCCTGGAGTGGTCAGAATATTTCTTTATGTTCTTCTTTAACCCAGCAAGAAATTTTTAAGGCTAATGTGTATGTGAAAAGATCATTGTGCAGGCAGATATTTTAGAATAGCAGGTCTTTTTATTCCCAAACTTTAAGGTAATTTATTTTGTCACTAGGAAATGCACAAACAGGAAAGATTCATAGTTTGTTTTTCTGTGGTTTGTTTTGTTATGTTGCAACAGTTGCAAGTGTTTAGAAACTTTTCCAAAGGAAAGTTGTATAAGTCTGAAATATATAAGTGTGTAAAATATATAATTCCATTTAGGCAGCAATTTAAAAGGTGATAAGTTTTGGTTTTTAAGCAAAAACATTTCAAAATAAGTCCATTTGCAATCAATATCAACTTAGGATTTGTTATTCACACAAGATGAATTGACCGTAGCTTGCTATTAGAAATTAGTATAGTTGATGTTGTTTGCATGGTATCTTTGAAATGAGCATTGACTCAGTGAAATTAAAGATTGTTATCATTGTGGAGAAGGATTTATAGAGTATTTTTATATATTGGTTTTCCTAACATATATACAAATGACACTTTGTTTTTTACTGGATTAAAAGTAGAATAATTGAACAATTGCAAGAATGAATTTTAGTCAAATTCATGAACCACTGCCATCAGGAACCAGGATTGGTGGATACTACCAAGAACTTGAAGCCATTCGTAGCCAAATACTAGAACTCTGCTTCCCACAGTGAGCCCCAAACCAGCACGGAGCTCTTAATTTCCAGAGTGGAAATAGAGTTCACCTAAACAGGCAGTAAGTCTCAAGGCAGAGGAGAGACCGCATGCAGCCTGTGAAGTATGAAACGGTATCACGGAAGAGTATGTTCTCTTTTGATTTGGTAGAGGAGAACAATCAGAGAAGACTCAAAATGGCTGCTTGAACTCAGGTATTCTCAGAGTTTTAGGTTTGGAAGAAAAATAAAAACAAACAAACAAACAAAACCCAAAAGAACTCAACATGCCTGTAACAAGAGTGAGTTTTTGGACAAATGAAGGCATGAAAGAATATCTATGATAACTCTGAGCCTTGTACTATCTCAGTTCTTCCGTGACTGAGAACTCTGGACCCTGAAAAAAGTAAGTTCCTTAAGGGTCAGACACTGAAATCAGAAAAAAAAAATCTGGCTGGATTTGATACTCATCTTTTCCCTAGATGAAGGAAGAGTCTCAGACCATAACTGACTTTTGGGTGTGATGATTCTGAAGTATGCAATTTTGTTTTTAAATACTTGCTGATATTTATCTTTCTCATTCAAATTCATGGTCTTGGACAAGACCTTAAGATTTCCGTTGCTCTTAAACAAATGTTTGATCTCTAAATAACTACTTTAGTTAAGGCTGTGTTTGATATTTTTCCTATTCAGGCTCCCTACCTACCTCTGCCCTCTCTTAACAGTAAATTTTGCCTTCAGTAGAGTATTGTGCTCACATAGTCAAATTTTATAATTTTTCCTTTGAACATTTTGAAAGTTCAAATCATGTGTATGATTTCACTCTTGGTAGTCAGTTATAAATCTCAAAGTGGTATATGCAAGATCTAGTTAATATGCTGTGACTACTCCTTTCAAAATGTTTGGGATTATTTTTTAAGTAGTGGGAAACTGTATTGTTGGTTGTGTTTAACCTGTTTAAAGAAAAGTAGGGTGAGTTTAAATGCTTTAGGACTTGTTTTAGGGTCTGCTGGTTGGACAGATGGGGAATCCAGATGGGTATTGCATACACCTTTTAAGAGGTGCTTTTAAAACCATGGTGATTTGATTGTTCTTCAAAATAAGTTTAAAATGCTATAAAAGAGATGAACAGACGAGTCCTCATTTTATGTTCAAAGGAGTGTGTCTCTGGATATGTTTGCATATATGTAATCCACCCTGCTGTCCTATAGACAATATCTCTGCTACACAAAATACACTATCTCTTCAGCTCCTCAAAAGTGGTGGTCTTGAATAAAATGGAAGAATCAGGTGAGTACGGATGTGCCAGCAAAGAAAGCTGTATTTGCTCAAACTTTGTGCAACAACAACAACAACAACAACAAAAAAGACCTTTATAACACTCTGAACTGTGTTTGTAAGCACGGCCTCTTTGCAGACAGATTTTAACTTAGTGTCTTTAATAGATTGGACCAGGCTCTGTGAGATGAGTCATGAAATTCTGTGATATACTCTTACAAGTAAATATTTTTAAAAGGGAGTATAAGTGCATAAAATAAAGAGTTTAATACTTTGGGGTAGCTATAAATTTTTGCATGCATGGACTATGAACTAACCAAATATGTACTATACAGGTTTTTCTCTAGTAACATGACTGTTTGATGTACATTATTTGATGTAGGACTATTTATACTGTTTTATCTCCCTGTATCTCAGTATCCACATACAAACTGATGTCATTTGTAAGGTCCTTTCTAAGTTATAGAAGCCTATGAGGATGCCTCATTTTAACCGTGTGATTAACATTCTTCCAATTACCTTAGGAAGAGGAAAGAAAATGGAATATTGTTGTCCATTTAACCAAGATTCTAGCAATCCTCCTGCCTCTGCTTGTCACCTGTGTGGATTATGGATATTCACAGCCCTACCTGCCTTTTTCTCATTTCCTGGTCCTTGTCTCAGTAGACCCCTCTCATCAAATATACCCAGTGGTTCTTATACCCAGTGGTTCTTAGTCTCCACCTTATTTTCTGTTCCCTGTCTTGTTCTTTTTCCACCGAGAGTTGTTCTGGAGTCAGGACTTCAGGAACAAGTTGTCCTCACCTATTATTCCTTGCATAACATGCTGGTTTCTTTCTTCTAGAAGAAAGTTTATTGAGGTGAAAATAATATGCTGGCATACTAGTTTTATGTGCATTAGATCTCTCTCTCTCTCTCTCTCTCTCTCTCTCTCTCTCTCTCTCTCTCTCTGTGTGTGTGTGTGTGTGTGTGTGTGTGTGTGTGTAGCATATTCATGCTATGGATGCTATGGTGTTTATATAAAGGTCAAAGCAAAACCTTGGGTGTCTGGCCTTATCTTGCAGCTTATTTTATGGCTGTGCCTGTTCGTCCTTTGCCAATAGGTTACATATAATGTCTAGCTGGTGAGTACCAAAGGAATTCTCCTTCCATCTCACTGTAGGAATACTGAGATTAAAGATATGTGCTATCATGCCCAGCTTTATGTAAGCCGGCGAATTCAAACTCAAGACCTCATACTTGTATGCCATGTGCTTTATGTAACAAAGCCATCTCCTAGTACCATCCACTGCATGTTCTTAGTCTCAGACATGTAAGGAGAGAAAGCCTCTAAAAGTTCTAGTTGTTTATAGATACCCACATACATTTTGAAAATAAGAATAATATCATATATGTAAAAAGATGCTCAAGCAAGACTCAGTTTTATGTATTTAAATAAATCACTTTTCTCATTAAATGTGCAATTCTTCCATGTAAAAGCTCACTTCTATGCAACTGGATATTTTCCCATTTGATAGGAGGCAGGGGGCAATCAAATGACCCCATTTTCCCCCATGAAATTACTATTTTGTCCAACTATATGGAAGATAAGTTTCAGGTCCATGCCAAAAAAAAAAATCATATAAGCAACTTTTGGAAATTTAAGTGACATTAAATAAAATACTCACTGGAGAATTTGCTTATAACTGTTTAATTGTCATCCCAGAACTATGCATGGCCAGATAAGCTTCTCAATCACAGTGGACAGAGGATGAGATTACTAAACTTATCAACAATACTTTGTGAGCTTCTTAATATGTCTAAGCCAAATGAGAAGTAAATTTCTTGTGTGAGATGCAAACTTGGCTACAGATACTGCAATAGGCTAAATCAATTCAGGGTTTCTATTTGTAGTGCAAGGATTGTAGACTTTATGCTTTTCTCACTATTAAATGAAATGAAATATGCCCTGGCTATATAGATGGAATGACACAAACAATTACAGACTAATGCTGTACTTAACAGTTGACACTGTCTGTGTTTATGGAGTTTTATTTTTTTAAAAATCTCTATAATTGATGCTAAGTAGCCATCTGAAGATGGTAATAGCTCAGAAGTGTAACTCTTCTACATCAGAATTATGTTTGATAGCTTTTTAATATTAGTTGGAATAATCATTTTCCTCTAATTTTTTTCCATTAGTAAATATCAGTATGTAAAGCTGACTACTCTGGAGTTTGAATGTGAATGTCATCCCTTACTGCAGCTGTAGACTATGTTTCATGTCTCCATGCAGAAGATAAAATTAATTTTCCAAATCCCATAAAGCTCAGTAGATGTCTGAGCTTTTAAGGCAGCAGGTCAGTTGTAAGTGAAATCTGTAATGAGAGTTAATTCATCTGTATTATAGTTGTGTGTTCTTCTATGAGCAAAGTGATTTGTGTCCATGGACTATTTCAACACACACACACACACACACACATACACACACACACACACACACACACACACACACACGCGCGTGTGTGTGTGTGTGTGTGTGTGTGTGTGTGTGTCCTTGATTGTAAACTTAACCCACAGGGTTAGAGCATTATTTTATTTTGGGAATTAAACCAGCATTTCTAAAGACTTGAGATGTTTGATCAACTTAATTATTAACTCCATTGGTTTTATTTTCTGCATATTTAAGAGAGTAAAATTATAAACTGTACTATGGCTCTAGATTTCAGAGCTGGTTTCCCTTGACTTTGTGCCTAGGTTATCAAGAAATACACATCTTTCTGCATTTAACTATGGAATCTCTGTTGTTCTGAAGGTGGAATGATTTATTGCTGTGAGGTTGCATAAGAAGTTGAGAAGAAAGTGGGTTTTTTGTTGTTGTTGTTGTTGTTGTTGTTGGTTGATTGCTTAATTTTTAACAGTTAGATAGGAAATGCTGAGTTACACATTTGAAAGCAATAGCAGAATTTATAGAAGCTAACTGTGAGTCAGGCATTAGATTTCAGGCTTGGCAGGTGGAAATTTTATATTGGTGGATAGAAATTTGAGTGCCCTTTAAGGAAAAAAGAAATGTAATTGTGATAGTAGAGGAACGGGTGTAAGTGTATTGTTGTTAAAACTGTTAAGACTTTGGCCCACAAGTGAAAGTAGTGAGGGAATGAGTGAAAAAGGTGCTACATGAGGGCATTGGGACTTATCCCAGAAGAGTTGGTCTGGGCATCACTGAGTTACTCTCTACATAATTAAGAAATCCGGATCAATGGAGACATGCTGAGAAAAAGAAATGCTTTTGGCTCTCAGCTTTGCTAGCTGGCAATTTTTAAAAAGACAATTATTGTAAATAAAGTGGTTGTTGCAGTACTAGATTTGGATTTCCTTAATGCAACGAGGATTTCTAGACAAATGTGAGGGTACATCCTGTCTGGTTGGGTGACGGTTTGTAAACAAGTTTCAGTGAAACTGTGCAGCTACTTTTACAGATTGCGAGTCAGTCTTCTTGACCCATTTCCTAATTTTGATTTTTTTTTATCCACTGAATTACTCCCTTTGTACATTAGCTGAAATGGTTCTAGGAGATTGGGTGAGGAAACTGATTCCCAGGAGGCTGATTTTATTAAATCAATTCCATTTCCCAGGAAGTAAATTTACAGTTCTCAGTGTTGGATGGGATTATAACACCACTCTACTGAATGGCATCTTGCAGTCTTCCCATCCCTTTCCCCCCAACCAAGTGTCTCATTAAGATTAATACATCTACAATTGCCAGGGATTGGATAAATGACATTATCTATTGAACACAGTCCTTTTCAAGAATGTAGTCTTTAAGCCGATTAGGATTCCATGAATGTTTGTGTCCCTTTATGATTGGGAAAGCTGTTCATACAGAGACAAAATGTCTGACGTCATGGGCAAAATCAACCACCATCTCCCAGAAGAGAATAAATCATGCATTCAAATATGTTTGCTGACATTTTGTGGTATGAGTGTAAAGTATGAATCTGGTCACTTAAGGGGTGTGACTCTGATCCTCTCCAGTAGTCTGGCAGTGTGCTTAGATGGACAGCAACTGCGTTAGACTTCCATAGCCAGTCCCTTGTGCACCCCCTCTTCTACCTATCCACATGTGTATTCAGTTGGTTGTGGTGGTTAATCTCTCATGCAGTTTACTAGTCCTTGTTTCAAGTGCCTTGAGAGGCATACAAGTATGTTTAAGAGATGGGAAAGCATTAAAAGTAAACTTCCTTTCAAATTATGGATTATTGTTGGGAGTTTAGTGTATACTTTGATGGTCATGACTATGAACATCCAAGATATGATTATTGAAAATTCACAGTGTTTGACAAAGATTATAGTAATGTAACACATAGGCAATCATTCTTTTCCCACATTGTTTTCACAGTGTGAGGATCCTGTTTGAGAGGCTCATGAAAGTAATAGACTACAGTGTTTTTAACTTGAGGAACTTTCATAATTTTATATATCACAATCTTTAATCTCAGCATAATTCAGAAAAGAGAGGACCATGTTGAAAGCCTGGTTAAGGACCTGAAAATTCCACTGAAATATATATTTGGTAAACTCCAGGCTTTAGTTTGCAAAAAAAATTGATATGACTTCATCTAGTAGAATGTTGAAGTCAGTAAGATATATTTAATAAATATGTTCAAAGAAGTTTCTATACATACACGCACACACATACATACACACAAAGTACATTTTCTTTCATATATAATTACTCAGCTAGCACAGAGCTAAGTTCTGACTTAGCTAAGTTCTGATTGTGAATTTAACATTACCAATAATAATCAGTTTTAAAATAATCTTGTCTTACAGAAGTTCTTGATGCTGCAATGATGAACTATAACTTTCCCTTCTCAAAGTCCCAAAGTAGGTCTGAGAATTCAGTGTTAAAAAGTACATGATTCATCTCAAGTGGAGGCTCCAAGGCCTGACTCTATTACTGTTGCTATGGTGTACTTATAGACAGGAGCCTAGCATGGCTGTCCTCTGAGAAGCCCAACAAGCAGCTGAGACAGAGGCAAATACTTACTACTCAATCAATGGACAGAAGCTGGGGATCCCTGTGTTAGAATTAGGGAAAGGCTGAAAGAAGCAGAGGAGGATGGCAACCCCATAGGAAAACCAGCAGTCTCAACTAACCAGGACCCCTGTGATATCTCAGACACTGAGGCACCAAACACTAGCTGGCCTAGACCCAGGACACATATATAGCAGAGGATTGCCTGGTCTGGCCTGAGTGAGAGAAGAATCTTGTCTAACCCTGGAGAGACTTGAGACTCCAGGGAGTGGGGAAGCCTGAAGTGGCGAGTGGGCTGTGTGGGTGTGTTTTTGGAGGATAGGGAGTAGGGGTAAGTAGGACTGGAAGGAACATCCCCTTGGAGACAGGGAGAGGATGGGATGAGGAATGCTTAGAGGGCAGGCATGGAGTGGAGCAATGGCTGGGCTGTAAAAAAAAAAATGAAAGTAGCAATAATAATACAAAAAAAAAGCACAAGAAAGAAGCCTTATTTTACACATACCTGTTTTGTTTATTTTTAACTTGTATTGCCTTCCTCCATAGAGAAATGAAGAGACAAAGAACTGGCACGACATAGTGTTTATCTATTGAGCTGACATAAAAGGCATTTGTAGAAAAGTAGATAAACTATATGAGAAACGGAAGGCAGATGAAAGCTAACTTAATGCAGCCTGCTACACAAAAATTTCTAGCCCTGACACACTGTCTGGGTTGATAAGCAGGATTCTTTCTCTGGCTTTGGAGTGAGGGAGTATGCCTTTGCAGTTGGATGTGCTTTTTGTAAAGCAAAGAGAAAGTCATCGTGTCCTTCCTTCACCATTGATTTTCAAATATCCGTGGCTCATAATAATCATTATGGTTGTCAAAGGACAAAATGGCAACAAATTTAGCAGTAGATCTCATTGATTTTTATTTGCAACTCATGAATTATCTCTCACAGTATTTTGAACAGTAGACTGGTGAATTCTGCACAGCTGGGAATGAACCATGTGCTTTGTAAGATGGAAACAAGCAGGAAGAAATAGAATTGACTGATATCAGGTTACCTTGTTTTTGAGGATTAAAGCAGGAAGAATGAGTGATTTGCTGACTCCGGTGAGTTGGAATCTCTTGTTAGGAAAAATTAGTTTGAAGGCCAGAGCCTCCTTCCTTGAGACTGCAGTCTGGAGCTGCAGCATTTAGCTTAGCTGACTCCGATTTCTTGGGGTCTGATCTGATAGGCTTGGAGTACGGGCTCAGTTAAAATCAAAAGGCTCTTAAGAGTTTTATACATTATTCCAGAGTGACACATGTCCAAGTGTAACATTAGAGCATTCCTCAAAAAATGTCCCTAATTTTCTCTGTGTTAAATGATAATGCCTAACTGATGAGGAAATAGTGACATGGAGACTTGGGATCATAGGCCTGCCTGGACATGATCTATAAATTGTCTCAGAAGTTCCTATTCTGATAGGCCAGATCAATCCATGACAGAATGACCAACTTTTCATGCTTTGGAATGAAAGCTAGCAGAGCCCCATACACTTTTCTCTAATAAAACAGTCAGGTCAGATTCTATGTATATGCCTTATAGTTTAAACTCTACTGAGAGTCAGAGACACCATACCAGAGGCCTGCAGAAACAAGACCAAAAAGAAGAAAATTATGAGGTAGACCAGTTGTTATTCAATAGACAAGCCACATGGTCTGTTTATGACTCTGTATAAATGACGATGCTAAATTCTGTTGCCATATAAAATCGTGTGGCCAGGTGTGGGCACATCCCATAGATTATAAATATTGTTGTATATGCTTAAAATTTAAAAAGTTAAGCATATCTTTTAACTTCCTACAATCTGGTCTTTAAATTCTTATAAAATTTTGGGATATCTCATGGCTAGTGTAGAAAACATGAATGTTCATAAGGTAAAGACACATGAATCTGACCTAAAAGGAAAATACTACAATTACTGTGTAGACTTATAGAGAAAAAAAATGGAGGGTAAAGTAAAGCAGGTAAGAGTTATTTACAAGGCTATTTTATATCTTAATATATCCTAGTCATTTTCATTTCATAGTAGTAAGATTTAAAAACTCATATTTTACATATCCTTAATTAAACAGGATTTAATAGTATGTATGTGGTGCAATATTTGAATAATTCAGTTTATTAAACTGTAATTTCAGTTATTGATCTTATTAACATATTTAACTTTTTTTGAACTTAGGCCTGAATATCATAAGTCATGTACTCTACTATTAAAAGTCATACCACTTTTTATTTCTTCTTATGTATCATTATTCTGTTATATAGCCCATGGAATAATGGAGCAAATAGAAGATATATATATGCACAGTATATATATATATATGCACAGTAAGATGATTTAATATATATAGGCACAGAAAGATGATTTAATATTAAGATATTTTGACAAAGGGTATATTCTAAATTCTATTTCATTACAATATATATTTTAGAAGGTGTGTCTGCTGAAGGTAAATTAAAATAGTTTTTGTCATACTGTGTAGTGAATAGAATTACTACCCTGCATTCATTCAATAGCAAAATATTACTATGTATTTATTATCATGTCCTGGGGGCTAGCGATCAAAATAAAAAGCCAGAGTCTGAATTGCCTTCTGAGAATATGGATATTCTAATGATATACGCATCTGGATAGGAAGGGCAAATACATGCTCTAAGAAGATATCAATAGTTCTAGCGTAGCTTTTCTCTCTTTTCACTACTTCCTGTTAGTCCTGTACACTATTTCTTTCAGAGGAATACACATGTGTGCTAAGTCAATTCCATAGGGCCCATATGAAGTGCAGGACTGTTTTCCCAGATATTTCTGTGAACCCCAAATGGGCTGAAATTACAAGTTGAAGCACAGTGTATTTAAAGGCTTTGGTAAGTAGGTCATGGAACTACCAAGGCAGATGTTTAAACTTCTGCTATTTTGTTTCAGCAAACAAAGCTTGACACTGCCAATTCAACAGTTCATTCATTTTTAAGATACTTTCATATCTACCTGCCTTAAATGATCCATTGACCACACAGTATTTTTAAACCCATTTAGAACTCTCTAGATCAGAGAACAAGTCTCTTTGGTGGATAAGATTTTAAGTAAAGTTGAATAAATATGTATGAAAATATTTTCATCTTTTTGAAACAAGATGTTTTATAACTGCAAAGCACTATTACTATTAAAGATAATAATTTAGAAGTAAATATTATAGCAACTAAACTCAAAGAAGCTTTTAGTGAACTATTTCCATTTCAATGTGTAAGAAGAAAATTGGTACTAAAACACAGTGTCCCTCTGCCATGTAATTTTGATTCCCCAAGTCTATTGACTTTTTCTAACTTCCTTTTGACAACTCAGGAGCTGACTTAAGCTTTGAAGTGGCCCGTTGGAAAAATGTACAAAAACAGGTGACAGCTTTACATTTCCCCCTAATATCTGGCTTCTTGGGCATTATGAAATGACAACTGTGCCAATTTCTGATATAACTTTTCAGAAACATCAAAGCAGCCATGCTTATCACTAAGAGCAGTTAGGTTTGATCTTTGGCAAAGTATTCTTGACCCCATGTAATTCTAGTAAATCGCAGGAAGGGTGATTCCTCTGTAAGGTCTATGGATATAGTAATTTCCTACTTGCTCCCTAATAAAGACAGAGTATTCAGTGACACATTTCACCATTATTGGGAAAACAAGTCACCTCCTAAAATGATTGGATTTGGTCTGCTTGCAGCCTTTATAAGAAATTAATTATATTTAAATATACTTTCAGGTATAATATGTAATTCAAGATATATAACTATATAATATCTAATGTCCCTGTACATAATATATTCATGAACTACAAGGAACTTTGTGCAAGCATAATATACTTTAGAAGTCTGAGATAACTGTATACAAATACTTTGCCATTAACTGAAGCATTGCTCCATCATTCATGATAATGTATGGCTTTGTGTAGAAATAAGGAGGAAAGAAGGAAGGAGAGAGAGAGAGAGAAAGAGAGAAGAGAGAGAGAGAGAGATCATAGATGATAAAGTCCATATACAATGTAACTCACTAACAGGATACATATTTTATTTTATTTCACTTTTATTTTATTTCATAATATTACCTATAAGGTTTTATCTTTAATATTCAGACATCCTTCCTTATTAATATAAAATAAAATATAAATAATATAATATAATTATAAATATATTATATAATATAAGGCTCCAACAGGTCAAATTAATATAGTATCTTACTTTAATTTTTTATGGTTTTAAAGGAAGGTATATTTATTATTGGCTTTCACTGTATATTTAGCAGCAAGTACAGCACTCTATCATAAGGAACAATTACCATTAATTTCAGTAATTTTTGAAGACCTGGATGTCTTAAGCATTAATCAAACTATTCTTCTGAGCATATATGTGTTAATACTTGGGTGTCAGTGATACAGCACACTGTTTCCCACTTAAATTGTGATAAAGAAAAGACCTTACCAGGTCACTACCCAAATTTTGGTTTATATTACATAGAATAAAATGTCATAGGTACTTGTTTTCCTCCAGTCATTCACAAAGAAGGTAAGGTAGTATTTTAAAGTCAAAAAACCATTTTACTCAGTATTAACAAGGCAACAAGGTACCAAGCCTTTCCATGGAGGCTCGAGAAAATAATGCAGTTTAAATACACTGGCCTTTTTGACATTTGAAGCCCAATAGGGAACTGTTTTAGGCTAACAATTCTACCCATCTATCACGAGAAAGTTTAGCATTTGCCTTTACATACACTATGGCCCATGTGGAGCCTGTGCTCTCTGTCTCACAGTGATCGGATGGATCTTGATGTAATTACTCAAGCCTGGGGGATAGCTACCCAAAAGCTCGCGAAGTAAAAGACTCAACGTTTTAGCTAATGTAGATGATGCCTTTAGAATATTAGAAATTAATAAATACACACATACAATATATACAAAAGAAGTGGTCTCCATAGGGAATATTCTAGAGCATTATAAAAGCTTCTATCATTTGTTCTGTTTTGTCTTCTAGAGTATGAAAAGAAAGTACTAACTTTTCTAATCTGTACTCTATCCAGGGTACCACAGCATTGATTTCCCTTAGTAGCATTACATATTGTCTTGTAGCTCATAATGCCCATGCTTGGAAAAGCAGAATTCAGGGTTTTTCTTTCTTTCTTTCTTTCTCTCTTTCTCTTTCTTTCTCTCTCTCTCTCTCTCTCTCTCTCTCTCTCTCTCTCTCTCTCTGTTTTTTGTTAAAGTTTCCTACAGTTGTGACACAATGACAGCAGCCACGGGAATTGGAAAACATAGAGCAATTTTTCGGAGTCTGTGAAATGCAGGTGGGTTCAGTGCTGGAACATAATGAAAGTTGCTTCATTGTGACATGTGTGTGTCAGAGTCTTTGGTGATGCAAGTGTGGAAGGATCTTTTCGGAAAGATTAATGTCTCCGGTCTAGATTTGAGCTAGAGGGACATGACCTTGGCTTTGAACTCACAAAGGTTACTCCCTGCAATAAAATCCAGAGACAGGATGAAGAGTTTTTCAGATCTCAAAGGCAGTTGAAAGTAAACAGCAACAGTGAGTGTAAGAAAGGAGCAGAGAATACTGGCAGAACTCTTCTTTCCTGCACATTACCGAAAATCCTCAGCAGAGGGCCAATTAGGTGGCCACTCCTGGGTATCTAAGAATAAAAATGACTGTTTCAATTGTCATCAAAATGACCTTTTAAAAAACAAATGCATGACAAGGCCATCCTCTGCTACACATGCAGCTGGAGCCATGGGTAGCTCCATGTGTACTCTGTGGTTGGTGGTTTAGTCCCTGGGAGCTCTGGGAAGGTCTGGTTGGTTGATATTGTTGTTCTTCCTATAGGGTTATAAACCCTTTCAGCTCATTCAGTCCTTTCTCTAACTCCTTCATTGAGAGGCCCAGTGCTCAGTCCAATGGTTGGCTCTGAGCATCCACCTCTGTATTTGTGGGACATCAATGGGAGAAGAGGTCCTTGGGGACATCAGTGGGAGAAGAGGTCCTTGTTTCTTGGGAAGACTTGATGCCCCAGTGTAGGGAAGGTGTGAGTGGGTGGGTGGGTAGGTGAGCACCCTCATAGAAGCAGGTGGAGGGACGAGGAGATAAGGTCTTTCCAGAGGGTAAACAGTGAAAGGGGATAACATTTGAAATGTAAATAAATAAAATATCCAATAAAAAGAAAACATATGCACACACCACACACACACACACACACACACACACACACACACACACACACACAGAGAGAGAGAGAGAGAGAGAGAGAGAGAGAGAGAGAGAGAGAGAGAGAAATTTCTCTTAAATTCTCACTGCAACCTCCGCTGTGAATGTTTGCATAGCTACCAGAGTCTGGGAAGATAATCGGAGGGAGCATAGGGAAAGGTAGATCATTGGTTTCTATGTAATGTTTGCAAGTATTTATGGTGTGCTATTTCACAGTAGGTTGGTTGTAGTAACCAATAACACTTTTCAAGTAGCTAGAGAAAAACATTTTTAAAAGTTTTGAAATTTGTAGCTAACTTCTCACTCTTGATCCTCTGGAAACACCCCTAACACTAGATAGGGCAGAAACAAGAATACAGGGGAAATAGGAAAATCCTTGACTCTTGTTTCTGCTTCTTTTTCTTTCCTTTTTGTATTTTTGTTTGTTTGCTTCTCATTGACCATGGCCATATACAAACTACAACTAATCTCTCTAAATGGGCAACAACTACCAAACCTGCTTCTTGGGGCCCTTGCGGAAACTATCAGCATCTGACAAAATCAAGGATAATTGTGGTAAGCTGCTGGGAACAGTCCGAAGTAGCCCCCATATCTCTACACCTGGAATTAACATGAAAGCACATTCTTTGAGTATTTCCATGATTTTAAAAAGGAAATCATTCTTGCAGAATTCTCACTACAGAAATCAATGACAACAATGAGGACATAGACATACTTAAACCGATTTAAGCTTCATACAATGTATATAAGCACAATATGTCACACAGAACACCATTCTAGCATGTGTGTGTGTGTGTGTGTGTGTGTGTGTGTATCAGTTTAAGGATAAATTTAATTTTACAAATACTGAGCAAAATTAAGAAAATATTTTAACTAGATTTTTTTCTAAGTAGCTTTATTGAACTACCATTATAAGAATAAGTAAACAATTACATGTATTTAGGGTTATTTTAGGAAATATCTGATTGTTACAACAATCAGTTTCAAAGTGACTTTATCATCCTCAAAGAAAGCTTCAATTAGACTGGGGAGATGGCTCTGTCAGACAGTGCTCACTGTGAAAACCAGAGGAGATGAGCTCAAATCTTCAAGTAAAAAGCCAGATATACTGGTGTGTGGCTCTCACCCAGTACAAGTGCTGGAGGCAGGGGACAGAGGTGTTTATGGCCACCTAGTATTGTGAAATTGGTGACGTATTTCTCAAAATCTCTAAAAATAGGGTAAAGAACAATAATAGAGGACACCCAGTGAAAACTTTGGTATCTACAGGAATATATCTGCATACTTATATCTAAGTACACATAAATGTACACACACACACACATACAGCCTTAAACATATTAACAGTCATTTCTCATTCTCTTCCAGCAATAGACATATACTAATTTCCTTTCCTAGATCTGCCTATTGTGGCTATCATTTGTATATGGTTCTTAGAGTATATAGTACTCTTGTCTTGGGATTCTTTCATTTACCTTCCTATATATCTCTTCTTCATTTGTAAACATTCCAGATGTTTAAAGTACTTGTAGTTATAAAAAATGTCATGGTGTGTGTGGTCACATATGCCAGGGTAAACTTTCTATCTCTAGGTAAACCATTTTTAAACAGTATATGTTTAAGTTTCAGCATATGAAACTCTACATTTCAAAATGTAATGGTATATAAAAATTGCTAAAAGAAAATATTTGACATTGAATGTTTTGTTACATTTGAAGCAAAATGAATGAATGTTGACCACCATTTAAGTCACATTAAGATAGATATTTTCTAGCTCATCTGTTCCTGCAATGCAATATTCCCCAATGATGAAGATTGGAACCAGGAAGCAGAAGGTTAAAAAGTTTGTCATAGACAACATGAAGAAAGAAATAATTGCCTTTTCTGATTATTAACATCAAAGTATATTCATCTTCAATTAAGGCCACTGACAGACTACTTTAGATGGAACACAAGGAAAAACAAAATAATCTTCTGATTTGTCCTAGCTCAGCTTAGTGTTGTTGTTGTTGTTGTTGTGTTGTGTTGTGTTCTATTGTTTTTTAATATGTGCATAGCAAAATTTTGAAAGTGATGGGTAAACTCTGTCACACTGTCTGCGAAATCCAAGGCTGCAGATGTAAAAAGACAGCAGGCTTGAGTTTTTACATTCCTACTAGTGATAATTGACATAATAACACTTAGAATGTGTCCATGTTGGAATTAGATTGTTACTGTGTGTCCATGGAAAATACTTGATTTATAACACCTGTTAGGGAGACAACTGCCAAATGCCCAGGGGACAGTGATGTTATCCTTGCACGCTGCACCCTGGAAGGCTGTGTGGATTGCATGTGATTACTGCTCCTGTGCATTTGATGTTTTGTAAGTATTCTATGGGGACTACCTTCTATTTGTCTCCAATTGAAAATAGGTTAGAGGAAGGCTGTAAACATGTTAACATGCTCTGAGAAAATCTGTAGTGAAATATTTCCAGAAAAAAAAATCTCCTCCTTGACCTGACTTGTCAAAAATAAAGTGAGGATAAAAACTGACTGACTATTGTTTATATTGTCAGTAAAATATAGCCAGTTGTAGACATTTTCAATTTTAATGTGTGTAAATGAAATAAAATGAGTTTCATTTAATGCTCTCCAAAACCAAGCAAGCAATTATTTCATCTAAATGCGAGTTACTGGCAGATCTTTGTTATACACTGCATAACACCAAATTACTCTATGGCATCACAGCACAATGATGTACTAGTTTATATTTTGCAACATTTGTTCATGCTTTCATGCTTGATTTTCCCTTTTCAGAGGTCAAGATTCCCATTTCACTAAATATTATTACCAGCAAATACATGAACTGAACACACTCAGAAATATTTGCTTCCTACGCCTTTTGAAAAGTTAAATACTGTAGGAAAACTGAGTAATGAAGAGAGTTAATTGGTTATCATGTTACCATGACAAACCCATACATATACTTGGAAAGAGAAAATTAATAACACTATTCACAAGTTTGCTACAAATAAACCTTTTTGAGACAAATATCCTATTTTATATTGTTTAGAATATTATTAAAGACTGAATTAAGTTCCAGTCAAACACACACACAAACACACACACACACACACACACACACACACACACACACACAGAGAGAGAGAGAGAGAGAGAGAGAACTTTAGTAAGCTTTTACATTTATGATCCCTCTGCTTTAAAACCCTTTTCTAGAACCCATGACTCATTGCATTGCCTAAATCCTGTGCCCCTGTTTCCTGACTGTCTGAATCACTCTGGTTCTTCTTAGCACTGGATCCAAACACATTCTCACCACCACAAATGCTCTGATTCAGTATTACACCTACAGTTTTTTATCTTAGAAAATAATTCTCAAATTAGCATTAATTCCTTACCTCATAATTGTTAAGATGAATGTTCAGACAAAGTGATTAATACAGGGGCTGATATCTGTAATCCTTGCATTTGGAAACCTAAGATGGGGGATTAGCCTTCAAAGTCAACCTGATCTACAGAACAGGGCCATGTCAAGATAGATGGGCATGGCCCCCAGATGAGTCCACCCAACCATCCAAAAAATTTTAACCCAGAATTGTCTCTGTCTAAAGGAAATGCAGGGACAAAAATGGAGCAGAGGCTGAAGGAAAGGCCATCCACTGTGAGATCCATTCCAACTGCAGACACCAAACCCAGACATTATTGCTGATGCCAAGCAGAACGGGACATGCCTGTCCTCTGAGGGGCTCTCCCAGCACCTCGGACAGATACAGCCAATCATTGGAGCAAGCCCTGAAACCCCAATGGGAGAGTTAGGGGAAGGGCTGAATGAGGTGAAGGAGATCACAACCCCATAGGAAGAACAACATTATAAACCAATCAGACCTCTCAGAGCTCCTAGGGACTAAAACACCAACCAGAGTATACATGTACTGGTCTGTAGCTCCTGCTGCATATTTAGCAGAGGATTGCCTCATCTGGCATTAGTGGGATGGGAGGTGCTTGGTCCTGGGGTAGCTTGATGTCCCAGAGAAGGGGAGGAGTGCTAAAGGGGTAAGGAAGGAGTTGGTGGAAGAACACCCTCTTAGAGGTAAACTGGAGGGGCATGGGTGGAGTGTTCATAGAGGGGGAGCCAGACCAGGAAGTGGGATAACATTTGAAATGTAAACAAAATGATGAATAAAAGGAGAATCGATCCAACCCAATCACAAAAGAATATACATGAAATGCAATCACTGATAAGTGGATATTAATGAGCCCAGAAGCTCTGAATACTCAAGGCACAATTAACAAGCAAAAGATTCCCAAGAAGAAGAAAGGAGAAGACCCTGGGCCTGAAAAGACTGGATCCAGTTTTATAGGAGAGTACCAGAACAGAGAAATGGTGGTGGTGGGTGATTGGGGAATAGAGGGGGGTAGAGAAGACTTATGGGACATATGGTGAGGGGGGAACTGGGAAAGGGAAAAGCCTTTGGAATGTAAACAAAGAATATAGAAAAAATAAGAAAAATTAAAAAGTACCAACAACAGGCAAAAGAGTCAGAGATACAAGTCCTCCCACTGTGAGGAGTCCCACCAAAGCACCAAGCTAACAGCAGCAGCCGCCATGGACACTGCAGAGGTACCTGACATTGTTCCATGAAGTCTCCCTGCTTGCTGCTTCAGTCTCTTTGAGCTCATATTTATCTTGCCTGAATTTAGAACCATTAAAGGCTCTAGTTTAGGCTTCTGAATAAAATTAACTCAAAAATAACAAAAAAAAAAGAGAGAGAGAGAGAGAGAGAATCGAAAGAAAGAAAAAAAGAAAAGAACCAACAAGAAAGAAAACAGCTCTCTATGCATGTAAAAAGTAGATACTTGCTGTATATCTGTATAACTAGAGGGGATGGATTACCTAAAAGAAATATTTCACTTTCAAAACATTTTTTGTTGGATGCATTTCTTTATTCTATTAGATATATTCTTTATTTACATTTCAATTGATTCCCCTTTCCTGGTTCCCCCCTCCCTGAAAGTCCCATAAACCCTCTCCCTTCTCCCCAAACTTTCAGTTCATAAAATATCATAATGGTAGCCTGACTGGCCCTAAGCAGTGCACTGCTTCAATGTGACGAAGAGCTATGATTAAGGGTCCTCTCTGTCACACCTGACTCAGAGGCAATTATATTTAGATAGAAAAAAAATAGTTTCTGCTGGAGATTTTTATTTGCAAATATTTATAAATATTTGCATAAATATGCTCATGGTTGAGAGGAGTTCGGGAAGAGATAAGATCTTGTTTTGTTGAAGAAGATGTAGGATGCGTAGGTTACTGGTATGTGTACCGATCATAAAGGGAAAACCCAAGTGTCTTCTGGAGAGTTTGTGTAGTCATAGCACACTCCCCTAAGATGGGGACCAGTTCCAGTGTTGACGTTCTTTGTGTAATCAGGAGTACAGTACAGCAGGATCTCTAGACTGGGACTACTTTCTGGAAAAATGTAGAGGACAAGGTGGTGCCTTTGCTTCTGATTCTGGCATTCCTTCAGAGTGAGGCTACTCCCAGCTAGCAAGTACCCTAGCAGGGTTGCTTTTCTCAGACAACATGGAAGAGACAGCTTGGGCATTCACTGTTGATGTGAACATCAGGTACCATGTAATCAGTTCAAATCTCTTGGCCCAATAGTGTGTTAGTGATCCTAACTGAAGAGCCTTCACCATTTCACCTTTATCCATACTTCCCAATAGTGTGTTAGTGATCCTAACTGAAGAGCCTTCACCATTTCACCTTTATCCATACTTTCCAATAGTGTGTTAGGGATCCTAACTGAAGAGCCTTCACCATTTCTCCTTTATGCATACTCCCTGTGAAAGCGGTCTTGGTTGTGGAGCACAGCAGTTAATGTCAGAGCCATCTACCCAGCCCTCCTGCAGAAGTGTAATACACTGCATTGTGCTACTCTCTGTTCTGCTCCTTAAACGATGACTTAGAAGTTGCCTTTTTTTTCCTTGAAACTGGCTATAAATGTGAAGATTCACAACATCCAACCCAAAACTTTTGTTGTTGTCTCCATCTAGAAAAAAAAGAAACATGACTATAATTTCGTGGGCCTGTGCTCAGTGACTGTGATGGAAGTGTCTTTAGAAATAGTGTTTTCTTAGATGAGAGGTGGTGCTGGGGAGATGGGATTTTTATAACATTTATTCGATCTTCACAAGTAGCACACAGTTTGAAAACCTTGTTTCAACTGTGGCCTCCATAAGAATTGGTTCCTGTTATTTCATATGCCCTTTTGAACTCTGTTTTTAGGGCTGCTTTAAATAAGATTCATCTCCGTCTCTGTCTGTCTGTCCATCTGTCTGTCCCTCTCCCGCCCCCCTGGTGTGTGTGTGTGTGTGTGTGTGTGTGTGTGTGTGTACTTGGATACAGAGGACCCCAAGTGAACTGTATCTCTTGGAGCTGAGTTACAGAGAGTTGTGTGCCTCCTGACAGGGTATAGGCCTGCACTACTCTCTGCTTAGACATCTCTCCAGCCTCTATCCCCTATTATTTTAAAGGTAATACTATATCTACAGAGACCTAATTGTACAAAAGTTGCCTTACCAAAGAAAGAGATCAAATTTGTTGGCATTCCTGGTGACACATTTTCCCCACAGCTGGACACTTCAGCTTCCTATGTTACATCTGCCCTCAACACTCCCTAAAGTTCTTTATCTGATGCAGGGGATTCTGCTTTTTTTGATCTGTTGCTATGAGAAAGCTTCAGGTCTGAATTCTCTGTCATTTAAATATGGACTTTTCCTGTGTCCTTTCTAGAAATGTCAGTGTACTTTCTATTTCCATTTTTATTCTTTCCTTTAACTAAAATCTAGCTCAGAAACTGTTAGGAACTTACAGCAAATTCAAGACTGCTTTTGTCTCAACATAGTTCCCGGCTTCTCCCTTCACAGTCCTTAGTATAATGTACCACTTGTTGATCATACAGAGAGGAGCCAGGCTTCTTTGTTTTGGATTTGGAAAAAAAAAAACCTATAAAATATGATTCTTTTATGTTTTAGGCTATTACCTTTTTTATTAGAATTGGATTTTGACAGTGTAGCCTTGAACATGTCCATAAAAGAAGATTACCAGCTATGTTATACCACACTGAGGGCCACTCAGTACATTGGCCAATAAATTGGACATAATACACACCAGAGATCAAATCATCCCAATTTAAGTAAACAGTGTACAAACACCAATACTAATAAAACCTTGTTATAACATACATGTAACTTAATCTTAGCACACTCTAACTGTCTTGTTTCAAAATATAATGCCTAATTGACATATTGTATCAAATATATTTCCCTCAAACACTTTAATGAGTTCGGTGGGTCTTTGAGACCTACCTGATGGTTAAGGATATTTTAGTATTTATTATGACAGACCTTGTTACCTCTTCCATTGAATTGGAAACATGATTTAATTGAACATTAACCTTTAAAAACATTTTTAAACTTTAAAAACACAGTTTAAATTATTTATAAGTTGTACCCCCATGGGCCATGTCTATTAACTCTCATATTTATATAAAAATGAATTTTATAATATCAGTGTTTATGTTCACTTATAGTAAAAAAATTGCATCATCTATACACACCTTACATTTAATAACATGTTATTCGATTAAGAAAACAACAAGAGAGGAAACACCATAGGCTTTAAGAGGTAGCTCATTGAATACCATTGCATTGGCCAAATTATTCATACTCTGTCCAGCTAGCCGCATTGTCTTGACTCTTAAGTAAGTTTGTGGTGGTGACTACCATATAGTAACAAGAATCTCAAGCACAATGAAGCATCACAAGCAGCAGAGTTCCTAACATATTTTATAATTCCACTATCTTAATATGCTTCTTTGGTTCTAGTGAGCATGATTTTCCCCCTTGGTCCAGATGCTGGAGATGAACTAGTTGCAGTTGATGTGTTTCCATCAGCGATCAGTGAGATGTTGTGCATTCAAATGTCCTTCTGGTGAGGCTTAAGTTGTATTATACCACTCTGTGCTGGCAGCAGGATCATTTCCTTCTGAATTTAGCAGAATAAATACATTCCCTCTTGATCAAGCATGATCTGTTCTTAGCACACATCTTGTTTCTGATCTTCCATATTCCTTTTGAGGATGACTCTGTTTGAACCTTGGCATTACACAATCCTATACTTTAGCTCATGTTTATTTGCATTATCTTGTACAGGATTTTTGCACCTGCTTTTTATTGTTTGGAAGACATTAAGTTAAATAGATGAATAGATTTTTTTCCTTGTGATAAAAGTCCTTTGTTTTTGTTGTTATTTTCTTTTTTTTCTTTTTTTTTTGAGATAAGGTGTCCTACAACTCAGTCTATAGACCAAACCGCCAACTCATAGTTCTACCTGCTTCTGCCAGAATTACAGAGTACCACCACTACCCTCTGAAATAATAAGTTAAAAGAATAAATCTTGAGTTCTAAAAGTGTGTTACTGTACACTTTGTCATAGTAAATTGATCCTTTAAGACTTAAAGACAACATAGATTAGACAGGATCCTTTGGACCATATGTTGATGTGGTCCTGGTCTTTGGGGTATTTTTCTTAAGTTCTTTTTGCATCACCATTTAAAACTGTGTGCTATGTTTGAAGATGGTACCCATAGAAGTGGGCTTTTACTTTTTATCACAAGTTGAGGGCAAGGCTCAAGAATCTAGGAAAATATTCACCTGAGGGAGAGAAAATATAGTTGATGATATTCAACCACATTGTCATCTCTTGGTGTTTTCATATATCAACCAGAAAAACTGTAGCAGGTTTTAAGAGTCTGCTTTCCCGTATGCTTGAAGACGGGAAACAAATTGTGAGCCTCTTACTATTACACATTTTCATCACTACAAATTATTCTAGATCAGAGTAATAAGGAAAAGAATGGACTCAGAAAAGAAGAATCATGTTGATGGAGCAGGCATTGTGCTCACCGAGAGTCAGAAATCCAGACAAAGAAAAGATTGATCTAACTAATGGAGGATGTTCTCTGTCTGTGTTAACCTCTGATCTCCCTCCAACACTAGGACAAAATCCTTAGAGATCCAAACTTCTCCCTGTACTTTGTTTTGTTTTGCTTTGCTTTGTTTTTGTGGGCTTTAATTTTTAAGACAGGGTTTCTGGGTATAGCCCTGGCTGTCCTGGAAGACACTCTATAACCAAGCTGGCCTTGAACTCTGACAGCTGCCTGTATGTGCCTCCTAAAATTCAAGATTAAAAGAATGCACCACCACTGCTCAGCACTTATTTTCATTTAATTATTACACCACCTAGAACAGTGGCACATATCAAATATCCTGTATTTCAGATATTTACTTATAATTCACTATAGTAGTAAAATTAGTTATGAAGTAGCAATAAAAATTTTATAATTGGGTGTCACCAGAATATGATTAAATATATTAAAGGGTCACAGTATTAGAAAAATTGAGAGCCACTGACCTAGAATAATGGATATGTGCTCTCCATTCTAGTGATAACTCTCAGTCCCAGATTTAAGATCTATACTGACTTACATGGATGTCTGTATATACTTTTAGGCATTCAGAGTGTATTCCAGTAAAAGAAAATGTAATGATGCTTTTCTGATTTTCTTTTTGATGAGCTTTCTGACATATTCTAAGTTTCTTTGTATTGTAACTGAAAGCATAGATTGAGTCTTGTGGCTGGAATTTGTACCCTTATATTAAAAGCCATGGATGCCCGGAGAGCTTAATATGTGCAATTTAACAAAATCAGACTCAGGTATAAATCTGCTTGATAGTCATAGTGAAGATCCATGTGATATCTCTGACATGGAAAAGAAAAATAAGTATGTTGCAGTTAGCTCTTATAAATGTTTATGTAATACTGGTTCTAAATGCGCAAAAAGCTATGTTTTGAGACTCACTAACTTAATGACAATGAGCCTTTTTCCACATGCAGTCTCACACACACTTATACAAATTTTATTCCTTGAACTTTTAATATGCATATACAATGTATTTTGATCATACCTTCCCCTTACTCTCCTGTCCACTCACCCCAGAGCACTCCAGTCCCTTCCTTCATCCTTGTAAATCCATGCCCTCCTTTTATAATCTGATTATCAGATTGATAACTGATTTATCTACAGACCTGTTAAATGTCCTGCTTATGAGATTAAAATTTTAGAAGGATGTGAAGTAAAAGGTGATTCTATTTCTCTATTTTGTAAAATAGTTTTTCCTAAGTTTTATGACAAGTCAAAAGAAATATTCTTTCTTTTGGCCACAATATTAATATTAAGAAAAAAACTCAAAATATCAAGCATTCACTTTCTGGTTGAATTGTGGTTTAAATAAGTAATTTTTAATGATTGAAACTAGAATCTTCTCTCATACACTATATCCCAACCACAGTCTTCCCTCGCTCCATTCCTCACAGCTTCCACACCATGTATTACAGGGCCATGTGTTTGAGCTAACACTGCAACCCTGTGCTTGCCATTTTGATCTCTGCGAACCCATGTGAAACTGGCTTAGTTGATGAGTGGACCATGTTCTCCTGGTGTCCTTCATCCCCTTTCTACATTGTTCCCTGAGCTCCAAAGAAGGGACCCCATAGCATCCTCTACTTTAACCTATCTCTCTCTACTAATGCCTGGCTGCTGGTCTCAGCATCTGCTCCCATCTCCTGCCAGAAGAAGCCTCTCTGGTGATCATTTTCCAATGGAACAAATCTATGGGTAGAACAGAATAGCACTAGGAATCATTTCATTGATGTTTATTCGTTTATTTTGACCAATCATACCTGGTTTTATCATAGGTCTCTGGACTATCCAGTCTGCTTCCTGGCCATCTGGGCAGAGTAAGAGAGTTCCTCTTATACCATAGACCACAATATAAACCAGACATTGGTTGGCCATTCCAAAGCAGGGCAGATTATAGGTCAAAGGTTTTGTGGCTGGGTTGGTGTCCAGGTTTCTTATTAAAAACAACAGAAAAGTTTTTAAAGAAATTCATTAAATTAGAAAATGCAGCTTTAGAAGCATAATATATTTTTTCAGTATTTTGGGTTCATACAGATAAGGAACAGAAATAGAAACTAACAAATACATTTCATTTTCCAAAACAACAAGCTAAAGATAAAAAAAATTGAAAATACTCATTTCAATATTAGACTTTTGCTCTTTTAAAGTAATTACTGCAGTGTTTCCACCACAGTACAGTCACAATAGATGTTCCTTTATGTTTCAGTAGACAACATGCATATCTAACTGGGGTATTCTCTTTAATATTTATATAATTATTCACACATATTTGTTTGGAGGATGGGGCAAATTATCCAGTGAGCTCCCTGCTGGTACATATTCTAGAATATTAAAATGAGTATGTTCTAGAGACTTGGATTTTTGTTGCTGCTACACATGGCCTTATGTCTTCAGTTTCATTTAATTACTATCTAGAATAATATGTGCTCTCATGCCATGTTGCTATTTTTGAATTTTGGTTATCTTTGTGAACTCAGACCTGACCTGGAACATCTCTGTCTACTGTTCTCTAGGTAAACAGAGCAGACAGGTTCTTTTCATGAAACATGACTGCATTCTGGAAGATTTTTCAGGGTCAGGTTGTTTCCAGCTGTTGTGGGTCAGATACCTTGCCTGGGATGATAGAGCAAACATCTTGGTCACTCATTATGGATGTAAACTCTGAATGCTGTTTGGTTGGTACAAATCTCTTGGCACAGAGGGCATTGACAGAAGAGTCTGACCTTGGTTCATGTTTTGAGATGAAAATCTTCTCATGTCATACACAGTTTTACACTGCTCACTTTTACTCCCTACCCTGTCATCTTGGAAGTCTTTGATAAGGCCGCATTAGTCTTGAGACTTGGTATTAAATTGTCTGTTGATTAATCTTCTTAAATGCATATTTAGAAGTTGATGAAGGTGAGCTTAGGTGCTATATACAATAGATTTTAAAGATTTATCGTGGGCTGGAGATGTGTCTCAGCAGTTAAGAGCACTTTTTGCCCTTGTAGAGGACATTGGTTTGATTCCCAGAACATACCCAGTGGTTTAGAACTAACTCTATAGCACCGGCTTCAGAGCCTCTGTCATGTTCCTCTGGGTTCCAAATGCAGTACATGAACATGGTACATAGACATACATGCAGGCTGAGTGTACATGCACACACACACACACACACACACACACACACACAATTCTAAAAGATTTTATCTTTAAAATGTTCTGTTATCTTAAATAAGAATAGTGGTTGGGGGTTGAATTATTATTCAGCCATCCTCTTTGAGGAATCCGTATAATGTGAAAGTCTTGCCACTCTGTTTAGTACTTTCTCTGTGACAGAGATTACTTCCTAGTGGCACTCGCTCATGCCCCCCCCCCCTTTGCTAGGAATTGCTGAGTCAGATTTTCCACTGCTCCTCTTGAATTTTGCTCATAATTTTTTAAGTGTATCTTCTGAAGGCCAGTTGTCCAAAAGACACCTTTTCACCATGAACTTCCAATAACAAAATACAACAGATTTCAATACACTTCATTGGGTTGGTATTGACAACTCTCATCAAAGAAAAGAGTCATGTCAGAGATGATAACATGATAGCTACTTGAGTTTTCTATAAGTTGTTATTCTATCTGATACATTTGTAGATTTGCTTATATAATTAAGTTACAGTAAGACTAAAATTGGCCTATCTTATTAGCATTTATGACAGGAGATAGCCCCTGCTATTATGGCATTACTCTCTCTCTCTTTTGCATTATTATTACTTTTATTTTTTCATAGTCCTGTTGTTACCCCCATCCTGATCTGCCTTCCCATGTTTCCTAATTTCATTCCTTCTCTCCTCTGTCTCCAAGAGGATGTCTTCCCCAACCCCCACCCCCGGGCCTCAAGTCTCTTAAGGGGTAGGCAAGGCTTCTTCCACTGAGGCCAAACCAGGCTCTGCTCTGTGAGTCCTGGGCCTTGGACCAGCTAGCATATGCTACCTGGTTAGTGGCTCATTGTCTGAGAGATCTCATAGATCCAGGTTAGTTGAGACTGCAGTCTTCCTGTGGGGTTGCCCTTCTCCTCAGCCTCTTCCAGCCTTTGCTGAATTTAACCACAGAGGTCCCCTACTTCTGCCCATTGGTTGGGTTTAAGCTCTGCCTCTGTCTTAGTCAGCTGCTTGTTGGACCTCTTAAAAGTCAGCCATGCTAGGCTTCTGTCTGTAAGCACACCATAGCATCAGTAATAGTATCAGGCGTTGGAGCCGCCCCTTGAGCTGGATCCCAATTAGGGCTGGTCACTGGCACTCCTTTCCCTCAATCTCTTCTCCATTTTAGTCCCTGTAGTTCTTTTAGACAGGAACAATTCAGGGTCAGAATTTTTGACTGTTGTATGGCAACTCCATCCCTCTACTTAATGCCCTGTATTTCTTCTGGAGGTAGACTTCAGGAGTTCCCTCTCTCCACTGTTGGGCATTTCATCTAAGGTCCCTCCCTTGATTCCTGAGAGTCTCTTCTCTCCCAGATCTCTGGTAGTTTCTAGAGGGTTCCCCCACCTCCTACCCCCTGAAGTTGCCTATTTCCATTCACTCTGCTGGCCCTCAGGGCCAGCCATCTTCCCCAGGTCTTTTTATAAATATCTGTTTTTTACTAGACTTCTGCTTTTTATGCTTCCAAATATGGGTCCCTTCCTCACACTTCCAGGTTTAAGTTATGACTTACTTTATTTGATCATTTGTCTTCTTGTGTTCTTTGTAAAATAATCAGAATACTTTTAGGTTTTCCTTTCTACCCTATGAACTTCGTAGGAGTTTGGACTTACACAGAAATGAGATCCTTCCTGTTTTTCTGGAAAGTTGCTTCCATTGTATTCATTATATTTAGCAATCTTCTCACATATATATTGACACGATGATTAACCCATCCTTTCTACCATAGAGCTATCTGTGGTATGCAGAAAAGAAGCTCTGATTCCCTCCGAAAGTCTTGAAGGAGAGTGCTTTGTTGGGAAAAGCGGAGAGCATAGAAGAGGAGAAGAGGGGAGGGGAGGAGAGAGATAACAAAGACAGGCAGAGAGATGGACAGAGACTGAGAGACCAGAGAGACAGAGTCTCTGTGACAGATATATAGAGTCAATGAGATATACCACAGACAGAGTGTGAATGTCTGTGGATATGTGTACCAGGGGCCAGGGGTCAACCATAGTATGTCATTTCTGAGACTCTATCCAGAGTTTTGAGGCAGATCTGTCACTGAGCCCAGGAATGCTCCATTAGGCCACACTGACTCCCAGCAGGCTCCAGGGATCCATATGTGCCTCCCCTGTACTGGATTGTGATAGGAGTGCTGGAGCTTGCACTCGGGGTCCTCATGCTTGTGCACCAAGCACTGCACTGACTGAACTAACTCACTAACCCCTCTAATTTCATAATGTGAGATCATCATTTCCACTATGTTTATAAACACTTAAATGAGAAATGCAAGCCTTTGTCTGTTCAGACATCTGTAAGAGACCCTCTCAAAACAGATTGAATCAAAAATGCGGCTGTCAGTGGTTTACTTTGAAAATGTTTCAGACTAATCCAAGGAAAGTCTGATCTGGAACTCACTGACAGCTGGGTAGCCTGAAGAGAGAGATGCTTCACCTCCCTGAAGCAGTGCTCTTGAAGCCTCTTCTTCAAAGACCAACCCCAGTATTTTGCTGTTAGTGCAGACCAAGATCAGTGAGTAGAATTTCAGTGTCATGGGGAAAGAGAAGCACAGAAGACCTCTGCATCAGCATCTTGAGCTTGAAGCATGCTTTCCTGGTGGGAGACACCTTGAGTTTTCTCAGGCAGAGATGTAAGACTACAACAGTTTCTATCCACAACTCTCACCACGTTACCCATAGCTGACATTTATATACCAAGGCAATTAAAAACCTTCTAGATCTTTGGATAAATTTCAGATCTATTAAGTTAAACTGGGAGAAGCATTTACTCAATGTCCCCACTCTTCCCTAATTTTAAGCCTAACCCTAGTGCCTGTAGACTGACTCAGATTTATAGAGATCAAATCACTATTATAACTCCCCAATGATTAGAGGTGATATTATGATTTCATAACTTGATGTAAGTTTTCTTTGATTCACTTCCTTTATTTTTTATAAGTCCTGACCTGAAAGTCTGTGTCTCATGTTTAAAATCTTAAATTTTTATTCTCAAAATACATTAAAATTTTTGTTTTCATATATACATATATATTAAATAGATACCATATTAACATAGGTAAGAGTTATATCAAAATAGCACACAGAATTTAATTCTGAAAAACAAATTAAGCAGATCTATTTTAAAATATCAAGGCCACCATATCTTTTCTATTTTTCTATGGCAGAAATTCCTTTGATAGCAAGTTAATATGAAGAACCTAGATTTTAGATTTTAGAGTGCTGTATCATTTAGATCATTCTCATACTTAATCAATGTTACCATAAAAAGAAATTAAACATTTTCCCAGTTTTTGTCTATTAAATAAAGCAAATTATAGCATTACTACATTGAGCTTAATGGCTACTGAGTATTAGCATTACATTTAATTAAGTAGAGTTAGTTAAATAAAAATTAAACCTTTCTAAGCAACATGTGCCTTCGCATATAGTGTTAATTTTTGAGCAACAACATGCTATAGTTCATTCAACATAGTATATAAATGCGGTAACGTGTTTCTACATTTTTGGAAAATTATTTATGTATTATATTCTATAGGAAAAATATACAAAACCATGGTTTGCTTGTTTCCATGTACTTTATTTGCCCTGCTACCCATGTGCACAGATTGTGGCAACACTGTTTTAGGATTTTTAATTGTCTGAGTCACAAAAGTGAACCCATTAGTTCATAGCATACAGAACAGAGTTGGGAGCTCTAAGATGTGTCTGTGAAATATCAAGTGAGATATAGGCATGGGGACAAAACACAGAATGCCCAGGGCTTCTGTACTTTTGAGAGAGCTATGTGTAATTCATCCATTTGTTACCAAGATGTTTTTATACCTTCAAGTCTGTAGCTCTCCACATCTGACGATTAATATCCACCTTACGTTATTTCTCTCTCAATACCTGTATATTCATATGGCTGATAAACACAAACTGCTTGTGTTTATCAAAACATTTTAACAAAAATGTTTGGCATGAGTATCCAGATTAAGATACTTCTCAGCAAAGTTAATGGTATCTTATCCAATGTACTCTTTTCTCTCTCATCACTAAGTACTCTATGAATTTGGTCTCTAGGGATAAGATCTTGTAAATGCTTAGGAATATGAGTTATAATCGGCATCTATCTATGCATCCAACCATCCACACATTCTTATACAGTCTGCATATATTCTCAGGTATCTTTATAAAAGGTGAGGAAGGGCTTGAGAGCAGATTTCCAATAACAGTTATCATAAGTGAAATAAGAGGTCCTTCTTCCTGCTAATTCTCAGTAGGTAATGATGCAGGTTTAATTATGACCTTTTCCAGATTCTCAAGTTGGAATATGACCTTATTTGGAATTGAAATCGTTTCAGATATAGCTAAGATGTTGACATATAGGAGGAGAGTGGCCTCAATCTGGTACTCCTGATATGTTCACAAAAATGAGAAAACCTGCGCTTTGTAGATAAGTGGACACCACTGTTCTTCCATAGGACCAGGGCTGGCTCCTCAGCACCAGTGTATGGTGGCTTACAACTGCTTGTAACTCTAGAGCATCCTAGACTTTCATCAGGTATCCATTAGCAACTGTGCTCATGTGCACAGCTACTTATGTACTCCTCTTTGTTTGTTTGTTTTTATTTTCTATATTCTTTTTTATTGGATATATTCTATATTTACATTTCATTTCCCTTTTGCTGGTTCCCCACCCCCCAAAGGTCCCACATGTCCTTTTCCCTCCCCCTGCTCCCTCATCCACCCCTTCCCACTTCTCTGTTCTGGTATTCCTCTACACTGATGCTTTGATCCTTTCCAGCACCAGCGTCCACTCCTTCTTCTTGTCGGACATCATTTGGTATGTGGATTGTGTCTTTGGTGTTCCAAGATTCTAGGCTAATATCCACTTATCAGTGACTGCATGTCATGGGTATTCTTTTGAGACTGGGTTACCTCACTTAGCATGATGTTCTCCAGCTCCATCCATTTCTCTAAGAATTTCATTAATTCATTGTTTCTAATGGCTGAATAGTATTCCATTGTGTATATATACCACATTTTTTGTATCCATTCCTCCGTTGAGGGACATCTGCGTTCTCCCCAGCTTCTGGCTATTATAAATAAGGCTGCTACGAACATAGTGGAGCATATATCCTTATTGCATGCTGGGGAACATTCTGGTTATATTCCCAGGAGTGGTATGGCTGGGTCCTCCGGAAGTATCATGTCCAGTTTTCTGAGGAACCGCCAGACTGATTTCCAGAGTGGTTGTACCAGCTTGCAGTCCCACCAGCAGTTGAGGAGTGTTCCTCTTTCTCCACATCCTCACCAACACCTGATGTCTCCTGAGTTTTTAATCTTAGCCATTCTGACTGGTGTGAGGTGAAATCTCAGGGTTGTTTTGATTTGCATTTCTCTAATGACTAATGATGTTTAACATTTTTAAGGTGTTTCTCAGCTATCTTAATTTCTTCAGGTTTTCAGGATTGGCAGTGAATACCTTTATTCTCTGAACAGTCTTTCTGGCCTCCACCTTACTTTGTGAGACTAGGTCTCTCACAGCTTCTGGAGTTTGACTTGTAGCTTTGCTACCATTCCATTTTACCCTGTGGTCCACCTGTCTCCATGGCCCCGAGTAGTGCTATGGCTATGGTTGTAGACACGCTCCACTGCACTAAATTTTACATGGGTGCTCATGATTTAAGCTTAGTCCTTCATTCTTACACAGCATGCACTTTAGCAGTTAAGCCATTTTCCCATCTTATTTTATTTTACTTTAACTTTTTGAGGCTGAAGTCACACTCTTTAGCCCCTGCCTATCATAGTGTGTGTGTGTGTGTGTGTGTGTGTGTGTGTGTGTGTATGTTTGTGTGTATGTGTGTGTGTGTATGTATGTAAGTGGTTTGTGTGGGTGTGTGGGTGTGTGTATCAGGCTGGCCTCAGACTTTTATAGCTCATCTGCCTTAGCCTTCTATGTCCTGGAATTACAAGTGTGCCCTACCATACATTGCCTGAAAAGTTATTTCATTTATTTATTACTTCCATTCTCCTTTTATGGAATATTTGAGGAAATAATCCATACCAGGCCAACACTGTCTATCTAGCACATTATTCATGTGATCACTTTCCATCAGTGAACAGTCACTCCATTCATAGCCTTCAGCATTTGTTGCAGTGCCTGTGACTACTCAAGCCACAAAAAAAAAGGAAAGGGCAAGGTTGAAGAATTGTATTGAATTGTTTTGTAATTATTTCAATATCGATTCATTTTAGCACAATAATAGTGAAATGGTTTAATTAAAAATGGCTATTTTTCTTAAACCTTGTATGAACCTTAAGTGTAATACAATGTCAGGAGATAAACCATGATTCTTATGCTAAGTATTAATCCCTGGAATTTGAATTTTCAAGACATAGTGTATACTTTATCAATAGAAAGTCAAAACTCTTCACAGTAACCTCAGATCCCCCCACACTTGCCACCTCAAACCTCTTGCTTAGAAACCCTGATCCTTGACACTAACTTGCTTTTATATCTGGGTCCTTGAAAAAAAATGTTTCTTTTCTTGGTCAACTTCATTATTCCCTCAAGATTATACACTTGATAAATAATCTTGAAATGCCCTAGGTATAAATCCCTGGGGAGAAGCAAGGTATGGAATCTTATCACTTACAGTTAGCAAACAAACTTTGACTTTTTGTCCTTCATCACACGGTCCTGACGCAATAATCAGTGAAGCATTCTGGTTTCGTGAACTTTGTTTCTTTTCTCTTTTTTCACAATGAAGGGAAATGTGAAATTAATAGTTGTAGCTAACTAGATTCCAGCTTTGCTTCCTATGCTGGATACCTACATACTTCAAAGACTATAGAGAAACCAAAGATAAAGTAGGATCTCTTAGATACTTTTGGGGGTGGAGGGTGTTCTTGTTTGTTTTGTTTTCCTTTTTGGCTTCTGGTAATTAATATATGACATACTAGGGTAGGACACAGTTTGCATTAGGAAACATACCCTTTGTATAGCATAGGGTGTCTGCTACCCTGAATGGTTGCAATGAGAAGCATTTCAATATTTCTGTATAGTTTTAGAGTCTAAAATATTTGTATACAGAGACTGAACTATCAAGGCAATGAAGCTCAAGACTAAGATTGAAATTTTCTTAGGTTCAGTGCAAACTTCATGCTCATAACCTGAACTTAAATTTGAGATTGCTGTAACCACTTCAGTGTTTAAAGTTCAGCCACTTGTAAGAAATAGTATGTGGCATTGTCTCCTTGTGGTGTCATATCAGCAGGAAAAAAAACAGTGCTTTGGATCACTTCAGATTTGGTTCCTGGATCAAGGATTCTCAGCCTGTATTATAAATTCAATTAATCACTTACTGCTCCCTACTTTAGGGTATGGAGAAAACTAAGAGATGCTCCTTTCCTCCTCTGAGTACATGCAAGTGATATGTTGAAAGAAAGGTACTTTAACAAATAGGCATCATCACTTGAAACACAAGTAGCAGGGTGGAGAAGAAGAACCAGGATCAGCATCATCAGTGTGTGTTAGCAGTAAGTACATTTTAAAGTGATAGATATGTGCAAAACTTAGAAAATCCAAAAACCACCCCCAAAAAACTACCATAAATACGTAGTCATATACTTTTTTGCCCCTGTTTTAAGAATCTATTCTCTGTTTAGTAATGAAATTGAAGGAAGGTCAAATTGCATTTTATCTATCTATCTATCTATCTATCTATCTATCTATCTATCTCTTGTTTTTTAATTAATTTTCTTACACTCCATATTTTATCCCCCCTCCAGTCCACCTTCCAACTGTTCCACATCTCATACCTCCTCCCCAACCCCCTGTCTCCATGTGGATATCCCTACTCACCACCCCACCTAAACTCCCCAAGGCCTCCAGTCTCTGGAGGGTTAGGTGCATCATCTCTGAATGAACACAGACCCGATAGTTCTCTACTGTATGTGTGTTGGGGAGCCTCGTGTCAGCTGATGTATGCTGCCTGTTTGATGGTCCAGTGTTTGAGGGATTTCATGGGTCCCTCATGGGGATTCAGGGTCACCATTCTCCTCAACTTCTTTCAAACTTCCCTGGTTCAATTACAGGAGATAGCTGCTTCTGACTCTTTCAGCTGCTTGTTGGGTCTTTCAGAGGGCCGTCATGATAGGTCACTGTTTGTGAGTGTTCCATAGTCTCAGTAATAGTGTCAGGCCTTGGGACAACCCCTTGAGCCTGATCTCACTTTGGGCCTGTTGCTGGACCTTCTTTTCCTCAGGCTCTTCTCCATTTCCATCCCTGTAATTCTTTCAGACAGGAACAATTATGGGTCAGAGTTGTGACTGTGGAATGGTCCCCCTCTCCCTCAATTGGTGCTCTGTCTTCCTGTTAGAGGTGGGATCTATACATTCCCTCTCCTTACTGTCAGGCATTTCATCTAAGGTCCCTTCCTTTTTAGACCTCAGAGTCTCTCACCTCCCAGGTCTTTGGTTCATTCTGGAGGGACTGCCTTCCCCAACCTCTTATATCCTGAGGTTGCCTGTTTCCCTTCTTTCTGCTAGGCCTCAGGGCTTCAATCCTTTTCCTTCACCCAATGCCAGATCAGGTTCCCCACTCCCCCACCCCTTCCACTTTCCCTCCCTAAACTCCTCCAGTAGTAGTTTGATTACACTGACTTGCATCATCTTCCTGGTACCCTTGGCTGAGTCTCCAGACAGCTTGATTTGCATCATAACTCCCATGGGCACTGAGTATTAATCCTCTTGAAACAAAATAAAAAGCAATGAGCTGAGGCAGACGTGTTTGGCTATAGAGTAGAAGCTATGGGAAGGACACAGATTTTTATTTGTTCTGCTTTCATGCTGGACACTGAATTGCCTTTGTCTCTAGAAAGCCCAAATATGTGTGAGTGTGGAGGTAGTGGGGGAATAAACATCTCTAATCCTAGCACTTGGGAGGCTAAATCCAGAAGATGATATGTTTGACATCAACCTCTTCTAGTACATAATATGTTTCAGGAAACCTGGACTAATTAGTGAGATTTTGTCTCAAGAAAATCGAAGAATCAAAGCAATAGAAATATGAAAGAAATTCCAAGGATGGGCATGATCTAAAAGTACAATTAACAGTTAATTTTGTAAACATAATTTAATAACAAATTACTTGTCAAAAATACTAGGGACAGATTTTAACATAATTTTTCTACTTGGTAATAAAGTTTTATTTGTTTTATCTGTCTGGATCTGAAGTTTCTGTTCCATGGACCTCTTTTAGGGAAAAGGAAGTCAGACTTAGGGCTTTATGGATTCTAATTCCTTCAGTGGAAAGCCTATTTTTCTCTAAGCTTATTTGCAAAACAAAGTTAATAGAATAGTTAATAACTATTACACTAAGAAATTTCATTGGCACAAAGACTGATGAATATGTAAAAGACTGTATGAATTGTTTAGTATCATTTATTATTTACTTATTATACTTTCATAGCTTGCCTCATAAAACAAGCAAACTACAAATGTAGCAAAAGAAAGTGGCCTAGAGTACTGTGTAAGTCATTTGTGTTTGTGCGTACTTAAGTTTTTTTTCTTATTTTTGCATTTAAAGTGAGACAACAGAGTAAAAGGATAAAATGGAAAGAGGGGAGATAGATGCTACTGCAGATTAATGCCTTCCCTTCCACATGAATCCGAGTATTGCCACGGTGAAAAGCGAAGCTACAATTGCTTTGCAGAATCTCAGATCCACTGATTGACACTGGATAGCTAGAACTAGAGTCCAAGTTTCGGTTTCCCCTTCTCGTCTCTGAGCTTTCCATAGTGATTTTCTGATGTTCAAGGCTGATCTGGAAAACTCTGGGAATAGCTTGCATGCCTCAGCTCATTTGAATTTAAAAAACCCGTCAAGTGGGGTCACCCTGTAGACTTTCACACTTGCCTGGGGCGATGCTAGATAATGGCTTCAGGGATATGGAATGGTTACTGTCCCTGAGTTACTGTGTTTGCTTCCTGCTGTAAGGTGGGGGTATAATAAATAAGTAATATGCAGACATATGCTCATGTATCTATTCACAGCCCTGTGCCTAAAAAGTCCTTTTTTTTTTTTTTCTGAGACAGTGTCTTCCTATATATCTCAAGCTGGCCAGGAGCTTCCAGTAGTTTTGACACTTGCCAAGTGTTAGAGGTATAGACTTGAGCCACGTCATCCAACTTCCTTGTACTCTAACTTTGTTTTTAAAAAAAATAAGTTGAAGAAAACAACAGTTTTTCATAGATGACTCAGACAGAATGAACCTAGATGCAATGGAAGTCTCAAAGCATTTAGTATCATTTCCTTCTCCATAAAATAGGTCCAAGAGAAGGGAAACTCTGGAATTTTGAGAGTCTTCACTGTTTCTGACACTGCATCTCCTGCATTTGTCACATATAATTTTCTCATGATACCTGACATAACCTCTCCCAGACATTCGGTTTAAAATTAATTGGCAGTCAATGGCAGGGGGTAGAGTCACTTAAATTTGATGTAGCAAGCACAGTGGCAGGTACCAGAGTGAATGTCAGATTGTTCGCAGATTGCCAAAGGCAGAATGGGTGCTGAAGAAGGCGCTGCTGGTGGCGCTCGCTCGGTAAAGATTCCTTTCCTTTCCTAATTAGTAGGCAACGAATAGAGCCAACGACATGAATGGCTGTCCAAGATGCCATCAGGCAGGACCACTGACCTTGGCAACCCTCATATCTATTCCTATAAAACTGAGATGTGAACTGAAATGTGCTTTTGAAATTCTTCTAAGTATCTTCAACCAACCATGTGGAGCCTGAGAGTGGGTCATTAAAACTAACCATCAGTGTGTACTGTCATGAAAAAGCAGAGTGCCAGCATGGTGTTGGGTCAGCGACACAGTACCCCTTGACATACAATGCCACTTTAGCATTTACGTTTTCACCTTGAACTAAAGAGCAGATTAAATTAAAGGAGGAAAAAAATTATCTTGACAAAACCAAGAAGGATGCTAATGCGAAGTCACTACAGTCACCTGGTGTCTCAGCTTCCAGTCTTCCAAATGAATAAGGACCCTGCTCATGGTCAGATAAGCAAAACAGGGCTTCCAGGAATCCAAATTAAAAGGCTTGATCATGAGATATGATTTAAAGACCAAGGAAGAGAAGGAGAAAAAGGCAGAAGAGTGGAGTGTGGGAAACAGATTCAACGTTGGTTTTGTATCAGAAAATATTCTACCAAGACATAATACAAACAAGCAATAATCTCCCAAGCGCAGAATTTCAGGCTTCTGCATTTTCATTCTATTGCTAACAGTGTGCTAGCAGCTGCTGATGGAGTGTGCATTTTGCTAGATGTCATATTGAGACCTCCAGAAGGTTTATTTCTGCAGGAGATTAAGGTAAAAATATTTCCAGATTAGTTTCAGGGTGGCAAGATCAACTCACAGCATGGGGCTTCTGCCATCACAGAGACACTTTGTGGCACTTTTTCTACCCTCATAAATGAAGTGGCAAAATTGCCTCTTAAGTCAAATGGAAAAAGTCTGAATGCAGTTGTACAAGGAGTCCTGGGGAGTGAGTGGCATATCTCCTGGGCTGAAGAGGAGGCCAGGATGCACAAAGAACACTCGGTGTGCTCTGTCAAACTAGAAGATTAGGAAATATCTGACCATGCTCCTCTTGTATCTTGAATGACACTGAAAAGAAAAATTCCCACCTATTCTGCTGCCTCTAAAGTAAATATACGTTGCAAAGGCTGGGGTAGAGGGTATCCACATGGACATTGATTGATTTATGAGAGGTTCTGTTTGTATAATATACTTGTAACATAACTGCAGGAGGCCCCAAGAGGAACCCTTTCTAGTTGTTTTCTATTTATTTATTTATTCATTTATTTATTTATTTATTTATTTATAACTCCAAATTTTTATTCCCCTCCCTGCCTACTATCTGACTGTTCCACATCCTATACCTCCTCCCAATACCCTGTCTCCACTAGACTGTTCCCACTCCCCACCGCCATCCCAGCAGACCTCTAAACTTCCTGCATCCTTTAGTCTCTTGAGGGTTAGGTGCATCTTCTCTGGCTAAATACAGACTTGGCAGTCTGTATGTGTTGGGGACCTCCTATAAGCTGGTGTATGCTGCCTTCTTAGTGTTCCAGTGTCTGAGAGATCTCAGGGGTCCAGGTTAATTGAGATTGCTGGTCCTTCTACAGGGTCGCCCTTTTCCCCAGCTTCTTCTTCCAGCTTTCTAATTCAACCACAGGGGCCAGCGGCTTCTATCCATTGGTTGGGTGCAAATATTTGCATCAGGCTTTCAGCTGCATGTTGGGTCTTTCAGAGGACAGTCGTGACAGTTCCCTTTTTGTAAGCATTTCATTGCCTCCATAGTAATGTCAGACCTTGGAGCCTCCCCTTGATCCCACTTCGGGCCTGTTGCTGGAGCTTCTTCTCCTCAGGCTCCTCTCCATTTCCATCCTTGCAGGAACAATTATAGGTCAGAATTTTAACTATGGGATGGCAACCCTATCCCTGACTTGATGCCCTGTCATTCTGCAGGAGGTGGGCTCTACAAATTCCATCTCCCCAACATAGGGCATTTCATCTATAGTCCCTCTCTCGAGTCCTGAGAGTCTAGTTATTTTCATCAGCCAACTGCTCTTGGATTTTGTAACTTTCAGAAATCGTAGATATCACTGGCTGCCATTAATTTAAAATAAATAGTATGTTTTAACTCAAAAGAAATAGAGTTCTAATGTAATTGTACCTAAAAGGACCTAAGCATATAAACACACACACACACACACACACTTGTTGAAGACAGAGCTGCCAAAGTTACTTCTCAGACTGAGAAGAATCTTTGAAAATAAACTTGGGGGATCAGAGACAGTCCCTTTAATTAGCCAATAATAAAACATGCTGGAGAAGCAGTTGTGGGTCGCTAAATTGACTCAGTTGGTAAAGGAACTTGCTGGGAAGGATGACATCCTGATCTTATCAATCCCCTACAGCCAGCCTGGTAGAAGAAGAAAACTGACATCCACAAATAGGTGTTGCACAGTTTTGCACACATACAAACATAAAGGAGTGAATAAATGAAGGAACACACAAATTAATGTAAAAGTACAGTTTATAAAAGAGGCAATTGTATGCGTGATGGTTTGTATATGCTTAGCCCAGGGATAGGCACTATTTGGAGTTGTGGCCTTGTTGGAGTAAGTGTGTCACTGCGGGCATGGGTTTTAATACCCTTATCCTAGCTGCCTGGAAGTCAGTATTCTCCTAGAAACCTTCAGCTGAAAATGTAGAACTCTCAGCTCCTCCTGCACCATGCCTGCATGGACACTACCATGCTCTCACCTTGATGATGATGGACTGAACCTCTGGACTTATAAGCCATCTCCAATTAAATGTTGTTCTTATAAGGGCTGCCTTGGTCATGGTGTCTGCTCCTTACTGGAACTATGTTACTTAGTTAGCAAAACCTTAACTAAGACAAAATTTGGTTCTAGGGACTGGTATTGCTTTAATAGGCCTGTCCATGCCCCCCACACACACACATACATACACTATTTTTTAAGAATGTAGATTTTGAGACTTTTGATTTGATAAGTAGTAGAATACCTTAAATGGGGCTTAATTGGCTATCCTAGTAGGAATATTGAAGATTTTGTTATTGGGAGTGATTAGAAAACTAAGAGCTTTCAATGGAGAATTTCAATTTGTGGCCTAGAGACTGTTTTTGTGGTATTTTGGTGTAGAATGTGGCAACTTTTTGCCCTTGTCTGAAGAGTCTGCCTGAAGCTAAGGTAAAGAGACAGATTAATTGCATTGACGAAGGAAGTCTCAGAAACACCCATCATAGGCTTTGTTCTGTGGTTAAATCTCATGAAGAGCATTTCAAATGAACATAGCAAGCTGAGAAAGGAAGGCTATAAAATATTTGGTATTAAAAGGGGCACCAGGAAGTGAAATGGAGCTGAATCCCATGTTCAAAGATATTAAATTGAATTAAGGCAGTAGTGGCCTTGGGGTAAGATCCCACACTAATAAATTTAGGTCTAGACATGGTAGTACAAGCCTTTTTTTTTTAATTTTTATTTTCTATATTCTATGTTTACATTCCAAAGGCTTTCCCCTTTCCCAGTTCCCCCTCCCTATGTCCCATAGTTCCTCTCCCCCCCAACTATTCCCCAATCATTCCCCCTCCCCCCACAGTTTCTCTACAAAACTGGATCCAATCTTTCCAGGCCCAGGGTCCTCTCCTTTCTTCTTGGGAATCATTTGACTTGCTAATTGTGCCTTGAGTATTTAGGGCTTCTGGGCTCATTAATATCCACTATCAGTGATTGCATTTCATGTGTGATTTTTGTGATTGGGTTAACTCACTCAGGATGATATTTTCCAGGTCTAACCATTTACCTACAAATTGCATGAATTCATTATTTTTAATTGCTGAGTAGTATTCCATTGTATAAATATACCACATTTTCTGTATCCATTCCTCCTTTGAGGGATATTTGGGCTCCTTCCAATTTCTGGCTATTATAAACAAGGCTGCTATAAACATAGTGGAGCATGTATCTTTATTGTATGCAGGGGAATCCTCTGGGTATATGCCCAGGAGTGGTATGCCAGGGTCCTCTGGAAGGGACATGCCCAATTTTCTGAGGAACCGCCACACTGATTTCCAGAGCGGTTTTACCATTTTGCAATCCCACCAACAGTGGAGGAGTGTTCCTCTTTCTCCACATCCTCGCCAGCATTTGTTGTCTCTTGAGTTTTTAATCTTAGCCATTCTGACTGGTGTGAGGTGGAATCTCAGGGTTGTTTTGATTTGCATTTCTCTGATGACTAATGATGTTGAACATCTCTTAAGGTGTTTCTCAGCCATCCGAATTTCTTCTGGTGAAAATTCTTTGTTTAGCTCTGTACCCCATTTTTGATAGGGTTATTTGGTTCTTTGGGGTCTAACTTCTTGAGTTCTTTGTATATATTGGATATTAGCCCTCTGTCGGATGTGGGGTTGGTGAAGATCTTTTCCCACTTTGTTGGTTGTCGTTTTGTCCTTCTGACGGTGTCCTTTGCCTTACAGAAACTTTGTAATTTTATGAGGTCCCATTTGTCAATTCTTGATCTTAGTGCATAAGCTATTGGTGTTCTGTTCAGGAACTTTCCCCCTGTGCCTATGTCCTCCAGGGTCTTCCCAAGTTTCTTTCCTAATAGTTTCAGTGTGTCTGGTTTTATGTGGAGGTCCTTGATCCACTTGGAGTTGATCTTAGTGCAAGGAGATAAGAGTGGGCCAATTCGTATTCTTCTGCATGTTGACCTCCAGTTGAACCAGCACCATTTGTTGAAAAGGCTATCTTTTTTCCACTGGATGGTTGTGGCTCCTTTATCAAAGATCAAGTGACCAAAAGTCTGTGGGTTAATTTCTGGGTCTTCAATCCAATTCCATTGATCCACTTGCCTGTTGCTGTACCAATACCATGCAGTTTTTAACACAATTGCTCTGTAATACTGTTTAAGGTCAGGGATATTGATTCCCCCAGAAGTCCTTTTATTGTTGAGAATAGTTTTAGCTATCCTGGGTTTTTTGTTGCTCCAGATGAATTTGAGAATTGCTCTTTCTAGATCTATAAGAAGTCAAACTATCATTATTTGCAGATGATATGATAGTTTACTTAAGTGACCCAAAAAACTCCACCAGAGAACTTCTACAGCTGATAAACAACTTCAGCAAAGTGGCTGGTTATAAAATTAACTCAAGCAAATCAGTAGCCTTCTTGTACTCAAAGGACAAGTAGGCTGAGAAAGAAGTTAGGGAAATAACACCCTTCACAATAGCCACAAACAACATAAAGCACCTTGGCGTAACTCTAACCAAAAAGTGAAAGATCTGTACGACAGGAACTTCAAGTCCTTGAAGAAAGAAATCAAAGAAGACCTCAGAAGATGGAAAAATATTTCTTGCTCCTGGATTGGCAGGATCAATATAGTAAAAATGGCCATCTTACCAAAAGCAATATACAGATTCAATGTGATGCCCATCAAAATCCCAACTCAATTCTTTATAGATCTAGGTAGTACAAGCCTTTAATCCCAGGAGGCAAAGACAAGCAGATCTCTGAGTTCAAGGTAGGAGCATGGTAGTGTCCAGGCAGGCATGGTGCAAGAGATGCTGAGAGTTCTACATCTTCATCTGAAGGCTGCTAGCAGAATACTGACTTTTAAGCAGCCGGGACAAGTGTATTAAAGCCCACGCCCACAGTGACACAGCTACTCCAAAAAGCCTATACCTCCTAATATTACCACTCCTTGGGCCAAGAATATACAAACCATCACAGATGAGTTAAAGTATAGTTAATGACATGTATACTATGAATGCATCTCATTGAACAAGAACCTGGGTCACCCAGGGTAGGGTGACAGTAAATAAAGTCTTAGCTGTAGACTTTGCTGTGCAGTCATCATTGGAGATATAATGAGCCAGCCTCAGAGATTCATTGACTGTATTTTCAGAAGGGATAATTACCAAGAACCAAAACAAGTCCACCCCTGCCCTTCTACCCACCCTGTTTGCCTTCAGCTAGTATAAACTTAGGAGCTGCAGAGTATTATTGGAAAAAAATTAAAAATTAGACTTCTTTTCTCTACTCATCCAAGATGTGAGACCAGTGTTCTCTCTACAGGGATACATGTTATACCTGTTTATACTGACCATTTAAGTAGACATTTAACCTTCAATGTCTGTTCACCTATATGTACTAAGAATGGAATGTCATGGAACATACATATGATGGTGTTGTTTATTTGTACGTTTGCCTAATAAAGTATTGTTTTGCATGGAGGGAAAGATGAACCCACCCTCTCTGTACCGATACTAAATTTGCATGTCTATGATATCTCTAATTTCATTTTTCCTTTGGGGATTCACAGTACAGCCCCTATTATTAACTTATTAATTCAAATTTTTCTTGAAAGAGTAGTATTTTTAATCATATATTTGTGTTTACTGGTTGAGAACCTAATACCCATAGTGATAAATGTTATTAATCTTCCTCAGAACCCACTTTCCAATGCTCACAGTAACTCTATAAATACCATCGATATTTTATTTGTATCAATTATTCATGAGACAGGCTATGGGTTTTGAAAATATTATGATTATCAATATTTGAGTTATATTTATTTTTATTAAAAATAGATTCTTCTCTAAAGCAATGTACTCCAACCACAATTTTCTCTTCTTCCACACACACCAGCTCCCTCTGAACCTCCCCTCTCCCTCACAACCACTCCTAGATTCAATTTGGCATTTCTATACATGTGCATTTTCTACAATGAACCTAAAAGCCCACCATTATTATTTTCTTTCCCTACCCTGTGTCAATAGCTACCTCATTCTTCATACCTAGGAGTCTCTTTTAGTCCCCACATATGAACAAATTCATGCTTGGCCTACATAGGGCTTCTCTCACTAAATAAAATATAATATATAAATAAAATATCAATGTAAATATCTGGGTTGTGTGTGTGTACATGTGTGTGATTTTCAATATATTAATTGTCACCTAGGGAGAATCCATACCAAAGGTATTTTAAAGATTTCCAGAACAGAAATGGAATTCTAAGTATCTGTTTTAGCTGCTAATTTTGTTTACTTTACTCAGGAGTAAAATAATTGTTAAATAAAGATGTTTGCATTATCTATGTAATTTCTGTGCAGTTTTCCACAGTTGTGTTCCATTCACACTAATAGTCTGTAATGATTGGTTTTCTCCACAATTTTGCCATGACTATTTATTAATTTTTATTTTTATTTTCTGCTAACATTTTGCCTGTATTTGTCAGTGGTCTATTGCTGTGAAGAGACACCATAAATAAGGAAAATGTCGTTTAAAAAAAAATCATTTACCTGGGTCTTGATTACTGTTTGAAAGGCTTAGTCTATTGTTATCATGACACAAAGCATAGCAGCATGCAGGTAGACATGATACTGGGGAAGTGGAGAGTTTACATCTAGATCTACAGGCTGCAGCAAAAGAAGAGACACAGCATCTAACTTGGAATTTGAAACCTTACAGCCCACCCTTAGAGACACTTCTTCCCTCAAAGCCAGTTTTGAAGCTAAAACCAACAGAAAATGTTGAGTGGAATATTACTACACAAATAAAAACCAAACAAGTTTTTATATATCCTTTAAATGTAATGCAATAGCAATTACGGAGAAGTACAGAAAAAAAATAAAGACACGGCTATACTCTGCTTTCATGCAAATTGCTATTTGTACAGTTGTCAAAAAAACATGTCAATGCAGAGACAAATACTAGTTCAATTAAAATAAAGGTACTTGATTGAGTAATAAAAATAATAAGTGGTAAATGTGGTACAAATAAGATAAGTGGTCAGAGGCTATTCCATCCTCCTAGGTCAATAGAAGCAAATGGATTGGAGGAGTCTCCCCAAACATTTGCAAAATTTGTGCATTTTGGTCAAAGCAGAATGAATGTCCGAACAAGGGCAAAAGTAAAGGAAAGAAATATAAAAGCCCTGACTTTGGTCAAGGTCATGGTTAACTTTTGTTAAGTTCTTAATATGTTCATGTATAGTTAATTTATATTCATTAAAGCTTCGGAGATAAATTGAAGACTTGTCAATGGATGAATGTTATCTTTGATTGGATACAGATACCAGACATTTAGGAAAGGAGAATCCAGGCATGGAAGATTCTACATGAAAAATCAAGGTCTTCAGGCATATTGCTAATCTAATTAATAGTAAAGGAAAATATTACACTCTCTAATATTCTAGACATATATATTATCTATGTAAATATACATTGAGGGAAATAGATTATACATACATACAATCATGCATTACTACTTAAATTTAAATTTACTTAATTTTACTTAAATTTACTTAATTACTTAAATTTAAAACAAATTGAATTGTTTCTATTTAGCTTTCACACAACTCTTTCTTTAAATGGATATGTTTAAATAATGCTTTATAAGCATCATGGTCTGAGTTGCACTGCTTATACTAACTATTGCACGTAAGAAGAATCTAGATTTGTAAATAAGTAGGTATCATTACTATGACCCAATATTCTATGGAGACATGGTTTATTTTTTTTTGTTTGTTTTAAGTTTGACCCATAACTTGATAGGAATTGATTCAGATCCCAAATAAGAAGGGGATTTGATTTCAATCTACATTGCTTTGGCCCCGATTAAAAACAATGACCACTGTCCTACGTGCGTTCTGAGGAGATACTGAAATGCCCTTCTCGTCAGTTAAATCTGATGAAGAACAGATAGACTCTCTTTTTTTAGATATGTCAAATGTAAGTTGCATTATTAAAGGCTATGACATTACACTAGACATATCTTCATTGAAATCTAGTCCCTTAAATAACCTCACAAACCCTTGTCCACAAAGATAACCAGAGAAAATACTTACCTTTTCACATAGTGGTTAAATCCTTTCTTACAGTCACACTGTATTGACTCCTGTTGACGATTTCAGCTTTAAAAGTTGCTTGGGTTTTTACTCAGTCATTTGGTATAGCACAAGTGAAAACAGTTCAGCCTATGTACATACTTAAAAACACTGGTGAAGTAGACATACTTTGCCTTTCCCTTGACAACTCTAGAATGACAGATGGAAGTTAAGGTACATGTTTTAAAATTATTTAGTAAGTCCTCTACCAAGATGATTTTTGCATTATGAAAGACCAGCTATGGGAAATTCTATTGGTAGATTAGGGAGAAAGCATCCCCCCAAAGCTAATCTGGTATATAAATTTCAAGAAAGAGACAGTAGACCAATAGGTATGGGGGAGATACTTAGCAGATGCACGCAAATAGCCTTCTCAATTTATATTGTTGAAGGATGTGTACATGGAAAAAATATCTTTCCTGACTTTTTTAATATCAAGTAATCAGAAGTTAAAGCATTCGGAATGTAAACAAAGAATATAGAAAATTAAAAAAAAAATTTTCAAAAAAAGAAAAAGAAGTTAAATTGGCTTGAGCAGGTTCGATAGTACGTAGCTATAGTAAGTGCATAGAGAGGGAATTGGTTGGAACCAGGCTGCTGAGATGGAAACTTTTCTTTTTCAAATCTATCATGGTATTGCTCAAGGGAATCAACTGTGGGAAACACATAGTTCCAAGTTCTTCCTGTAGACAGCAATATTCTGCCCACTGTCTGGGTTATGATGAGAAACCAAGTGTTGGTTGATAATTTTTTTCATGACCATCTGCTTGTGATCATAAAATGAAACTTCATTTGTGAGTATTAGAAACATTATAAAGAGGGACGAATAAAAACTCAATCTTAAAAATTCAAGGGAGGCTGTTACATATTTATTATATGACAGAGATTGTCACCAAGAGACCAGCCTGATTGCTGCAAGTGAAGGGGAGAGTTGACTGCAGAGACAAACCTGGGAATTTTCTTTGGCAACATTAATTAACCTAGAAGAGACTTGCCTTAGGTTTGTTTTAAGCCTTCAGAAGTGGTTGTCATGTAAAAATATGCATGTATGATTATACACCCTTCCTGTTTTTAGTTACTTGTACCGTTTACTTATAATTGTATGAGATATTTCTGCAAGTGATTCTTAGTTATAATAACAGTCTGTGAAGGATTATCTATCTTATGCAAGCTATAGCATGAGCAAACAAAGGCTGAAATGTTTTCTTCTATGTTATAAATTATGCTGTGTTCAAAACAAGAACTCAGTTTAAAAAACATTCTAAGAAACAAATATGCTACAATTAGCTATATAATTATACATACTTAAGTTTATAACATTACAGATATAAAGGTATATTACAGATAATATAATGTACAATAATACAACTGCATAAATGAATAGACTATATGTTCCAAGAATTTTGGATGGTTATTTTCAAGAAATAATATTATTGTGGAAAGAAAAATATTATTTTGGGGAAATAATATTATTATGGATGAGGGGGAAGGGGGGATGAAAAAATGGTCTTAAACTCAGCCTCTATCAGGATGAATGTTTACGCAATAATACTAGGAATCCAACCTCTAAGACCTAAAGTACACATTATATGGTGTTATAAACTACTGGTTAATGTCATTGTGGATTAGATATTAAAATATAGATGGAACAAGACCATGGATAAGATTTGAACATTCAAAGTGACATTTTTAACATCAGGCAATGAGGAGTAATATGTTTCCCCTTCCATTCATTTCCCCTTCCATTCTGTGAACATGCTCATCATAGTTCATATCTCCTTTCTCTTTGTGTGAATTCAGAAAGGCATAAAATCTCATAGGAGCAATTTGTGCCGGAGTCCAGAAGTTACACACATCTGTCATTAGAGTTAGATGCGATTATACAAGCAATGTCAGCAGCTAGCGGCCTTATAGTGAGTCAGGAACATTAAGAAAATGCAAAGCACTTTTTGGATTTTGTATTATTAACTTTATTAATGTTTATGGCAATATTCTTTTCTTTTTACAGTTCAGTAGTTGACCCACTCCTGGTCGTCCCTCCCCACAGTTTCTCATCCCATTCCTCCTCCCCTGTCTCCAAGAGGATTTTTTCCCCCTTCTGTCCCTTCCTCAACTGGGCCTGCCTACTCCCTGGATCCTCAAGTTCCAGGGTTAGGCACACCTTCTCCCTCCAAGGACAGTCTCAGCAGTCCTCTGCTGTATAGGTCTTGGAGGCTTCGGACCAGCTCCTGCATGCTGCCTGGTTGGTGGCTGAGTATCTGAAAGATATCATGGGCCCAGGTTAGCTGAGACTGCTGCCTTCTCTCCTTCCATTGTTCCCCAATTCAACCACAGTGGTTCCTGGCTTCAGTCCAAAGGTTGAGTATAAGTCTCTGCCTCTGTCTCAGTCAGCTGCTTGTTGGGTCTCTCAGAGAACAGCCATGCAAGGCTCTGTCTGTAAGCATACCACAGCATCGGTAATAGTGTCAGGTCTTGGAGCCTCCCTTTGAGATGAATCTCAAGTTGGGGCTGTCACTGGAGCTCTTTTCCCTCAGTCTCTTCTCTGTTTTTGTCCCTGCAGTTCTTTCAGACAGGAACAGTTCAGGGTCAGAATTTTTGACTATGGGATGGCAACCCCATCCCTCCACTTGAGTGAGGCCTTGTCTTTCTACTGGAGGTGGACTCTACAAGTTCCCTCTCCCCCACTGTAGGGCATTTCATCTAAGGTCCCTCCCTTCAAGTCCTAAGAGTCTCTCATCTACTAGGTTTCTGGTACTTTCTAGTGGGTCCACCTCTCCCTCTCCCTCCTATAATGTTGTATATTTCCATCATTCTGTGGCCCTTGGGGCTTCTCTCCTGTCTCCCTGCCCATACCTGATCATGTTCCTCCTTTCCCCTCTTCTTCCCCTCTCCCACCCAGGTTCCTCCCTCCCTCTGCCTCCTGTTATTGCTTTCTTCTCCCTCCTATGGAGGACTCACTTGGCCCTTCTGCTTGTAGTTAGCAAAGCTTGTCTTTCCTGCACTTAGTTGAATTCTTGGAAAACTGTTTCATTCTCTTTCTGCAGGTTATTATTATTTTTCTAACAAGGTTACTATTTCCCAAGAGGCATTGCGTTGTTGTGTTCTCTGTAATCTAGATTCCTTACAGTAGCCAAGAAGCAATCAGAACTTGAAATGAACCGATGAAGGTTTAGTGATACTGACAGATAAATAGCCCTTAGCACATAAAAAAGAAACCCCGACATCCTACCAACATTTCTTCCAGTTTTAAAAAGATGATTCTAGCCGGGCGTGGTGGCACACGCCTGTAGTCCCAGCACTTGGGAGGCAGAGGCAGGCGGATTTCTGAGTTCGAGGCCAGCCTGGTCTACAGAGTGAGTTCCGGGACAGCCAGGACTACACAGAGAAACCCTGTCTCAAAAAACCAAAAAAAAAAGATGATTCTATAGTTGCACCTGGTATATAGTGAGAATCTAGTAAATAATACAATAAAAACATGAACGATGTGTAGTCATATGCTTATAAAATGTTATGGATTTCAATTTTCTCATATAACTTCAAGTATTTGGATTTTTCTGTTGCTGCTTGTAAGATCTCTAAAATAGCACTGGTTTCAAATGTTATATCTTACAAATTGCAATGTTAGTCTCAAAAATGGTTTTAAGCATGTAAACTATTTTTATTTTCTGCCAATAACTACAGTATTAGTATAAACAACATTTTAGAACTGCTAGTTTGACAAAGTTAGATGTCTGAAAAGTGTAGCCTCCAACTCCATAATGCTACAGCATTAGAAACTTTCATGTTTCACAAAACACCATGACCATCAGCATCTTACAGAAGGAAGACTACATTTGGATTTCAGGTCCAAAAGGATGAGATTCAAACATGGCAGGAGGAATAGTGACAAATGGTGGGAATGACAGTAGGAACAAGAAGCTGAAAGATGACTCCTTCAGCTGCAAACAGGGAGCAAAGGGCAAACAGGAAGTCTTGTGATCATATCTCAAGACCACCTCCAGTGACAAACTTCTTCCATCAAGTCCACAGATTTTAACCCTCCTCAAATGGGACTACCCATTAGAGGCCAAGTGTTTAAGTGTCTATATATAAAGGAGATAGTTCTCTTTCAATTCACCATAGCTACTGTGGCCATTTTAATATTTTTGTCCTCTACACACACGCTACATTTAATTGCCACTTCAAATATCATTGAGGAATAAATACTTTAGTACCCTGGGAATTTCACTTGTACTAATTGTGTTTGAATTGTGTTGGTATTGATTCTCCTAAAGAAAAGCTATATATATATATATATATATATATATATATATATATACACACACATATATACACACATACATACATATGTATATATACATATGTATATACATATACATATATGTGTGTATCATATATTACATGTGATTATATATATATAAATAGTATAGTAGTAGTTTATGACAAATTTAGGTGATACCTTAACATTGTGGGCAGATGTTACAAGCCACCACAGAATAACATCAGCTGTAATACTGTGTATTTATAAAAATATAACTATGCTTTGTGTGAATCAATAACAACACAAATAGTACAAGTAAAGTTTCTAGGCTACTGGAGTATTTATTCCACAATGATATTTTGAAATAATTGTAGGCTTATGGAAAATGGCAGAAGTCGGTTTGTTCCTTACAGTATGTAGATCCTAGAGATCAAATTCAGATCACCAAGTTTAGTGGCAAGTACCTCATTATACATACATGTTCCCATATAGGAGCATGCACATATGCACATGTATATACACACACAAATAAACACCATAAAATGTTAAAGTAATATTTTAAAATTCTCATGGATCTTTTGCCCTACTTCTAAATTAATATTATATATAAGTATAGTAGAAAAAGCCAATAATTTTTCACTGATATAGTACTGCTAATTAAGTAACTGCTCTTATTTGAAGCTGTACAATTTTAAATTCCAGGATCCATCCCCCAAATATCACCATTTATGCTTTCTATGACTTTTTACTCTTCATCACTGAATGAAAAATTTTGAGTCTTTCTGTGCCTTTTAAAAGTCTTTGAATATTTGGAAACTATTGTTTAATTATTTTATAGGATATCACTAGCTGCCTGACATTTCTCATGTTCAGGATGTAGTTTAAAACTGTGTGGATATGACAAAAGTATAATGTATCCCATCCAGTAAAATATCAAAGCATGAAGCAAGATCATTACTGCCAAGTGTGAACTTGACAATTAGGTTAAGATGTTGGATGATGCTACCACTGAAACAACACCCTCCACCCTGATGTCTACTTTATACTGAGGCATGTGTTGTCTTTCTCAAATTGTTAAATGCTGTCCAATGACTGCACTCATTTATTCCTGTTTTCCATACCAAAAGTTGTAATATTGCCATCTAGATGTTATCCCAATATATTTAATAAGAATTAGTATACTGTCTTTCAGAATTCTTGCATAAAAATTATTTTATAAGTAGAAATGATCACACATGGCATTTTCAATAAGATCATAAATAGAATAGTTAAAAAGTAAATTGGCAGTTTGTTCATTTCATCCCCAGAGCCACAGAGACATCTGTTATATAAGTGGTAGTCTAGCCCTGACACCCAGCTTTCTCAGAACCTCTATCATTTGCCCCAATTTAGTCTATTTCATCTAAAACACACACACACACACACACACACACACACACACACACACACACAAGTATTTATTACTTGCTACCCATTTTTGGGTAACTAAATTAACTAGATAGATAACCACCCACTGATAAGAGCAGAACATAATTCTTTTAAAACTATCACATGTATAATTCCTTCTGTTGCTATGAGGTAGAAGCATGCTATCCCTCAGCATGCCAATCATTTTGAATCTGGATGCTGTAATTCGATCTCATTGGTTGGTCTCCTTAACTAATGAGGAAGTCTTCCCTTCTAATGCAGAGAAAGGAGGCAGCCTTTACAGGGACTTTTATAGGATTCTTGCTTGCTCTCTGTCCCTTTGAATGTCAGAGATGTCTGCCTTGATGTAACACACAGAAGTGAAATTGGCCAATTACAAGGCCAGAAAGAAGTAGCAGAAGTTATGTTGAAAAATTAGGTAGCTCTCATTACTTCTGAATTCCTGGCCTCTTTGACAAATAGAAGCCAGAGTATACCTCAAGTTATTGTGATTGTTAGGTAATCTGTAGAAACCTTTGGGTAGCAACTGCTACATGACATTTTCTCAAGACAGGAAAATGCAATTGCTGATTTTTATTTTTCCCCGTAATTCCTGCCCAAAATTCAGATTTGGGTGTTTTAAAAATAAATAAATAAAAGACAAAGAACTGGAGGCAGCAGCTTAATTAAATAATTCTTTTTTTCTAAAAAGCCCCTCAAAAATCATTCTGAACTAAATAAAATTCTGTTAAGAGTTGTTCAAATGATGCAGAAATGTGGCAACATCTATATACAGTCATTGATTAAGAGACAATAAAACAGGAGCTGGTTTTATGAGAAATTAAATTGGTAAAGAAAGTGTTCAAGAAAATAAACTAGAATAAGTGTTAGATGCAAACTCAAGGAGAACAGAAACTGGTCAAATTCATTAAGATCTCCAGTGCCTAATGTGATATAGGTCTGACATTTTCTTATATGCATATAATGTATTTCTATCACGTTCACCTGCCTCCCACATTATATTCTCTTGAGTTTTTTCAACACACAGTAATCTCTTCCCTCCTCCAAACTATTTAACCCTTCCATGTTCCCATTGGTTTTTGCCTTTTGTGTCACGATGGGTTTCATTAGGCTGTGAATGGGAACATGAGTGGGAGTTTCTTTACAGAAGCACCTCATGACTGGCTACAGCCTTAAAGAAAAGGTCTCCCCCTTCATCAGCTATTAACTGCAAATATCCTCAGGAATGAGTGGGGCCCATATGCTCCTTTCAGTTCCATGGCAAGATGTTGACAGCCCCAATCTGGTGCAGACCTTCTCTCCAAGTTGTTAGATGGCTGCTTTAAAATAACATTGGTTCTATAAATAATAGCACAGAATCCCAGCATATGATTTTGTACTATTTTTGTTCATTCTGGCTCATGGTTGTTATGTTTGTTTAGGTGTCTTAAACAAGGAGCAGAGGGAGGTAATAGTGTGTCCTGAAATTCTACTCACTTCATTATGGGATGATCCAAGTTTGCCATAAGTAAAACAAACATCTTAAGATTGGGTTGCTATGTCTTCTAATCCCAGCAGTCATTAGTTAACTAGAGTTCTTCCTCTAGCTTTGAGAACCCACAGAATTTCCATTCCATGGTAACATGTTCATTGACATAACCATTTTTCCAGTCTTGTCAAGGTAACCATTTTTAGAAAAGACTCTTTTTCAGCAAACTACCCCCTTTTCTGCCTCTTAAAAGGCCTTCCTTCCCCTCTTCGGTGATGATCCCTGATCCATTGATTTAGTAACTGTGATGTAGACTGGGCTGATCTCTGCAATGTGCCCAGTTATGATTTTCTTTGGAAAAATGAGAGGCCTCTTTGATGATGGTTGGTACCTACAGTTATCTGTGGGTATGGGGGTAAGATTTAAAATGTAGGAAGGAATTATAATCATCTAGCAAAGTGACAATAATAGGTTGTTTTTATTGTGGTGTTACAACCATGTGAGAAATTTCTCATTAGTTTACCTTTAGTCTTCTAAGTATTGTAGTAATATCTCCATTTTAAAACTGAAAAAGTAGAGCTCAGCAACAGCTTGAAATCTTAAGAATCAAGAATCAATATTGTGTTTATCACTAATGACCATATATTTTCTTAATTAGAATCTATGCCCTAATGTTTCAACTCTACTATATTAAAAAAAGTGTTTGATGATTTGTTTCATGGCAAAATAAAATGATCTCCACGGTTCAGATTCTTTCTTGTTCCTTGCTGGAGCTTGCTGCTAGAATTCAATAAATGATTTGTAAGATTTCATTTAGCCCCTTTACTAATATAGACTATTGTACAAATCTGTGTGGATTTTTTGTTTTGTTAGAAATCTTCTGGTTTTGATGAAGTAGATACAGACTCTCTGTTAAGCTCCCTGATATCTGATTTGGCTGTCTGAGCAATTGGCAAGCTGTGCATAATGATAAATATACTAGTAAGTCTTACTTTCCCACTAAGTGTGTGCAAGTAAAAGCCTGAAAGTTGCATGGCTCTTGCCTCTTTAAATCTGACACCTAATGTATTAGGTATTAGAGTGCTTTGTGCTTACCTTTAGCTCTTCTTTAGTTTAGGTGATTAAAAAATGCCTGTTGCTGTCTGTATTGCAACATGCTTCATTAACAGTGATTTATTTGGGAGTTTAGCAGAATTGGCACTGTGCAGCACACCAGTGGGCAGGAAGAAAACAAACGTGAGATGGTTGCTAAGAAATGTAATTTCCTCTGCTTGTGCTAAGAGCCCAAGGATCTCCAGAGCCTGCTTTCCTAAACCCAGAAAGCAGGGAAAAGAATGTAGCTTCTGGCCCTTGCCATTGGTCCCCAGGAACTAACTCTCTTCTCTAATGCTCACTCAGAAGGAATTCCAAGGATTTCCCCCCTATGTCATTAGGTACTCCTCTCTGCATCTGTTTCTTCCCAATGTCAAATGATTCCAAGCCCTGCCCATATTTGTGCAACAAGTTTTTTTTTCCTGCTCAAAACCAAGCTCAGCCTTTTCTAGAAGAATCCAATTAGGAAGACATTTTTTTTTATCGTATTCTTTTCAACGACTCTGCATCTTTACTGTCATTTTACCAAAGAAGAAAGTGAGGTTAGTAGAGGTTAAATGACATGCCCAAGGTCAACAGCTAAATGGCAAAGCTGGGATTTCAACCTGCCTGGTCTGATGCTGGAGCAGACATGCTCAGCCACCAAAGGGGAGCAAAGGTATTTTTATTTTACTTGCAACATGTATTGATTTTGTCGCGTCTATTTGAAGTGCTCTGTTGAGAAGATTCTGGGGCTGCCCTCAGGCTAGGCAGGATGAGTACCAATCAATTAGCATTGCTCTCTGAGGGAGAGGAAGAAGGGAGAGGTGCCAGGCATTTTTCTTTCCTGAGCTATGATTTACTCTGACTGTTTTTGTTGTAATGAGAGTACATTGCTATAGGACTGACTCCCTAATGGTAGGATGAAGCATCAGAGCCATACGAATGCATCTGTTGTTATTTGCTACAATTGACTCCATGTCCCCATTTTGTAAAATTGAAGAGTAGTTAAATACCCAAGAAGTGAAACTTAGAAACTTTAGGTTTCACTTCTGGGTGGAATCGAAGTAGTCTGTCTGTATGTCTGTTGCCTATATCACTATGTAAAATAAACATCGATGATCTTAGGAGGGAAAATGTAGTTACAATTAATGTCTTACTCATAAAACAGGGAACAATTTAGTTAGCCTGCAAAATGAAAACTGTATTGCCTACCTTCTGTGTTATTTTAAAGATTGTGTCAGTTAAAACTAATTCACGGGTAACTACTGCTCCATAGGGAATTCTATAAATGATGGCTGTTATTTATCATTTCCATAGTAATTTTGTATTATATTACCTTATCACATCACTACCATGATTGAAGAGTTTAATCACATATTATTTCTTTATGAGTAGATTAGACAAATTTTGTATTTTCAACTAAACAATGGTAGAGACTTTGAGCTAAGTCTGTTACGTTTATTTTTAAACATAATGGTTAAAATGTTTAATACTTATACTGGTGAGATTGTTCAGCAGTTAAAAGGCACTTACACTCTGTTAAGAACTTGGTTTCAATTCCCGGCACCTACGTGGTACCTCACAGTTACTGTAACTTCAGTTATAAGAACTCATTCTCCTAGCTTCTGTGGGCACCAGGTATGTACATGGTGCACATACATGCATGCAGACAAAACACTTATACATATAAACGAAAAACATTCTTTAAACATGTTCAATATCACTTTGTGTTGAACTGATGGCACTTATTAAAGCTGGCATGCTGAAAAATATGTTTGAGCTTATTGAATGGATTCCCTATGATAGAGAGATCTGGATAATTTTTTGATATATAGTTTAAAATGGATCCAGATAGAGAAATTGCTAATGGTAATAGAGAGAGGGAGACAAGACAGGAGAAAATGAAATATAATCAGTGTCTCAGATGAAAATTTGTTAATCAAATTACATGATATGGCTAAATTTGGAAAACAGTAGAACAAGGAAATTTTTGTCAATGAAAATGATTACAAACAGATGAAAATATTTATTCAAAAAGATTAATAAAGAGAATAAAATATTAATAAATAGCACATAAGGAAAACATAATTTTCAGTATTAAGAAACCAGAGAAAGAGCCTAGAGTGGGGCGCCATTCCCTGAGAGGAATAAAAATAAGAAAGCCATGTTTACATACTCTTTTAATATATATACACGTTAAATAAAAGCCTAGGAGTCATTGCAGTAAGTAATCACTTGCTGCAAAGTGTGGATAGTGAATCTGTGTTTGTAGCTGGAGATTCAATTTCCTTTAAGAGATTTATTTATGTATTCCTTTATCAGCATCCTGACCAGTTATTTTAGATCTGAGTCTTGTTTTTCTTGTGTGTTGGGGTATCCGAGACTTATTGCTGTCGGGGAACTGGGTTCAGATGCTGCCATATTGCCTTCAATTTCCTATAAGAACATTGTGCACAGAACTTAAAAGCAAGGTGTCTCAAACTAATTTTTTTAAATGGGGAATTGAGAATATAGGAAACCCAGTAGTAGCAAAGGCCTGGTAACTACTTTTTATTTAAGTAAACATGAACAAACAGCTCGTTTTGGAAAGAACAACGCATTCCAATGGTATAAGAAACTTAACAATCTGGCCCAGCTGTCTCTTATGGCAGAAGGAAATTGTGCAATGAGACAGTAGTACCACTGAGCCTGGACCCCAGTTATTTTGAATTTTATACAAGTGACATATTTAATACCATATTATGATTATTAGAGATACTTTAATTTTTATAGATTGTAGCCATGTATAAAGGTCCATGGTCAAGTCAGTCATTATGAGGGGAAATGGCACTGAGAAATTAGTAGTGCTCTTAGATGAAGGAGATCCTTCAAGAATAGAAATGATGGCAGGAGAGATGAATTTACAGTTACAAGCACAGATTTCTCTTCTAGGAGACCTGAATTCAGTTTCCAGCACCCATAAAGGATTCCTTGCAACCACCTGTAACTCCAGATTCATGAATTTTAGTATCCTCAATTGAAATTCAAATTAATATAGCATAGCTGCCTTCTATAATAGAACATGTCAACTTAAAGTAATCATTTTATGGAATCTACAGCAGTAGAAAGCACTTTTTAGATGATAAATCCTTTAAATAGATGGTGAGTAGGGTTTACCATTTCTTGAGATCCCCTCTAATATGATTTTGGTAGACATCATCAAAAGCAGTCTCTAGATGAGCCAGTAGAGTGTATATGAGGAATTCCATCTAACTCATGTTTACTCTTTGTTTACTAGTTGTGAATTCTCAAATATATTACAGTTTTCCTCATATTCTTGCCCCAAGCAATTAAATCTATTAAAACACAGTTTTGTTTTGTTTTGTTTCTTTGAGTTTTTTTCAGAATTAATAGCAGTCTACTTATAATTTCCAGTAAATTGGTAGGTGATGGGTACCACATAGGAATGGAAGTATTGTAGCTCAAAACAAAGATGATAAAGAGGAAGTTAAATAATCTACCTTAAGATGTATGAGTTTTCAGTAACAAAGGACAACTGCTTTATTTGATTATAAGCTAACTTGTATGGTCATTTATCTTGTCTACCTAGTTGAGTTTAAAATATCTCAGGAGTAGAGGCTTTGACTTTTACAATTTGTACATTACTATTTGTATAACTGGCTTTACTCAAAAATCTATTGAATAGTAAGCCCTGACTATATTCCATTTTCTCATCTATATAATAGGCACATTGCTTTCCATGGATTTCCCCTCATCTTCATAGTTGAATCTATGTTCACTCTTTTTCTACCATTGTGATTGACCCAACCTCTCAATAACCAGGAGTAGAGATAGAAAATGATTTGCTACAGAAATGTAACTTCAATTGATAATCTTTTCCACTTCTGATTTAAGAATGGCAGTGTTCTCAATAAGTAATAATAAGCAAGAAAACCAAAGTTCCTGTTGTGGTAAAGGACTTTTGGATTAACACTAAGGAAATATGGTCTTCTTACAAAGACTTGGTCCTGAGATCCATGCTATGGTTTAAAATACACATTCTGTAATTTTGCTCAATGTATAGTAATGTGTATAGTAAACACTATACACATTCTGTAATTTTGCTCAGTGGTAGTCCTGTTTGTCTTTGACTAAAGGACGCCTTTAAAACCTGCGTTGGAGGAGACAGTCACTATCATAACATGATGTCAGACCAAAAGATATTTACTTTCCAAAAAGAATTCATTGCTTATAGCAAAAGTCAACTACTTTAAGTATGAAGACATGGATTTAAATAGAGTCTGTATTGATTTCTGAATATTTGACCTTGGAAAAGTTCCATAGACTCTCTTATTCTAAATTGCAAAGCTGTAATTCTATAAAGAACAGTGCAGCCTGACCCCAGGGCACTTGTGAGGTTTAAATGAGAAACAAGTGCAAAACCCATAGTTCATTGACAAAAGATGTTAGGTATATGTATTTTTCCATTTACATGCTAGCTACTTACAGACTGGCTTTCCCCATGAGCCACTATTATTCTATGTGCCTATTAAATACCAAAGAAGAAATCAAAGGTTCCCTTCCTTCATAAATTTAAAAACGCAGTTTGATAAGTAGCAAGGAGGTAGAAAAAGCTAAATTAGAATCTGAGCAAACACAAGAAGAATCAGTTACAAAACATTCTGGTTTACCTTTAGAGTACTCTCTGGTAGTTGAGAGAGGTTGATGTATGATCTCCAACCTACAGAATGTCTAACACAATTAGAAATCACATAGCTTTCCCCAAGCCACATGGTTCATGGCAAAACTAGAAAGAATTCAATGTGTCTCATTTCAAATCCAGAACCTTCCTGCTTTATTTTCATGCTTAGAGGCCTTAAAAATATGTTGTGAGTTTTAAAAACATAAATAATAATTGGACATGTAATTATCTTGTTGGCCAGAGGAGAAAAGAGAAGAAATAAATTAGTATTTGGTGTTCTGACAGGAGGCTTGGAAAGCAAACCTCTTTACTGGGAAGTCATCTTGCAGGATCCTGTCCTGCTTAAATGTTATTCTAGCTTGGCTCTCACCCTTCCAAATCAAGTCTGAAACTCTGTGCATTCAGAAGTTGTTGTCCCTAAGACATGACACCATACCAAGTAGCTTATGTTGCTCATGTGGATCCAGATTCAGGCAGTTAGTCTTGGAAGGCAAGTTCTTTACTGACTGGGTTATCTTTCTAGCCCAAATATAAAACTTTTATTACACCATGAAGACTGATGGAAAAATTGATCTTCAACACCCTTTTTACCTTTCTGACTCCCAATAACATCTTGTTTCCAGTTGTCTTTAACAAGGATAGCTTAATAGTATTCCATACAGATCCAACTCAAGGATGGTACCCATGCTAAGAAGCGCATATCTATTCTCCTTAATCTTTACAATATAAGCACTAAATTGTCCAGTTATATGTATAGTTATTTTGTAAATGACCCACCCACCTGGAGAATGTTAAGTCAAAGATGAGATCACAAGGCAGTGTGGCAGAATACACCTTTCACTATTTTTTGTCTTTACAAACCCTGATATTGTCTGAGATCATAGTTTCTTGACTGTTGATTTTCCTGGTAGTTAAGATTAGAAAGCTTTTCTCCATTATTTGACTTTTCAGGCTCATGTAGCCCCTCTGAAATATGTTTGTGAAGGATATGCCTTGTCCGTTCCTAGATCCCTGTCCCCTCTTTATCCATCTCCACAACATTCCTTAACAGATTCACTAGAAGCTTGGTGCTGAGTTACAATTACTCGTTTATTTGACTTTTACAAGTAAACTGGGGACTCACTGGGGACAAGGTCTTGCTTTCAATGTTTCTTCACTCTACCTAGAACTGTCCCTATCACATGGACTGAATTGATGCCATTTGAATGCCTACATAATTTTAATTTAGCCAAGTGTCAGAAATAGGTAAATATATGACTAGTCTGAGCATGTCAACGATGGGCAGAGTTCCTCTTCTGTAGCTTCATCTGTGCTTTATCGTGAGGACGTGTGTACAATTATTACAATTATTAGTATAGCCATTGCTTAAAGGACTGGAATATACAGAAAAAGAAACCAGGAAAAGTTGAATTCTCAGTTATCCAACTCCTTCTTCCTCAGAGGAAAATAACCAAGTTCTGTTTTACTGTGCAGCATCCTCTCCAGGATTTATGTGTGTCAGTCCTGGAGAAGATCTCAGAGTTAGTGCATAGTATACTACCTCTGCTGCAGCCACCTTCCAATAAAGCAGAGAGAGCTCAAAGCTGCACGGGAGATCTATTGCTACCATAACTCTCAGCTTATCCTGCACCTTCCTTTCTGGCACTGGCAAGAAAACCGAAATTATGAAACTTTCTATCCTACACCACAGTGCCACATGAGGGTCATGAATCTCCAGCACCCTTCAGAAAACCTCCTGCTTCTGATATTCCTGCCCACTAGAAAAATGACCATCAAGGATGCCATTATTTCTGATTATTAAAGGTGAACCTTACACACCTGAATGTAAATAAAAGTTCATACAATTCTAGAATTTCTTCTTAGAGCCTTCAGCTCTTCACAGAATATGCATATAAATACTGTCACATCATAAGCTAAATCTTGGTCTCGTAACTGGATATATTTCCTAAGCTGGTTTTAATTGCTCCTAGAAACTGCTTAACATTAAAGATCAATCTCTAGATCTGAGATGACATTACCCTGGCAAATTAATTATTAATACTCTGATCACTCACTTTAGACATTAATAGTTTTCATTGATCAGCACATCCTGTTTATCCAAATGCCCTAATCACCATTCATGTTATAAGAGTATCTTGAACAGGTCCAATTTGAGATGCAACCCATTTTCAGCCACCTCAGCAGAATACAGGTCAAGGGTTCCTCTTGTCTTCACAACATATTAAGTCTGGCTCTATCACAGTTGGATCTATTTAAGACCACAAAAAGAGAGACAACTTCTCTAATGATGATAACTCATTTTCTCTTGTCTTCCTGCCAGACATAAAGGCTTTTCAGTGTCAGGGAGGGTAAATTAATCCTAAGAGCACCTTGTCACAGAAGCCTGTATTTGCTCACAGTGTATTGGTCATACATGAGAATGAGATGAGAAATCTCAGGTTATATTCAATTTAAAAATTCTGGATGTTTTCACAGTGTGCATATGTATTACATTTATAATGTATATACACATTGATGTGTGTGTATGTGTGGCTGAGGCTGAAAAATTGGCATACATTTTAACTTTAGTTAATGTTAGTTGAAGTTAGTAACTTTAGTGCTGTATAGTTTTCAGAGGTTACACAGTCTTAACGAGGACATTCCCCACCTCCTTTATGGAAAGGCTGAGAAATACCTTAGACTACACAACTAGTTATTGCCAGGAGTTTAGAGTTTCACGATTCTCTAGAATTCTTTGGTTTTACTTATATGGTAACCAGGTGTCTTGTAAGAGTCCTATTCTGCTTTCAGCAACTCACTGAGGGATCTCCAAGCCAGAAAGTTTTGATCCTTCTATAAGAAAAATATATACTACACCTGATGAAGTTGTGGCTAGCTGTCTCAATTGGAACATGAAGCCCTAGGAGTTAAGGACAGTCTCTTGTTCATTTGGGCAGGTCCTTTGGATCTGGTAAACAGATGGTACTCCATATGAGTATCCTGCATGGCTGCCTGCCAGGCTTATGAAAGCCATGAGGATGAGAGGAAGCACTGAAGCCATGTAGCAATGTACCAGAGTGCAATTTGTTTAAAATCTTTGATCATTAGATTTATTGCAAAATAGCATCACCTAAGTAAACTTCTTAGTTGGGGCTCATATTGCTGATATAAAACACCCTGTCCTTGAGGAGGAAGAAAATCAGAAGAGGGACTCAAACAGGACAGGACCCTGGAGACAGGAGCTATTTTAGAAGCCATGAAGAGGGCTGCTTATTTGTTCTTGCTCAGCTGACTTTCTTGTCTACCTACGGACCACCTGCCCAGGGGTAGGACTACCCACAACAGGTGGACCTTCCCACATTAATCACCAATGAAGAAAATGCACCTCAGTTTGCCACAGGCTACTCTGGTGGAGACATTCTTAGTCTTGAGACTGTCTCTTCCCAAATGACTCTCGCTTATATCAAATTGACATAAAACGAACCAGTACAGTGGATATGTAATGCATATTTATGAGAGTATGATTACTTTCTATGATGCAAACACATACAGTCTTTCACTAAAGCACTGTCCACAACCTTTAGTGGACCAGATTTCAAACACAGGTAACTTTTGAAGATTTCTACACTTGGCCTCTGAAGACTCTGACTCAGCAGTTTTTACTAAGGGCCTGGGAAGCTGTAGTTCATAAGTTCATTCCAAGACAGAAAAATCACTTGCTATGCATTTGTAAGTTCTTTATTGTTAATCATATTTTTAGAATTCCATACACATATGTATATAATTTATGTTGAAGAGTCTCATCCTCCACCCCACCTTCTCTTAACCAGTTTTCCTTACTAATTACCCAATCCAGTCCCTAATAACATTTGATTTGATTCTTGAACCACTTAGTTAATTAGAACCATTTGTGTGAGCATTGCTTGAATTATCTAGTGGGCTCACCAGTTGAGACAAACTAGAAGGTAGTGACTCTCCTATTCCTTAATAGATCAGTACCAATAATTCAGCCTTCATCCATCAATGCTTGAATGATGATGAGCTGTTCTTAAGTATAGCCAGTAGGTAGTTGCTGTGAATTCCTGATTATGCTGCTGCGTCTTGCCTAGAAAGATGGCATTTTACAGCTCATCCCCCTATCTTCTTGCTCTTACATGCTTCCAATTCCCTCTTTTGCAGTGTACTCTGAGCCTTACAAGGAATGCTATAAATATTCTAAGGCCAAGCGTTCACATCAAATGTTTAGTCTCACTGCACATACCTGATCTCATCTTAAGGTATTTTAAACTGATTGCCAATCATTAAAACTTAATCACTTTTCAAAATATGATACTGTTGAGTGTTTCTTTGAAACGTTTACAAATTGGGAGCTGGATCCCACATGCCCTTGCTCTGTTTGCCCTGGGCTTGGGTAGAGCCTGCTCCCTCCTCCCAGGAGCAGCCAGGGCTCTCCCTAATGCCTGTTGTTTCCTACATTCGGTTATGTAGCTTTTAAAAGTTTCACAGAATAAAGAGGCTATCTTTACTGCAACATTCCGACTTAAAATTTCTGCATATGTATCAGAGGATGGCCTTGTTGGACTTAGAAAGGGAGGATTGGTCCTTGGTCCTGAGAAGGCTCGATGCCCCAGTATAGGGGAAAGCCAGGACAGGGAAGCTGAGTGGGTGGGTTGATCAGCAGGGGGGAGAAGGAAATAGGATAGGGAAACAAGGAAAGGGGATAACATTTGAGATGTAAATAAAGAAAATATCTAATAAAGAAAGAAAGAAAGAAAGAAAGAAGGAAGGAAGGAAGGAAGGAAGGAAGGAAGGAAAGGAAGGAAGGAAGGAAGGAAGGAAAGAAAGAAAGAAAGAAAGAAAGAAAGAAAGAAAGAAAGAGAGAGAGAGAGAGAGAGAGAGAAAAAGATTTCTGGCCAAATAGGAAGACTATTATGCTTGTCTGTTTAAAGAAGTTGTTCATCAGCAGTTATCCTAGGATTAATTACACTATTTTAAAATTCTCGATACTTTGCATTTAATTCGGTTTTATTTTATAGCATTGCACAAGGCTGTTTTCAAACGTGTCCATGGCACACTGTGAGCCTATTCCCTATCATCCCTCAATGCTATCCATCCCTTCTCTCCAGGTCCCACACATTGATTCCCTTTGTCCTAGGAAGTTTTTTTTTTCTTTTACTTTCATCTCACCTGGGCATATATGATTTTCCAATCCCTGTAAGACCAGAATCCAGGAATGAGAGGAAACAAATAGCATTTATCTCTCTGAGACTGAGTTAATTTACTTATTATGTATATCTTCCATTGTATCCATTTTCCTCTAAGCAATGTAAGTCCCTCCTTCTTCTTTAATTTTGTTTTGGGTTTCTCCATGTGAACCCAGTTGACAACAACTCATAATTGGTAAGATTTATTTCACTCGACAGTCGAGTTGTGTACTTTGGTTGCCTTGAGTATTAGCCCATTTTTCTTCAATTTAATGAAATAACTGAGGCAGCAACTTACATAGAAAAAGAAGGTTGTTGTAACCCATAGTTTTATAAGTTTAAAGTCCAAACAGTATGGTACAGATTCTGGCAATAACTCTGTGGAAGGGAAGGAATATATGCAAGAGAAAGAGATCATCCTAGCAGATAGGAGCCAGAGGATGCGTGGGTCTAGGAGTATGTCAGGGGTTTCTGCTATAGTTCACTCTTTCAAGGACTTAGGGGCCCATTGAGAACCTTAATCCCTTCTTAGACCATCTCCTTCCAAAGCATACTCAGGTCCCACTAAGTCTTCCCTTTCTCAGGTTTCATTATCTCTTCACAATATTTTGTGCCAACCATCTTGTACATGAACCTTCCAAGAACATATTCACAATCAAAAGAGGTTATTGTTATTTTATCAGGTATATACAGTGGTATATTAGCCTCAGTTCTTTCGTAAGTATTATTTGAAAGAACAGAATATGAAGCAGGCTGGGTGTATGAGTCTACATTTGTAATCCTGGCACTGAAGAGACTAAGGGAGAAGAAGTTTGGATCCAGTTTGGGCTATATGGAGAGAGCCGATCTCAAAATAAAATAGAAGTAGGAGGCTTATTTGTCTTTATATTCAATATTCAGTGTTCTTTCGTTTCCTTCAGTAATATATTCTACAAGTGGGTTTTATTCTTACTCAATTAAAGGCAGATATGCAGAGACCATAAGGAGACATGGAGCCAAATCTTATTGTAATATCTCTTCTTGTCCACAGATTAAAGGTTGCACAAAGCTTAAAAGGAAGAGAAGCAGCAGTTCTATTCACTTGTTATTGGACTTGAAACTCCTTTGACCTCGGAAACTGAAGATGAGGTTGCCATGGGAACTGCTAGTGCTGCAATCATTCATGTTGTGCCTTGCAGGTAGAGTGTCATTTCAAAACTTTTTGATTTAAAAGTGCCACTGTGTTTCACACTAATTCAAAAGTGGGCCTTTGCTTTAGATGGCAATGGTAAAATCATAAGTGCACAGGTTACTGTGACTAGCTTTTGCTGACAGTGGTGAACATGTCTTCTTGCTAGTCTTTCCCTGGCTCTTTCCACGGCAATCTGTCCAAATAGCTGCAGTGATGTTTGATTTGATGATAGATCTCTTTACAGCTTTTTAAGCCATAATTTAGGTTGAACATTGTTATTTTTGCTCATCCCAGGGCTCAATTGCACAGAGGTATTAGGAAGTAAATCCGATAATATAGTCTAAAGCATTGCTTGTTTGTTGTTAGTGGATGGGGTTTTATCTGAATAGTTCTTTCAATCCCCACTCTATCTTATCATTATCTGTTTTTGCATTTCAATGCCTCTATAGTCTATGAGGAACTTGAAAACAAAATAAAGAAGATGTGGTTATGGCTAACCACTAGAATAGAGGCTTTAAAAGTTCAAACATGCTGTTTATTGCTTTTTTTGGATTTCTGGGCGATTCGAGCCTAGCACCTGACATGTGATTCAGGAGTGATGAACTGTAAATCCACCTGGGCTGGAAATCATTCCAGGTGTTGAGTTACTCTGTATCTTTCAGAGTCTTTTTAAAGGACTGGTAGACCTGATTTGTTGCTCATAACTTAAGTCCTACAATGACAGTTAGATATATTTGCATTTTTTAAACCTGAAACAAGAGGGCTTTTGCATAGATCATCCTGCTTTTAACTGATTCATCAATTTAGATATCGCTAGGTTGCAGTGGGCAAGCTCAGGATTGGAACCTGAGGCTATAATCCTGAGCAGAACATATACAGCTACCATGCTTTTGGGGGCTCCATTGATTCACAAGTAGACTATGCCATTGGAGCAAAGACAGTGTGTAATGGGTCCCTCACTGCATGACAGGCACTCTACTAAGTACTAGTGTTTAACCGCATTTCATTCCTCCACTAACCATAGGAGGCAAGTAGTTTTATGTTTTTTCTTTAATTAATTTAATGTCCAGTAGTGGACAATATTGCTGATCAATCAAGAAGTGGAATAAAATTACTGAAAGTCCCTGATTTTGTACTTGGGACATCTCGGTCTCAAACTCAAGCAAAGTATAAGTCATGGGTTGCATCGTGGATTACATTCTGTTAGTGGCATTGTTAATTTGTCCAGTTTATGATTGAAATTCACCCTTAAAATTGTGTTTGCATTCTTATTTTTTAAACATTAAACTGTCATTTATAAATTCTTTATTATTTTGCTAGTACATTATTTTAATTTGTTGTATTTTATTTATAATTATTTGAATACATTTTCTTTAAATTACACTTTTAACATTCTTGCCTGGATACATCACATTCACACTTCCATGATTAATGAACGTTCTGGAATCTATTTTGAGAGATCATCTGTGTCTCCCTTGTGTGTTCAGAGCCTATATTGCCCACCATCTCAACAGTAGAACCCAAATTATGCACATCAGCTGGTTTTCTTTGACACCTAATTCCCTAAAGACCTTGACTGAGGTCCTGAAAGTTTTATTTATCATAATGCCTCTGCACAGCTATCCTTTAAACTACACAAGAGTGAAAAACTTTCTTAGTTTTACAGCAGCAATACATACATTTAACCCAGTGTTCTTGAGGGGATATTTGGAATTTAAAGGGTTCAAAATCAAGAAAGCAACAAGCCTTTTCAGTTTTGTTTTGAATGACTTGCAATGCTACCTCAAGAATCCACAACATTCACCTGAGTAGGTATTTGTATAGACTCAGGGCATTGACTGCTTCCATAAGCCTTCTGTGAACTGTTTTACATGTATTCATATTCTCTTACCATATGCTTCTTTCAGAGTAGGTAAAGTCAAGCTTTAATTAATGTTTTTGTTTGCTTGCTATTTGTCTTGATTTCATTAATTTCCTTAGCATTTGACACTCTCCGTGCTGAACAGATTTCCTTAACTGCTCTTTTCCATCTTTCTGTGTATCATCCATATTTTCTATACTTTTTTAGCTTTAAATTTCAGAATGAGCTTGCCAAGAAGAGTATGTATGCTTATGTTTACTGTAATTATCAACTCTCAAACATCCCCTTTCCTGATCATTTTTCATTCCAAATATATAACCAGGCTAACCATGCCTAAAAGGATCCCTTTAAAATTTAATCATTATTCAGTGGTACCTTTTGTTTTAGTAGGCTTTCCTTTCCTTTTCTTTTTCTTTCTTTTTTATTCCCAACAAATGCTAGGCTCCATCTTTAGTCAGTTCAAGACAATACTTGCAGCAATTATCTAAAAGTTGAATAACGAAGTGATTGACTTTATCCCGGAACCCCTAAAGACATTTTTTCTCTTTTTGATTAGATAATTGCTTTATTTTCATTTCAAATGGTATCCCCTTTCCTCCTTACCCCTCTGAAAACCCCCATCCCCTCCCCCTCCCCCTGCTTACCTCCCTCCAATTTCCTGACCTACATTCCCCTATTCTGGGGAATCAAGCCTTCACAGGACCAATGGCCTCTCCTCTCATTGATGTCTGAAATGGCTATCTTCTGCTATATATGTAGCTGGAGCCATGGGTTCCAAAAATATGGATGGCTTCACGAATTTGCATGTCATCCATGTGCAGGGGCCATGCTATTCTTCTCTATATCATTCCAATTTTAGTATATGTGCTGCGGAAGTGAGCACCTTAAAGACATTTTAATCTGGAATGGCAATACTCTACTTTCTTAAAGAACAAAGAAACCTGCAAATTGGCAACACATCCTCAGGAATACTGGTGCCTATAAAGAATGAACACAGGCATACACAGTTGATGTATGTACCTGAACCCATAGTGTTTGGCATTTTATGCATATATTCATGGAGTTTTAGTATCAGACTATAATGAATCAAATTAAGATACATTTTAAAGATACATGACTTATACAAAAACCACAGGTTGGCCTGTATGTAGTTCTTATCTTGCTACTTCCTAATTATTCTCCCCCTAACATTGGTTTTCTTGTCATACAGAAATAATATCATTTATAATTGGACTTCAGGGCCTCATTTTTTCAAGAATATACCTTTAATACATGTAGGATTTGATCTCTATCATTTTTAGATATATCCTACAATGTTATGTATGTTACACAATATTTTCATGGCAGCTATAAATAAGCTAAAAGAGCACTGTTCCTTTTTGCTCAAATCATCTACTTTTCTAATTGCTTAAATTTTCATCAGATCACTTATCAGTATCTCCAGAATACTATTTCGGAGATATGTTGTTAAGGAGGCTATTATTAGCTATATTGCTGAAAGATATTTGTTCTTTTAGTTCACTGCTGTATGCCTAACAATTAGAGGTCCAGCATATAGGATTGGTATTGACTTAGTGAATGTACTATATTGGTCAGTCACATAAAACAGACAGGAGAGAGAGAGAGAGAGAGAGAGAGAGAGAGAGAGAGAGAGAGAGAGAGAGAATTATCAATTCTATGCTCTAGTGTAGTTATGGAATCCCATAGGATTGTCATATCACCTTTAGTAAATGAGTAACCAATAAAACTAATGTAAACATGTATTTTTAAGTTAGAAATGAATGTCTAAAATGTTAAAATTGTTTGCTATTGCTTGGTACCCCTGGAACACTGTACCACATGTTCTCAGTCCAATAGCCCCTTGCCCATTCTCACTTCAACTATAGTTCTGGTGGCATTTTTCTACATTTCTCTGCCTTAAGCCATTCTCGTCCATCATAAGCCTGAGGAACCATGAAGCACTAACGCTCTCTATGGGGCAGTCCTCAGTCAGTGAAGCATGACAATCCACAGATAAATGCCTCAGCCTTCTGTTCCTTAGAGTCAGTTCCTAGGCAGTCTTTCTCGCAGTGCCTTAGGGATCCCCAACAGGAAGAGTCCCAGATGCCCACAGTATCAACTTCTGCCTATTTTGTTCCTTACACTTATATTTCTCTCAGTGTCTGCTTTTGAGGGACTGCAAACCAATAACACATACACAGCAATCAATAGTCAGATACTTAATGTTCATATCAGTAATTAGGAAGGACACCAGGCAGGAAGCACAGCTTTGGCTAATGATGGAAGAGCTACCTGTATATGTTTATTCATATGTGCCTAAACATGCTTGCTCTTACAGCAGTTCATGCCCATGTAGCGTCATAGAGTTAAACCTCTGAACATCTAGGTCCTGCACCTGGGTAGATGCATTTTTTCCATTGTTAATTTTATTGTTTAACAGATGTTGGATAAGTCATTTCTCCTCTCATGGGTGCAGTTTACACCTCTGTGTAACTGTCTGCCTGTCTGTCTGTCTGTCTAAAAACCTATTTCAACTCTAGAAATTTATAATTCTATCCAACTCACCATTGGAGATGCAAATATGCATATTGGTAGGGGTAGAACGAACTCTACAATTTAATTCAAATAATATGAAATTTCTTACAAGTCATATGCTTTACAATGTGTTCCAAATTCTGTTCACATTGGCAGACTTTGAAAGAAAGAATAAAAGGCCTGGGCCATATGTTGATTGCAGTAAGAGGCATGAAGACTTTAAAAGAAAACCCTCTGTGAATATGTGTAAAAATGTACGCTCAGTACAGTCTCAGGTTGCATTGGCTTCAGGGGAGCTAAATTTATTCTCCTGTTTGCCATTTACCAATTTCAGCAGCTATCTCATTTTTAGAAAAGGACTCTTTGGCAACTATGAACATTTTGAGGATTTGGTTACATACATGTATGTGTGTGCATGCACACACACACACACAAACACTCATACATAGCAACATACACCACACAGCACAGACACCACATACTCGTACATACACATATACCACACACACATGTACACCATACACAAACATACACATACACACCACACACACACATGCACACCATACACATACACACATACATCCACACTCATGCGCACATACTTATGCGCATATACATACATACACAAGCATATCATACATATATACCACACAGGTACATATAAGTACATATACATGCACACACATGCACATTCATATAAACACAAACTCATGCACACATGCATACACACACCACACACATACCAGGCATACTAACACACACTTATATACACAAACACACCACACACTCATACCACTTCCCACCACATATATATACCACACAGATACTGCTTCCCACTACACACACACACACACACACACACACACACACATACACATTATACCCATGCTGTTGTTATAGCTACTGCTGAGGATGAGTGATGGAGAAAGTTCTTGGACAATACTTAGGAGAAATAGAAATTCTGAGATTAGCCTGAGAATGGTAAGTATTCATAAAATTGGAACAAAGAGGAGTCCTCAGTAAAAGAGGGAATTACAGGGATGAGGCTCAACATGTGATAGTGAAAATTCTAAATAGACGTCAACACCTGAAGTCAGAACACTTGAGAATAAGGCCCAGTTTTGGTTTTGGAAGTTTCTTTTACAACTAGAAAGCCTTGATGCCTAAAATGAAAAGTGGGCTGTCTATGGTTACGGGCCTTGAATATAAAATAACTATTGAGTTTATCCATATTTGTACATAGAATCTGATAGTCACACATTTTGCCACTTTTTCAAAATGTTACAGCACAGCACAGAACCAAACAACATCTTCACACTTCATTTTTTCTTCGTATGTCTTTATAGACTCAAAGAGAAGAGATACTCCCTAGGGTTGAGTTATAAGGCTTGATATCACAGTGCAACAGGTATAATATTCCAATTTCAAATACTTTCCTGTTCTCCTCCAGATAAGACAGAAAAAGAAGCAATAGCCAAATCAAACAATGCAAATTCTAGACGGATGCTTTGGTGGTTGATACATGAGAAATTGCCTCCATAGCTCCATCAATTTGAATAGTGGAGTCCCAACAGCGAGCACTCTTTTGGGATGTTTCTTATTGCCTTGCTGGAGGAACTATGTCCCTGGAGGTGGGCTTGGAGAATTAAAATCCACATCTAGCCCAGTCTCTCCGGTTTTGTGCTTGTAGTTCAAGACAGGAGCTTTCTAGTTCTTGCTGTAGCCTCCATTCCTGCTGTTTGCTATCCTGCCGCTTTACTCTGATGATGGTGGACCATGGGCTCTCTAGAACTTTAAACCCAAATAAATGTTTTTGTTGTAGGTTTTCTTGGTCATGGTGTTTTATCATAGCAATAGACAAATAACTAAAAGCTAAGCCTACTGTAGCTTGTGACCTCATAGTACTAATGTATTTAATTAAGATCAGAAAAGAAAGCAGGCTGGGTGCTAATTTATTAACTTCAAACAGAGTTCTACAGTGATGTTCTATTTGATTGTTTCCCTGAGAAAACACGTTTATAAAGTTTATATAATATGAAGCTTAAGATTCCTGCTTTCCCTTGCTCTCTCATAATTATGACCACAACATAAAGCCCAATTAATACAAAGATTAAGCCCAGAAGAGAGCTAATGATTATGTTAAAAGAAAGCAATGACTCCAATGATGTATAATTAAGGACAGAAAAAAAAAAAGAAAATATTAGCTACCCAAGAAAAAAAAGAAGAGTTGAAAGATTTTTTCAATGATGAGTTTTATATTTAAATAATTTCACAATGGAAAAATATTAATCAGTAGCAAAGCTGAGGTAAATAGATTAAACCAGCAATGATTGTTTACGCCCAAAGGCATGGATGTACAGCAGGAGTAATATTAAAAAAATTATTAGAACAATCAATTTAAAACTTTTCCTAAAGCAAAGAGCTTAATGACTTCATTAGGTATGCTCAGTCAGGCTAGGCATCTTAACTATATATAAGGGAAGAGTTTACGAAGAGTGTCAATGACATATCATATGTAGAGAAGGGTGATAGAATGCTGATGAGTAGGGTGAATTAAATATGGAAAATAAGAGACAAGTGAGAATATTAACATTGTATGCTCTTAATATCAGTTGACCAACCTCCTTGTTGAAATGTGAATCAATGATGTTGCTTCATTCAAGATACAAAATTGAAGTGGGCTATCATTTCAGTTCCTGATTCTGAACATGGAGTTTCATGCCAAGAAAACCATCACCTAGAAACTTGCTCATGTTCACAGTTAAGTGCATTAACTCTACCATTACTAAAGATCTGATATTTCTTAGCTATGCTATAAAGATATGCCATCCTCTAAGTCATGTGATGAAGATGATGATAATGAAGATTTTTATTACTATTTTCTCATTTATAAAATGAACAAAACAAAACAAATAAAACCAGTGTTGTCCAATATTTGTGAGGACTGGACTCATGGTTATATACTTTGTCTCTGGTACAGCCCAAGTTTATTATAATGCTAGGCTGAGTTTATGATTCACTGCTTCATTCAGCATATGTTCAATGACTTTCCAGTGTTAAACTGTAGGAAAGTCACATGGATCTAAATTAAGCACTTCTTGTCATCTAAATGATAATAATATTGATGATGATGGTGGTGGTGATGATGATGATGATTATGGTGTGGTGGTAGTAGTATTGGTGTTGATTATATGGAGAGAATACTGACTCTAGCTATCAGTTTCTTGGAACACACTTTTCTTGTTCTTTAGAAGCTAAAGTTTTTGTATACCAGGATTTATAGCACATCTGCTTTCCCAAATGTGCAATGTCACCTTCTTTAAACAATGGTGACATGGTAAATGTTTGTGTATACTAAATATTTAAGGTGTGTTAATGTAAGTGTGCCCACGTGTTTGTGTGTAATGTGTGTGTGTGCGTGTGCGTGTGCGTGTGCGCGTGCGTGCGTGCGTGCGTGTGTGTGTGTGTGTGTGTGTGTGTGTGTAAGTGTGGAAGCATGGAGTACTCAGAACAGAGATTGCCTTCATACAGAGAACAGAAATCTGCTGCTTCTATGGACACCCTCATTGTAAGTGTGAGCAACACTATCAGAAGCAGCAGAACACCAGTGGTTCTCAACTGTTTTCGTGTGGGTAAAGAAACATTTAAGTCACCCTCTAACCACCCAGGCATCCAGGACAAGTATTGTAGGCTTGGCACTACTACTGATAATTTTCATGATTGATTTCCAGAATCAATTCCCAAAATTAATTAAGTTTCAAGAGGACAGGAATTTCATCAAAACAGTCAAAAGTCTGAAATGGATTTTTTTTTAATGCAGAAGTGTACCCTGGTTATCAATATTGCTTATTCTTTCAGAAAACCCTTTGTCATTGTCTCTAATCCATTGGTAGGAATAATATAGCCCTGTGATATCAACTTTATGATGGAATTCAGAAAATATTATTTCTTAATTTTAAATGGAAATAGAAAATGTGCTGTAGAATATTTAGATGTATCCCTTGAGCATACAAGTACAGTACAATTGCAGATCATTTTAGCAAATGATAATATGTATTATTAGGTATGAATTCTGTACTTTGAGAGATAAAATAAGTTGTCATAGTTTACAAAACCCCTAGTGGATTGCCAGGTCGTTTTGTGTTTTCTCAGAGTAATCAAGCATACTTTCCCTTAAGGAGGATGACATTATTTTGTTTTGAAAATAATTGACTCTGAGGGAGAGGACTTACCTCCTCAGATAGAAATTAAGACTTATTTAAAATGTTTTCTCTTTGAAAGCAGTTTGAAAGAGTCAAAAAAGAAACCATCACTGAAGTTTCAAATTCAGCTTTCACACAACATGTAAGACACCTGATCTAATGAAATGTATCCAGCACAAACAGATCCACCAATAGCACCTCAGAGATGCCCTAAGTGATTGTCACCAATGGTGGAGCTGAAACATCAGGAAAATAGTTTCCTTTTTCTTAAGGTTTGAGGTCAAAACTCAAGAGGCCTCCATGTTATATTTTCTTGACTAATAAAAACAAATGTCTTGTATCCCCAGATAAGGCACTACCACCCGTCCCCAGAAATGACTCCACCCAGGTCTAGCTCACTGAGACAATAGGGTGGAGGGATCACTTATAGAGACATGGGTGACTTAAATACTTAAAGGTAGCTGTTTCTGGGGAAAAATTTGGCTGCTCACAGAAGTTTCATTCTTAGAGCAGCCTGCACGAAGGCAGTTGCCCAGAAGCTCTTCTATCCCAGCAATTACTCAGTTTATGAGAATGTGCATGGGGAATGTTGATTTTTTTTTTTTAGTTCTCTGTTTCCTAGTCTTGTAACTTTCCTTAGCTTCTTGAGTCCTATGATCCTACTCTTATAAGGATGGGATGTTTACATTTAAAGGAAATTGCTAAAAACCTCTTGGCCACATCCATTCTGAGGATGGCAGATTTTATCCTCCTGTTCCAGATATCTGACTGTGGCAGCAATCTTAACTAATTTGTGGGCGAAGGATATAATGTTAGAAGTATCTGGCCCCACCCGTCCATCTCTCTAGGCTCTGTCCACGGTATGCTTAGGATGTAGAATGCAGAACACTTCATTAGTAGTTTTGACATGATCATGTATTGGAATTGATTTTTAGGTTTATGTGAAATAAAGCTTTGCCTCTTTCATTTCTCCTTTTGCTTTAATGTAGGAATTTAGGAAACTTACAAGTAAAGACTTGCCTTGTCTTGAATTTCTAATGAACAGCATGGGCTTCGATGATAAAGACTTGGAGAATGGCATCATATACCTGGAGAAGGTGCTCAGTGGTTAAGAGCACTTCTCACTATCCCAGAGGCTGCAAGTTTGGTTCCCAGCATGTCAGATGGCACATAATTGCCTATAACTCCAACAGGCAATATGACACCCATTCCTGGCTTTTGTGGGGACTTACATATGCACGGCTTACACTCACCAAGTACATACATAAGCACATGAATAAAAAAATAGTGAATCTTCTAAAAATAAGGAAATCATATATGTAAATATAGTAAGGTATTGACTAAAGTATATCTATGCATGCATATATCGAGATTGTTCATTATTCTTATTATTTTTTATTAATTACATTATCTCCTTACATCCTGATTGCAGCTTCTTCTCCCTCCTCTCCATCCAGTCCCTTTCTCTCACCACCCCTTTCCCCCAACCCCTTTCCCTTTTATCCTCATAAAAGTGGCGGCTTCCCTTGGATAGCAACCAGCCTTAGCATGTCAAGTCTCAGTAAGTCTAGGAGCATTGTCTCCTATTGAGGCTAGACAAGGCAGCCCAATTAGAAGAAAGGTATCCAAAGGCAGGCAGCAGAGTCCGAGACAGCCCTTTCTCCTGCTGTTAGGAGTTCTACATGAGGACCTAGCTCCATAACAGCTACATTTGTGCAGACTACCTAGGCCCCTTCCAGGCATGCTCTCTGGTTGGCCATTCAGTCTCTTTGTCGCCAGGTTCATTGATTCTGTAGCTTTTATTGTGATGTCCTTGAGCCCTCCGGCTCCTTCAATCCTTCCTTTCTCTCTTGCACAGGTTTCCCCAAGCTCTGCCTAATGGTTAGCTGGGATCTCTGCACCTGTTTCTATCAGTGCTGAGTGAAGCCTCCCTGCTGAGTTATGTTAAGCTCCTGTCTGCAAATATAGCGGACTATCATTAACAGTGTCAGGAGTGAGTTCTCTCCCATGGCATGGGTCTCAAGCTGGGCCAGTCATCTTTTGCCCATCCCCTCAATTTCTGTTCCTTCTTTTAACCCTGCACATCTTGTAGACAGTAAAAAAAAATGGGATTAAGATTTTTGTGGCTGGGTTGATGTCCCAGTATATCCACTGAAAGTCTTCCCTGGTTACAGGAGAGTCTATCTCAAGCTCCATAATCCCCATTGTTAGGAACCTTAGCTAGAGCTATGGAGAGAGAGAGAGAAAGAGAGAGAGAGAGAGAGAGAGAGAGAGAGAGAGAGAGAGAGAGAGAGAGAGAGTTTTAATCATAGTTTCATGAGATACCTTCCCAATGTAAAGATTGTCTGATTTGTATACAGCAAATAAGAATGAAATAGTAAAATTTGAGATTTTTTTTTTGAAGGGACTTTTCAGCAACGTGTGACTAACTTTGGGGAAAAATTCATCGGCACTCATTGTTTAAAGAAATAAGTTTTATAAAGTGGGAGCAACTCAGATATGTGTCATTTGGTAAAAAAGTAGTAAGATGCAGTAGCCCAAACAATAAATCATTATTTATCAAAGGAAATAGTTGGGTTATATATAACAGGGTAGATGAACCTTAAAAACATTACTCTAAGTGGGCAGAACCATAACAGTGTTATTTATTATAATATATCATTTATTTTAACCCATAGACACATGAATCAAAAGAGAAAATAAGTTTGTGTTTATGAAGAACAGGACTGGGACAGGATTAAAGACTGATACTCTCTATGTGGCATCTTCTTATGAGGAAAGGAATAATCAAAGATTAGGTAGTAGTTAGACTTGCATAATCCCCTGATTTAACTATGGGATTATGTATTTCAAAAATACTGAGTTTAATGTCATTGGTATTATCAATAAATTTGTCAGTGAAATAAATCTGAACTCATGATCTTTTTCTGTTTGTCCATAAAATTGTCTTCTCTTTGTGTATGCTATTTTGGATAGAAGAAATCTCACAAAGTCCCAGCACTAGATGAAGAGCTAAAGTCAGTTAATGATTGCTGGGAGACAGAAAATCAATGTTACCTAGGGACAAGTCCTCTGTTTAGTTATCCATTGTCAAGTGGTCAGGGCTAAAATAATATGCACATGAGCAACACTAAATGGACAGTATTTATACTTTCATATATGTACATATAATAAAAGAAAATAATAATAAAATAATAATAATAATAAAAGAAATAGAAATAATAAAAATAATAATAAAAGAAAAAACAATAATAAAAGAAAAAGAAAATGACATAGATAACACATGAAAGTACAGAGAAGGCTTAGTCATATTGGTAGGGAACAGTAGAAGAAGGAAAGACTATGATAATATGGAATTAGAAATAATGAAATTCTGTTGCAAACAAGTAATAAATTCCATAATTAAACCTGTTATTTTATGAAATGAATAAATGCTAATAAAATAAAAATTTGTTTAAAGAGTGTGGAACAACACTCTTGAAATCTATATTGGGTCAATAACACTCCAAACAAACTTTAATTTTGCCTACTAAAGGGCTATAAGAGTCTGGTGTGTCTGGAAAAGATGCCATGTTTCCCAAGCAAAAATAAATGAAAGGAGATGAGGATTGTGCTTGTCTTCCATTTATAAAATCACCTGTACATGCCCTCCTTCTCCCTGGGGCTGTCTCTCTGCTTTTTCTCCCAGGGAAGAATTCCATAAGACAACATAGAGGGTTCACTGTTCAAGAGACATTTACTTTCCTCCTTGACTCTTGTTTGAGAAGTCAGACTTGGGTGTAGAATGAAGATGAATAAGACATTTACTTATTTTCTTTTATCAAGAAAATTAATATTCTGCAGATGTAGAGTCTACTACGTAGTTAAGAGTACTTGTTCCTTTTGCTGAGAATGCAGTTCAATTTTCAGTACTCATGGGGAAGCTCACAACTATCTCTGACTCTTGTTCCAGGGCACTGATGCTTTCTTTTGACCTCTGCAGGCACTAGGCATATAAATGGTCATACATGCAGGCCAAACACTCATATACATACAATATTATATCTACATGTTATAAACAAATAAAGTTCTGAGTAAAAAAGTACAAAGGTGTTTGTCTTCTCAGTGTCTCTGCTGTCAGATACTCACAAGGCCAACTTTCCATTGTATGATGATAATCATGGAGTCACAGATCTACCCCAGCTCTCCTACTTTCTAGATTGCTTCATTGGTGTTTTCAAAGACTGAACCATGAAGAACAACATAAACAGAACCCAAATTTCACTGACCCAGTGTATCTTCCATGACTCTCACTCAGCTTTCTGGTTGGGTGTCTCCTGGTTTACCATGCATATACAATCTTAATTAGTGTAAAATAAAACTAACCCACTTATTTCAATCACTTTGTTCTCATGATAGTACCTCATAATCATGATCACAACCAAAAACCATTCTGCTCTTGTTAGAGTACAACCAAATGTCACACAAGTCGAGGGAAATGTGAAACACAGGAGAAAAACCTTACTTATGTGTCTAAGGCACTTTTAATATCTGTCCAATGGCTGACATAGCAACCCCAGAGTGATGCATCTTCATTAGAGATTCACAGATTGTCAAAGTTTTGTGCTCGTATAGTCCTGATCTTTGCACAACAAGAAAAAAAAACTTATTCCACCAACTTTACATGCTCTCAGACTTAGACAATAATATTGGGAATATCTAATTTACTTTCATAAAAGCACCAATTTTTCCTGATTTTGAATTCATGATGGCTACTGCACAACAAATCTTTATGTATATATATATACATATATATATATATATATATATATATACACATATATACATATATATATGTATATATATGTATATGTATATATATATACATATATATATCCCTTCTTTTAGAGAAACTATTGGATTGTCTGTGTAAAAAACTTTTTTTCTACTTTCTTGTTTACATTCCAAATGATTTTCCTTTCCCAGTTTCCCCATCCCCCTAAGACCCATAAGCCCTCTTCCTTCCACCAGTTCCCCAATCAACCCCCTCCCACTCCTCTGTCCTGGCAATCCCCTATAATGCTGCATCAAGCCTTTCCATGACCCAGGCCCTCTCCTTCCTTCTTCTTGGGAATGATTTGATATGTGGGTTGGGTTTTGGGTATTCTGAGCTTCTGGGCTAATATCCACTTATCAGTGACTGCATTCCATGTGTGTTCTTTTGTGAATGAGTTACCTCACTTAGTATAACATTTTCCAGTTCCAACCATTTGCCTAAGAATTTCATGAATTTATTGTTTTTGCTTACTGAGTAGTATTCCATTGTATAAATATACCACATTTTCTGTATCCATTCCTCCATTGAGGGACATCTGGGTTCTTTCCAGCTTCTGGCTATGTTAAATAAGGCTGCTGTGAACATAGTAGAGCATGTGTCCTTATTGCATGCTGGGGAATTCTCTGGGTATATGCCCAGGAGTGGTATAGCAGGGTCCTCTGGAAGTGTCCTGCCCAGTTTTCTGAGGAACAGCCAGACTGATTTCCAGAGTGGTTGTACCATAATGCAATCCCACCAGCAGTGGAGGAGTGTTCCTGTTTCTCCACATCCTCGCCAGCATCTGCTGTCTCCTGAGTTTTTAATCTTAGCCATTCTGACTGGTGTGAGGTGAAATCTCAGGGTTGTTTTGGTTTGCATTTCCCTAATAACTAACATCCGGTGGAAAAAAGATAGCCTTTCCTACAAATGGTGCTGGTTCAATTGGAGGTCAGCATGCAGAAGAATGGAAATTGATCCATTCTTATCTCCTTGTATTAAGCTCAACTCCAAGTGGATCAAGGACCTCCACATAAAACCAGACACAGTGAAATTAATAGAAAAGAAACCGGGGAAGATCCTGGAGGACATGGGCACAGGGAGAAAGTTCCTGAATAGAACACCAATAGCTTATGCTCTAAGATCAAGAATTGACAAATGGGACCTCATAAAATTACCAAGTTTCTGTAAGGCAAAGGACACTGTCAAAAGGACAAAAGGGCAACCAACAAATTGGGAAAAGATCTTCCCCAACCCTATATCCGACAGAGGGCTAATATCCAATATATACAAAGAACTCAAGAAGTTAGACCCCAGAAAACCAAGTAACCCTATTAAAAATGGGGCACAGAGCTAAACAAAGAATTTTCACCTGAAGAACTTCAGATGGCTGAGAAGCATCTTAAGAAATGTTCAACATCATTAGTCATTAGTGATCAACTCTTATACAATGGTCTTAAAGAATTCAGCTAAGAATAATTTACCTTCTTTTAGTACAGTGACAGTGATATCTATGAAGGGTTTACTTTCTCATATTTAGAACAGGTGACTCCAAATATACTAACACATTTCTTTGTCAATTTATATATCTACTTGCTATACTTTCCAAAGCATTTGCTACATATTAGGTATTTCAATTTATGTTCTTAGGATTTATAAAGTTGTGAAATGAACTAATTTGCTTCAAATGTATATATTAGGCAAGATTTAAATGAAATCTCCAAACTAATTAAAATGTGCTTGTCACTGGCCCATATTGATACTGTGTTAAATAGTTTTGAATATGTATAGCTTTAATAGATAAGACAGTAGTCCTGTGGCTGAGATTAAACTGGCTTTAAAACTTTCCTCTAGTATAATTGTTCAGTACAGAACCTTTGGAAATCTGTGTAGATGATATATATTAATGACTGAATGACCTATGATCAGAGCTTAATTATATATTATTTGTAGCTATTATTTATTAGTGAAATATTTATTATATAATATATAGTAATTTATTATAGAGTATGTACATCTTATTTATTATATGCCCAATATAGTATTATTAAATTGTTTATAGTTTCTATTTTTAGTTCAAGTATATAAATATATTGATTATGTTAAGCATATCACTTAATATATAAATATTAATATAATATGAACATAATTTAAAATATATAAATGGAATTTGTCTTTTCCACTAAAATACTTCCATCTGTTTTATCTTTGGTGGATCTTAAACTAAATGAGAGGAAAAGTAAACCAAAAAAAAATGAGAGGGTGGCCAGAATAGCATGCCTTCTTAGAGGGTCATTTCTAGCTGTGTTACTGTATATAAAACTCAGGAGGAAGGTCAGAGTGATAGAGTGTAGTTTTGAACTTGACTTTTAAGAGTAGGACATAGAGTTCTTCACTCTAATTTTCTTCCTTAAAGAGAAGAACAAAGAAAACAAAAACTATTGGATGCTGCACTTACTTGATTATTTTCTCAGGACTGGGGGTCATAGGTCAATGATAGAATATATATCAGACACAAGGCTTTGAGTTGAGACTCTGCACACAGAAATTGTATTATTCTCATGATGAATCTATTTGATATACAGTTTGTAGTCATATATGCAAAGATGCACACCAGTATTCTTTTTTTAAATTTTCACCATCTGTTGGATAATCTGCTAAAATGGAAATGAATTTCATAAAAGGAGGATAACACTATATAACTTATTTAATGTTGTATACTTGTGAATTGCTGTTTTGCCCATGATTTCTACATGGTACGGTGTCAAAGCATGATTTGACATGATTACTACAGATAATGTTATTTTTAACAACATTTTAGTGATGCTAAAACCCATCACTGTCCTCTTCATACTTGGCTCGCCATTTTCACTGAATTATATATTTGTAGTGGGCTCAAAGCCATCCTCCTCTGTCGATTAGTCTAACCCTTATATTAGAAATGGAATGGCAAATTATGTTAAGTAATTTTCTAGCTGTACTATTACCAGTGTACAGTGTAGTATCTAATTTCTATTGTCAACTCAACTGAATTTAGAATCACCTATGTGACCAGCCCATGGTTATGTTTGTAGTGGATTTTGGGGAGAGTTAACTGAAGTAGAAAAACATACTCTAAACACTAGCAGCACCATCATATGCACTACAAGCTCAGGCTGAAAAGAAATAGTAGTAGAAGAAGTGAAGAAGAAGGAGGAGGAAGACGAGGAGGAGGAGGAGGAGGAGGAGGAGGAAGATGAGTATGAGAAGTAAGAGAAGAAGAGGAGGAAGAGAGGATTGCTGGTGCTTGTGCAAATGCTGGTAGTGACCTGCATCCATTGACATTCTTTGGCATCCATTGAAAGTCAGTGTTGTATATCACCATCACCACCGCTAGCCCCACTCACTGCCACAGCTTTTCTACCACTATGTACTACACCATGAATTCAAATAAACACTTTCTTCCAGAAGTTGCACTTCCTAAATATCTCCTCACAGATGCAAAATACTATGACAGCAACTTTTATCTTGGACAACAGTAGCCTCAGTTTACGAAGGTCCTGCTAAAGCAATGGGACTGCCATTGCTCTCCAGAATTTAGACTTAACCTCCTTGTACTTCATGGCTTCTCTGTCGTGCTGTTCATATGCTTATTAACTAAAAAAGAAAAGGAAAAATATTGTGTAGATGTCACCCTTTTCTCTTGCTTTATTTGTTCTTCAAAGCTAGCTACAGCGTGGTAGTTTCTGCTTTCCTCCAGGGAGACATTCCTCCCCTTGGATCCCCAGATTTTATTTCTCTGTGAGTTACTGCCTTGTTTTTCTTTCCACCCCCTGCTGCAATATTCATTATCACTCCCTGTGACCTACTCAGCTATGTTCTTTATCCTTCCTTGTACCCCTCTGCTTTCTCAGTCTAATTATATCTTGCTGTAGAATACAGATTTAAAGCTAATGAAATTGTGTTTAAACACACCTTGGAACTCCAACTGTTCACCTCCCTCTGAGATGAAATGAATAAAGTTTTAATGTATTTGTTTAAAAATCACTAGACTAATATGTTCATATGTAGCAAGATGTTTCATATGTATTGTTTTCTCTGCTCCATTGAGAGAGCATGTGAAGTTCTCCACCGCATTCTTATTTGTACAAATGAATATCGCGCCCCCTAACATTTATGGAAATCATGACAATTCAAAAAGGCAGCAAAATTCAAAACAAAGTTCTCATCATCTTGGAGTAAAGGATAAATGGTAAAAATGCAGCAATATTTGTCAGGGTCAACCATTTATCGCTTTTGTGAAAATCTGATGTGATCCTCTAGAGAATTCTGCTGTGAAGTTATAACTTACAAATGAGACAGATGACTATAACTGGAACACAAGAGGTCTTGGTAACACAGAGATTGTCCTGGGAAGAGCAGTGTTTTCTCCCCTTTTCTCTTTTTCTCTTCAGTAGGACAACCTCTTGAGGAATTTCTCTCCATGCTGTAATATTTCCACATAAATTTGGATTGTAATGTAATATTTACACAACTAGAATGTCTTAGTGATCCTATACTAAGATGAAATACCATGACCAAAGAAACTTGGGAGAAAAGAGTTTATTTGGCCTACACTTCCATATCACGGCTCATCACTGAGGAATGTCATGGTGGGTACTCAAACAGGGCAGGATTCTGGAAACAAGAGCTGATGCAGAGGCCATAGTTGCTTGCTTCCTGTGGCTTACTCAGCTTGCTTTCTCATAGAACTCAGGACCATCTGCCCAGGAGTGGTCCTACCTACAATGGGCTGGAAGTTCCATATCAATCACTAATTGAGAAAATGCCCTACAGAATGGCTGACAGCCTAATCTTAACAGAGACATTTTTTTCAGATGAGTCTCTTGTCCAGTGATTCTTGCTGGTGTTCAGATGAGATAAAACCATAATCTGAAGTTGATGTTCTAGATATGTTGTATTTTCTATACAATTCTAGTTACATTCTCGCCTCAATTGCATTTGTGATGAGGGAAGGAGGAAAGATTATCAGTTATATTCATAATTGTTGATGTATTTATTTCCTTTGTTACATATATATATTTTAAATAGGGATTCTTTGTGTAGCCTGAAATTTACTCTGTAGACCAGGCTGGCTTTGACCTCAGATCCACCTGCCTCTCTGCCTCCTGAGTGCTGGGATTAAAGGTATGTGCCACCATTTCCGAGCAATTATCTTATTATTTTCACTTTATCTTCAGTAAATCTATAAAAATTCAAGTGAATTAATTTTAAATAAATATAACCTTTGTTCACTGATTAGAAATCAGTATGGAATTTTGGTTGTTACTGTTTCCTTGAAAATATTAAGATACCACTGTCCTATATATGAGCCCCAAGAACTTATAGAAATTCATTCTACCACTAAAAGTTTCAGATCCTACAAATGTAGAATCATGGAGGTTATGTCTAAACTGAGGTTTCTCAGCCAGTGTATTCCAAAATTTGATTATCTCTTTTCACTTTTTCTGTGAATTCTCTGTCATATTTATTTCACTTCCGTCTCTTAAATTAACTCTACTATATACACTTATACACTCACATGAGTTACTGAATCTTGTTATAGTTATGGTATTCACATATGCTTAGAACTGACCGTTTTGGATTGAATAATCTATATGGGTTCCCGTTCCCTGGAGAATCAGATTCTCCTTCACTCAGTAGGCATTGTTTTCCTGATGTTCTTCATTTAGGGGCGGAGCCCTGTGGATTTTTCTAACACCCCCAATATATGTCAGCTGACATTATTATTATGTAGGTCTTGTTTATGCAGACACATTATTGAGACTTTTAAAGGAACACTTTCCCTGTCATGTCTGGTGACACTCTAACTGCAGAAATCCTGAATCACTGGGTCTTATATTTTCTCTACCCCCTTTCTACAATGTTCCTTGAGCCTTAGGCATAGGGGTTGAAATATAAATATATTAATTGGAGCAGTGTAACTCATAGTTACTCTGACATTTTGACTCTGTCAATCTCTGTATAGTTTATGTGTGATGGGAAAAATAAAGCCCTTATTTGATGATGGGTAGGGTCCTTATACCCACTCACCTATGGATATGTGCTTAGAATATATGTAACAACTCTATTGCTTCAGGAAAATAGTATTATTGAACTCTCCTCTAGTGTCTAGAATCTCTCCAGACAGTGATAATTGGCTAAGTTTATAATACCAAGCATACATTCTTATAAACTGAATAATCCTTAAATATAATACCATAGATGTTGGTATGTTATTATACCCCCACCCTGATACTGTGTCACTATTACATTTTCTGTTCTGAAAGGCAATCAGTGCAAAGTTAGTAGCTCCCTTTGTTTTGGATAATTGCCTCAAAACACCCAAACCTCCACACCTGATGTCTGTCAAACAACAACTTGAACAACTTGAAGGTATTTGTAAAATAGTCCATGATTCCTAGGTGGAATATTATAACCCATGTGACATGATTCCATTTATATTATATTTCTCTATATTGTATTAATACATGTGTATATATGTTTTCAGTCCTCATAAAATTTACCTATAGATTTTTCAAACATCTTTAGTCTTATTCATATCTCCTCTTCTTTCTTCCTCCTTATTACCTTCTCTGTCTCCCGGTTAACCTCCTCTACTCCCAATTCTTTCCTTTATTTCTTTATAGCAACTATGATTTACTCTCTAGAGCTTAAACTTCTGCCCTCCCAAAAATCATCTTTCTCCTCTTCTATAGTTACTCCAGGTTATATAGAAGCAACACCACTTCAATTTTGTGTGTGTATGTGTGTTTATACATACCCACATATATACACATATATTTAATTATATATAATATATTCATATATGTACACACACATGTATATATATACATATATATGTATGTATATATATATATATATATATAAAATGTCCCTAATATATATGTGTATATATATATATATATATATATATATATATATATAATGTCCCTAAACTAAGTGTATGTTTACACTTTATTATAGCCTTCTGGTCCTCAGACAATACATTAGTCTATGAAAATAAGACAGTGATACAGTACAAAGCTTTGGAAGACACTGTGATGCCATCTGTGACTCATTTTATTAGCTGAATCAGAATAACCCAAAAGAGAAATGACTAAGGAGTCACTGACTGATTCCTAAGTGGGTCAATATGGTCCAATGCTTCACATTCATATTATCTAAAATTTAGCTCACACTCAAGTGTTGTGTATCTTTCATTTTATGAAAAACTAATGTTGGAGAAGGTCTTATCAGATATTGGAAAGACCCAACCTGAAACATCCCATATATACACTGACTGCAATGAACCTATGTTGTCTTTTATCTATGTAAATGACAGTTGTTTGTTTTATCTCTGTATGTGTTATATAAAGTTCTTTTAGGAAACTACAGTCAGGTGTCATTTACACCTGATGTGGTCTAAGAATTTTCTATGACTATAACAATAAATATTCTCTCTTACCATTATTTTTATATTTTTAAGTTAACATATAAAGATTAACAAATTTCATAGTACATTTTAATTTGACTCCAAGAAATTTAACAAGTCTATTGATTTCATGATTCAATATCATGATATGGGAAAGCTCTCTGAGTTGTGGCCTATCTTATCTCTGTTCTACCCTCACCCAGAATATCCTATGGGGAACTTCAAGAGACTGGATGTAAGGCTTGGAGTGGAATTCTGGAACAGCTATAGCCTGGCATGCAACATTGTTATGACTAGAAGCCCTTTGAGTGCACAATGTTTTGACAGTGTGCTGACTATTTGTCAGTTGTAGTATGCAATTCAACACAGACACCATTCTCCAAATTCTTGGGAGCCCAATTGGCTCTCAAACACACAATTTACGATATCCTTGCCAGATCCTTTAATGTAGCTTCAAGTGTCTTTTTGTTCACAAAGCTGCTACAGCACTTGCAGGTCTGTGTATTTGGCCATTGGCTGCTATTATAATAATTCCAGTATTGTATAAAATCTGTATAAAATATCAGAACCATGGAATCCTTATGAGAATGTAGTTATCATTCCCATTATATCAGTTGTATTTTTCCTTTACAATACAGTAACACAACAATTTTAGTTACATACACATTTTTAGGTCAGAAATTGTGAGCAGCTTAAGAGGGAGTTTTGATTCAGAATTCCCTCAGGAATTTGCAGTCAAAAGGTGTCAAACTTTTGAGAAACCATTTTACTGATTCCAGCAGTGGAAGTTAACACTCCCTCCAACAGTGAATATGATTCCCCCCTCCTCCACATAGCACTGGTTGTCATAATTCCTAAGGTTCTGCTTCAAGTTATTTTTTTAATGTCTTCTTGATTTTATTTTGGTAGGTTATAATATTTAGGATTTTATTCCATTTTCTTGATTTTCCAATATAGAAAGCATAATTTTTGAAAATATCCCCTCTTGATTCTGTATGTATATGTATATATATTTAACTTTTTTATTTATTCTTTTTTCATATATTACATTCTGCCCACAGTTTCTACTCCATCATCTCCTTCTAGTCCTTCTCCCCCTACATTTCTCTCATATGCACTCATCCATTTCTCACCTGAAAAGGGCAACCCTCCAATGGATATCCACCAAATATGACATTTCAAGTTGTAAGACTAATCTCTCCCCTCGTGTGAGAGCTGGATGAGGCATCCCAGTAAGAGGGAAACGGTCCCCAAAGCAGGCAAAAGACTTAGAGATAGCCCTTGCTCCCACTATTAGGAGTCAAACAAGAAGACCAAGCTACACAACCATAACGTATATGCAGAGGGCCTATGTCATACACATACAGGCTCCCTGATTGTCAGTTCAGTGTCTGTGAGCCCCTGTATGCCCAGGTTAGTTGATTCTGTAGCTTTTCTTGTGGTGTCCTTGTACCCTCAGACTCCTAGAAACCTTCCTCATTGTCTTCCTCAGAATGCTTTAAGGTATGAATAATATTTGGCTATGAGACTGCATCTGTTTCCATCAGTTACTGGATGAAGCCTCTCTGATGATAATTTCACTAGGTACCAATCTAGAAAATAGCAGAATATCATTAAGAATAATTTCATTTATTTTTTTGGTATTATTTCCAGTCATCTTTGCCTTTGTCCTAGGTCTCTGGGCCATCCAGCTTCTCGGTACTGGTCCTCTGGGCAGTGTCAATGATGGACTTGTTCTTGTGCTATGGATCTCAAGCTGGGTCAGCCTTTTGGTTGGCCTCTTTCACAATTTTTATACCAACTTTACCCCAGTACATCTTGTACTTTTAGACAGGACAAATTGTAGGTCAATGGTTTTATGACTGGGTTAATGTCCCAATATCTCTACTAGGTATCTTGCTTATAGGAGGTAGTCAGGTCAGACTCTGTATTCCCATTACTAGGAGTCTTATGTAGGGTTTCCCTTATAGATTCCTCCCCCAAATACGCCCCAGTTTCAGTTGTCTATTCCAGTACTCTTTCCCTTCATTCTCCACATACCTAATCCCTTCTGTATCAATCACCACCAAGCCCCAGCCATACATAAAGTAATAGAAGGAAAACTAACACAAGGAGGATAACTATATCATGAACACACACACACACACACACACACACACACACACACACACACACACAAAATAAATTTCAAATTGGCAAAACAAAAAGAAGGGGAAAAGACACAACTACTATTAACAACAACAACAAAATAGAAGAAATTAACAATCATTGTCATTAATATCACTCAATAACAATTGATTCAATTCCCCAATAGAAAGATACAAGCTAACAGAATGGATACAGAGACAGAATCCACCCTGCTATTGTATACAATAAATATAACAACATCAATGATAAGCATCACAAAGGGATGAAAAAAGATTTTCTAAGCAAATAGACCCAAGAAGCAAGCTGATATAGCTATCCTAACATATAACAATTACAACTAAAATTAATTTTAAAATAAGATTGGGAAGAACACTTAATACTCATCAAAGGAATAATCTACCAAGATGATGTCTCAATTCTAAACATTTATGCACAAAATGCAAGGTACCCACATTTATTTTAAAAAGTACTAAAGCTAAAATCATTCCTTGAACTTCCACATGTTAATAGTGGGAGGCTTCAACATCCTAATCTCAGCAATGGACAGGTCATCCAGACGAAAACTAGAAAAACAGTGGAACTAACAGATTTTATGAATCAAGTGGACCTAACATCTACAGAACATTTCACCCAAGCAGAAGAGAATACACCTTCTTCTCAGCACCTTATGGAACCTAAAAACTTCAATGAACTCAATTTTAGAGATGAAATTTAGCACAGCTTGTTTACAAAGCAAATTCCAAGAGAAACAAGAAAATTGAAACAACCCCCTGTATCCTGTCAGAGTATATTGATTTCAATTTCTTGCAACAGTTTTCTTTCTAGCTCAGATTTTTATTGATTGAATCTTTTCTTTCTTTCTTTCTTTCTTTCTTTCTTTCTTTCTTTCCTTCCTTCCTTCTTTCCTTTCTTTCTTCCTTCCTTCCTTCCTTCCTTCCTTCCTTCCTTCCTTTCTTTCTTTCTTTCTTTCTTTCTTTCTTTCTTTCTTTCTTTCTTTCTTTTCCTTAGTTTTGCATTGGGTTTGTCCTTCATATTTGTGATTTGTGTTTTCAGAGAACCATCTCCTTGACTGATTGAACCTGTATGTTGTCCTTTTTATAGCCATGCAATTAATCTTTGCCATGACCCAGCCTTAGTACTATTTAAAAGGTCTAATCTCTTCTGAGATACAAGAAAATCTATTACTTTTAGGCTCTTACAAAATTTTAAAAATTACATACTTAAACATGATCAGACACAATATCTTTTCAGAGTGGAATTTGAGGGTGTAGTGTGGAAATATTGGACCACACATACCAAGATGAGAACTCAGCATAGCAAATTCCATATCCTATAGCTCTGCTCCTCTTGCTTTGCTACCAATCTACATCTTTTACACATGGGCTAATTCCATTCTCTGTGTACATCTCATCTTGTCAGAGTCAAGTGGTGATCACTTATAGATGTGAACTTTGCTTTTAGAATCAAGTTAGCTATATCACACTTTTCAGATTCTGAAAAGTTCAGAGCCTGTTTTCATTTAAGCCCAAGACCTTTACTTTCTCAGTATTTTCTTAAATGTCTCATTATTTATAAAATTACATTTTATTTGCTAAATATTCATGTGTTCCGTTGTTTATCTTGCTATTAACTTCTTTCCAACATGAACTGATTAAATATGTGGAATTAATTCAAAACTTTTTATATTTGGTAAGATTTGATTCATGATCTACAAAGTGGTTGACTATAGATAGTATTTTACAGACTTCTAGAAAGAATGTACATCCTGCATTTAAACATGAAATGTGTAACTATTTGTTAAATCCAACTATTCTATGTTATATTTAGTTTTGCTATGAAGTTCCATTGCAAATTAAGATTGGAAGGCCTATATAAAAATGGGAGTGACATATTGAAATAATGTCTCTTGTATTAGCAACTTTCTGAATTTTAATCTTTTTAGTGTGTTTTAAATGACATTAATCTCAAAATTATATATAATATATAATGTAATTCTGGGTAATAGTTCTCTTTATGCTTTCTGTCTACTTTCTGTCTACTAGAATAGTTGTGGTCATATGTGATCATATATCAGAATAGCCATTCTAGTTCATTTTCTGTTTCATATTTACTTTGTGTGTTGATTTCTACCCTGGGGCTCTCATTTTGTGGCCATCTTTGCTAGTAACATCTTTGAATATACTAGATAATTTGATACTATTTTTAATCTTATCTTTAGTATGTGTCTTTTTTGTGTGATGATTGTGGTTGGTGGTGGTGGTGGTGGTGGTGGTAGTGGTGTGTATTTCTCTCTGAGTGTGTAGTTTGAGATAGGATAGGGTCTGGTGTGAAACTCACTATGCAGGTGAAGATGAGCTTAATGTATTACCTTCTATCACCCATGTATTGAGCTTGTAGCTGTATATCCCCATGTTTAGTATATGATGTACTAGAAATTGTACCCAAAACAGAGTGTAAGCAATCACTCTAACCAATTGTGTTACATCACCAGTAATAGTCTACATCTTTTAAATGGAAAGGTGATTCTATTCGCATCTCAGATTTTACTGAGAAAAATTTAATCATTTCTTTGATTTCATTTGTTCTTGTTGGTTAGGTTACTATTATTTGTTTTCCAATGTTCCTGTTAGAATTGGGCTCCTACTGGTTTATTGCATTGGCCATGGTAAATTCCTTTCTCATTGCTTATCAATGAATTATCATGTTTCATGAAATCAATTCTTTCCTATGCCGTCATAAATAATACTGCCTTTTTCTTTATTTACATATAGTATTCTGTGAAGTATTTTTCTGAAGTGCTGGTTTGCTAATCTTGTCCAAAATGCTCTGTAAAATTTAAGACAGCTTTGTTGACTATAAAAATCTTAGCTGTCACTGACTCATTCTGGGCTTGAAATATGCTGTTCTACCCTTTCATGGCCTTTAGAGATATTGATGGAAGATACAGTAGTTTTATGTTTCCTTCTAGAGATGAGTTGGCATTTTCTCATGTATTTAATATTGTTACTTTCCTATGTTCCTTTGAGGTTTTGTATGTTATATGCATGTTTTGTCTGCATACATGCACTGTTGTGTATAGAGATACAGAGTCTCTGCCTTAAAAATATGATACTGAATAGATATATGATAAATGTCCACTGTATGAAGGCACTCATAAATTTTCTTACTTTGAACATCACAGAAATCATTACACAACCAAAATAATGAACTCCTATTACAAAATATATTTCCTGATAATTCAAAAATAGCACCTTTCTCAGACCTCTTACCTTTTATAACCACAGCCTGAGACACATAGATACATTTTTTTTAAAAAATTCCTCAAACTTGTCTATTTTAAAATATCACAATCAAAGCTGTAAAATAAAGCAAATGGTATTTTCCAATAGACCAAAAGTGATAACATTTTTGCTTGTTTGCAAGGTACAATGATTTTTTTTTCCTAGATGAACTTCAACATTGGGATAGGGACGATTCAAACACCACAATCAAAAACTAGCATCTCAGTAATGGTCCTATCGTCTCCTATCTGTTTTCCAATGTTTGTCAAAAGGCTGTGGTCATGCCCAGAAAAAAATTCCATCTGCAAGGGTGGTTAAAGACCTTGAAGGACACATTTTCTTTAATTTGTAAAATTCCTCAAAATGGGTAAGAAGTGTTCTTTCCTAGAAAAGAAATTCCATTGGGCAATATGTGCATCAATTTATTAGATTTAACCATTTCACATTATGTATATAAGAAGCTGTTGTACATAATAAAAAAGTAGACACAATTGAATAAATGGAAACTTATCTTCAAATTTAAAAGCAAATTTTGCAAGAGAATTTCCACATTTTAATGGCTCAAAAATACTAGTTAGAGTAACTCGATATTTCTTACAGTTAGCAATGGCTAATTGCAGTGATGTCAGTTGAGTACATCTCACCTTCTCATCTACATTAAAGCCCAAGTAAGAGAAGATGTGTCTTTATGAACCATTGCTACAATTCTGTGACATATTGCCCAGAATCTTGTATGTGTGCAAGGAAATGTTTTTAATCCATGTATAGTTAACTGTATCATCAGCTAGCAAGAGTTCTTAGGGGAAGTATGATTGTATGGTAACATCACATGTGTCTGGGAGCTTTTTATTACAAGGCATAAGGAAGATGACTTTTGAGATTAGTGACTGTGCAGGAGAAAAAGCCTTCTGAACCTGGACAAGTAGATGACATATATATTTCTAAGGCATAAACACAGGAAAACAAAGTCTCATCATGATTGTCATGTCAATTAGATGACAGAGAGTGAGTATTAAATGCCAGGTATCTGAACTTCATTTTAGTCAAGACTAAGAAGCAGTCACTGAAGAATTATTCTGGTCCTGCCTTTCTGCTGTGCTGGTTTCTTGTCGTGGTGATTAATATGACTCTGACAGATAAGACAGCATGTGTAAGCCCTAGTAAACTTTGTTTTATCTATCATTACACTATTAATATAGTTTCTAATAAAGAAATGAGAAAATACAACTATATGTATTGTAAGTCAAAACATTTGTTTTAAGTCTGCTAAAACTAAATGAAAGGGGAATTAATATAACCATTCTCTAAACCAAAGACATTTCAGAGATTTTTCAAACCTTCGAAATTCTCACACAGATATTAGAAAATTGATCTAGTATGTAGCAAACTATGTCTTTATCCATATTTATTTTGTGTTTATTTTATTGAGGAATTGGAGTCTAGTAACTAAATACTAAGGGAAGAAACTGTCAATACAGGAAGTCTGATTTAAGAAAAAAATTTTTTTTAGACAGCACAAATTTGATCATACTATATACAGTACTCAATCAATATTCTTTAAAGCCACCTTATATATTTACCTCTCCAACTTTAACATACATGAATAGACAAGAACATATATTTGATCTGTACATTTTCTCTGCGTTTGGGAGTATCTCTTTAAATACCAAACCCAATATAAACAACCAGTTCCTTTACTTTCATATTCACATTTTAATGATTGTTGACCAATCAGCAAATTACATAGTGGGAAAATATTACATTCTGCTGTAGTATAACTATCAATTAGTTTGCATGTACTTTTTGACAAGCTCTCCACTTAATGCTCTACCTCTACTGATGTTTCTTTTATTTTATTTTAAAGGGATTCAACTTTTTTTCATTTTTTTATTCTACATTCTTTGTTTACATTCCAAAGGCTTTCCCCTTTCCTAGTCCCCTGCCACACCATATGTCCCATAAGTCCTCTCCCTCCCAACTATTCCCCAATCATCCCCACACACACCATTTCTCTGTTCTGGTACTCTCCTACAAAACTGGATCCAATCTTTTCAGGCCCAGGGTCCTCTCCTTTCTTCTTCTTGGGAATCCTTTGACTTGCTAATTGTGCCTTGAGTATTTAGGGCTTCTGGGCTCATTAATACCCACTTCTCAGTGATTGCATTTCATGTGTATTCTTTTGTGATTGGGTTAACTCGCTTAGGATGATATTTTCCAGATCTAACCATTTGCCTACAAATTGCATGAATTTATCATTTTTTTAATTGTTGAGTAGTATTCCATTGTATGTATGTATGTGTGTGTATATATGTATATATATATACTGATGTTTCAAACCCAGATAGGTCCTTTGAGATTATCTCAGTTTAATAGTTGAAAAAAAACTAAGGATAAGGTAAAAGTTGCCACACTAATTTTGAATAATGGAAGAATGGAAATTATTAAGCTAATTATTGATGATTTTTAGGTCTGTGAGATAACATAGTTTTGTTTTATGATAATGTATAGATTGGGTGTTTGGGGTAGAAAACAATATACGCCCTTTTATATTTACAGATTTGGGTCCCACAAAAAATGCTTCTTTCAGCACCTAGATATTTTGAAAATAGTTTAGAGCCTTATCCAATTGGATGGGTGTGTTTCTTCTCCTTCTGGATAGATTGAGTAACACCAGGTTTGCTGTATATATTAACAACCTCTGATAAAGAATTAATCAGGAAGAGAAAAAGAAATAAAGTTTATCTCAATATTTCTGTCACTGACTGAAGTGGTCATATATGGCTTATTTCCAGTGATGTTGCAGAAAGTTCCAAGTAGTTAGACTTGTATTTGCATAGAAAAATACATTTCAATAAGTATCACGGCCCTGGAAAAAATTTCCATTAGTTTTACAAAAATAGGAGTTTTCAAACAGTCTCACAATTTGTATATTTCAAAAGTATAGTGCCTTGAGGACCTTGATTTGCTTGGGAATGGCATGTAAATTAGACTGCCTGCCACCCTGTTGGCATATGTTTAAAATCAATTTACAGGCAAAAGCTGATTTTGAAAACATAATGCATCACTCTACTTCCATGGTTTCTGCTTCTTGGTCTATCATTTTACTGGAGAGCTGTATTTTCTCGGAGTAATTTTGAACACAGCTCTTGAGAAATTGTTTTCTTTTGACAGTTTGAAACATTACAATTAATAATGTTTAAGCCAATTCTTTGCATACAGTATAAAAATTTCTTGGAAATTAAAATTCGTTATTCTATGTACTAGTAGAAGATAATTTCCAGGTGGAATCTGTATCCAGAATATAAAATGGATCCCAGAATTCTATCTTAATAAGTCAGTAGTGATCGTTTTATACCTTTGTATTGTATAAGTGGATATGTTCACACTTCTTTAAATTTTGTTCTTCATTTTCAAAGCCAGATTTTGTGTATGTTAATCTTATGTGTGTTAATCTTGTTAGTATAAACATTTGAGTTATGGTCATAACTGCTAAGGGCAGAGTCTTTTTATAAAAATTGTTTTTTATCACACTGGTCAGTGTTCCTCTTTAAACTATACATATGGATACCCTTTAGCCAGGTAAAACAAAGAAACCTAGTTGTGACTGATTGTGCATTAATAGGAATATCCCATCTTTGGATAACAATAGTCTTTGAATGCCTTAATGAACTTTTGTTACCTCCTACAAAAGACTGGCAATTAGTATACAATTTACTAAGTATTTTCCATATGCATTTCTGCTATAACCAATGTAAATAAATAAATGTATGCTCAACAGTTATTCTATGGATCTTAAAGATAACACTATTCATGAGGGGAGATGGCTTAGTTAAAAAAAAATGACATAAATGTGTTTGCCAAAGTTTGGATAACTGTCACCTACAAGAAAGTAAGTCAGGTATGCTAGCCACTGGTAATCTTAGTACTCAGGTGACACAGACAGAAGATCTCCAGGGTGATCAGGCTTGCTAGACTAAACCAGGACCAGAATTGATATTTCCAGGTTTAGAGAGAGACCTTTTCTCAGTAAATAAAGTGGCGTTCACATGTAAAACTACACAATGTTGACTCAAACCAGTTAGATCCCATCTGCATGCATGCACACATATGTCCAAACAATCATGTAACACACACACACACACACACACACACACACACACACAAATCATGCCAAAAAAATCTTGTTCTTACTTCTCAAACCAGTTAGACCCCATCAGATTCTACAGATGTTACTAAGCGTGAGGACATATTCTTTGATATTACACAACCTAGACTAGAAAATTAACTAAGAAAACTACACATCCGTTTTTACCAAAAAGAAATATATATGGAGGTCTCATGATATTCCAACCTACTTAAGAATGTGACAGGTCAGTCTGCCTTTGGTCTGCAACATAGATATGTGTCTATGTTAAAGCCCCCATCCCCATATATACTAACATGTCATGTTAGTGAATTAAAATATTTAGCCTCAAGCATACTATTTGAAGAAATTCTGGAATCTCTTTCCCCAGCTTCTGGAGATCCTCATACCATGTAGAAAATTATAGTATCACTGAGATAAAGTAGGGGACCCTGGTCACATGCTGAGGTTACCTGTGAGTAAAGCCCCTCTACCAGTTGAGTACAAGAATGGCTCCATCCTGACCATGCCACATACTCAGGTCACCCAAGCGAGAAACCAGCATTATTTTCACTTCTATCCCTTTAAATGAGAACAGTAGGTTCACCTGATCCAGACAGGCACTACATGTTCTCAAAATTGGTCATCTTTTGTCAGAGGCACATCATTTAGTGGAAGCCTCACTATAATTACCTTGGGAGTTATTTATCATCATCTGTTATATGTGGGCAGCATTACACCAAGACCAATCAAGCTGTCATTTAAGAATACTGGGTAAAATTTAATAGCATAAGAACTTCATTATTTAATATTTAATTAACTTATTTAATTAATTTAATAATACTGGATAAAACAAATGAGGCAACTAGGAGTTTATAAGGATGATTATCATCCCCAAAGTTTAAATTTTATGAAGTAAAGATAGCTCTTCACATGTCTCTACATGAGGTCATAATACAAAGCCAAAGTGTGACTACAATGCTTCACATGAGTTTAACATTAAAAATAAGCCTTGTAATAATCTTGCTATCCCTACATCCTTAGAGTGAAGAAAGTGGGAGAATCTTACTGAAATAAATTAAATCTATATAAACATCAGTTTACATCTAAATGAGTTTACTGTACAAATAACAGCACATCCATTGGGCATGCTTATTTAATATTAGCCTACAAAGAAAACAGTTGTCCTCTAGATTCTGTATTGTCATTTAGGTGGAGATAATATGTCATCAGTAGTAATTTGAAGCTTAGAGATAGCAGTGACAATTGTTTGTTGACTGCTTCCTCTGGCAGTAACTAGAAATTGAGCCATATAACTTTACATATCTACATATAGGTACATGTACAAGTGCTGTCTTAGTGTTTTGTTTCTGTGAAAGAACACCATGACCAAGGCATCTCCTTTTTATTTCTGGTTGATTTATTAACAACTTTATTCATTTCTACTTTAAATGATATCCTCCTTCCTAGTCACCCTTCCACAACCCCCATGCCATTCAGCTCTACCCTCCCCTTTGTGTCTACGAGGGTGCTCCACCACCATTCACCCACTCCCACCCCATCCCTCTAACATTCCCCTACACTGAGGCATCAAGCCCCTACCTACCATCCCACTGATGTCATGTAAGCCCATCCTCTGCTATATATGTATTTGGAGTCCTGGCTCCCTCCAAGTATACTCTTTGGTTGGTGGATTAGTTCCTGGGGATCTCTGGGTGGTACAGTTAGCTGATACTGTTCTTCTTATAGGGTTGCAATCCCCTTCAGCTTCTTCAGTCCTTCCCCTATCTTATCCACTGGGATCCCAGAGCTCAGTCCGATGTTTAGCTGTGAGTATCTTCATCTGTTTTGGTCATGCTGGTAGAAAATCTCAGGGAATGGCCACATCAGCACCTCTTGAAAAGAAAAACATTTTATTGGGGCTGGCTTTCAATTTCAGATGTTTAGTCCATTATCATCACGAAGGAAAGCAAGGCAGCTTGCATGCAGAAATGGTGCAGGAGTAGCCAACAAGTTCTATATCTTAATCTGAAGGCAGCCATAAGAAGAGTTTAGATCACACTTGCAAGACTTGAGTATATATACAAAACCACAAAGTCCACTTCCACAGTGATATACTTCCTCTAATAAGACTATACTCCTCCAATATGGCCATACTTGAAAATAATGCCACTTCTCATAGGAAATCATATTCAAAAAATTACACACATTTTTCTACATGCCCTTTAATCTCCACATCAACCATGGGAAGCAGATTTTTATTTTTGTGCCTACTTTTAGGTTAACCTTGTTTAAAGGAAGTTCTGACATCTGTTGTCAAGGTTTTGAATCTAGGCAGTTGAGAGTTAAAGGCCCTATTTTCTTTGTGGGCTTTTTCTGCTTTCAACACTGACATATAAAGTTAGGTAGTTTTTATCAAGATGTGTTACTGAACAAATATTCTGGGCTTCTTTATGAGAAGCAAATCCAGGACAAAGATATTCTGACCAAATTTTCATGGGAATCAGCTAGCCTTGCCAATCACAGCTCTTCTATCACTTATATAAGGCAAGGCATATTTTTTTATACCAAGTCCTACTTCTTTGAGAGTCCACAGGAGTTCCAAGATATCAGAGACTTTCATGGGAATGATAGTGATTTTCCTTCTGTTCAACATTGGCTAAAGTCTAAAGCAGTAGAAAGCAAATGGGAAGGCAATACCTTTCTGTCTTTGGAAAACACCTTCAAGGTTCAGCCTGGCACTTCATATGGAGTTTGAAGGGATTTTTCTCAAGTAAACAGTGAGAAAATTTTTCTTTAAAAAAAAAAGGGGGAGAATCAAAATAGAAAGACATTTCTTTCCTGACTCACAGCTCATGAATCATAATTCTTATAAACTCTAGCCTGCGGTTCAGACAGCAGGAGACATCTGGTGACTACAGCCCAGCTGTTCCTCTTGAAAGGTGCAAAAGAGAGTCAGCAGCCTGAAGGCATGAAAGATGGCACCTGAGAAGTGCTGCGTGGTACCTAGGAAAGAGCCAAGTGAGAGTAAATAGCGCAGACCTAGCCTGAACTATCCCCTGTGTCAAATTTCACTGTAACGAAAGAACTGGGATGGAGGGGGGTTTCAATGTTATCAAGCCCAGGGTGTTTGGGAATGACTTAGTACTATTCATGATTCCATGAGACAGCCTGCTTTGTTCCCATGTAAACCTATTACTAGAATCTATAAGAGAAACCCATCTAAAAGCAAATGCCATGTATGCGAGGAGAAAACAACACTGGAATCATCCACTTTTATCTTCCTCTTAATGAACATTTTTGCATCCATCAGTTTCTAACCAAGCAGCCACTGAAAGTTGTATTCATGCCGTGTTTGCCCCGAGCATTGATTTTTGCAGTTCTCTTTAACAGCCTTTCTTTCTGGGTCTGTTTGAGGTTGTAACACACTGGAAATTCAGCAGGTGCTTCAAGCCTGGCAGTGTCATCTTGTCTCTCTTCTGGCTTCTTTTATTGGTGCCCCATATCAAACAAAGTTGCTCCTCTGATTTTAATTTTTGCTTGCTGTGTCAGCCAACAGCCTTGTTAGTCCTATCACTGAGCCCAGTTGGCAGTGCTGGGAGTCCTGAGTAGTTCTTGTACCCTGTAAAGGGGCGCTAGCAAGTACACGTGCATGCTCTGAATTATCTTGCCCTTATTATATGATAATTCTCTGGCTTGTTTTAAGGGAGGAAAGGAAAGAGGATGGAAGAAAGTGAAAACATATTGTGTTTTCTGTCCATACTCTAATCACAAAGCATTAGAATTTGAAGGAGCCCATTCAAATCTGATGTTTCTACTTAGAGCTTACATGAGACAGTAGGTGTACACCCATCCTCATATATATTTTAATACTGCTAAGAAGCCAGCAGTCTTCCTTGGTTTTATGTATGGACCACATTGATTCTGTATTCCGCAAATATAAGAGGACCCTAATCCACATCTCAAAGAAACTAAGTAAAGTTAGGAATGAAGAGCCAATAAATTCAAATATCTGCCTGCATCCAAATATCCATCAATTAGCTCAATCTGCTCTGTAGTTATTTGTGTGTATACAGTCATAACCTTTATATAAGTGCTACCCTTAAATATATGCATGAGTGGACAGTAAATATCTACTCCTTAGCTAAGCCAATTTCTTCAAATTGTTTACAACAGTAGTAAATATTCTTAGAAGAAAGATATTTTTCAAAGAGGAAAAAAAGGCTTTTGTTCTTTCCTGGCTATAAAACCATTTATGATCTAAGAAAAGTCGACTTGGTTCTCTGTAATGTAATATTTTTATTAAAACTAATTGAAATCTGTTGAGTAATTAGTAAGGATACGATATTATACAAAAACTGTTTGCATGAACATGTTTTTTTATTTTCTTTTTTTTTGGCATAGATTATCTTCTCATACAATATATCCAGATCATTATTCCCTCCCCTTCTACTCCTCCAAGATCCTCCCCATCCCCTCTTCCCTCCAGACTTCTTTTGTCTCTCATTAGAAAAGCACAAGTTGCTGGGCGGTGGTGGCGCACGCCTTTAATCCCAGCACTTAGGAGGCAGAGGCAGGCAGATTTCTGAGTTCGAGGCCAGCCTGGTCTACAGAGTGAGTTCCAGGACAGCCAGGACTACACAGAGAAACTCTGTCTTGAAAAACAAAAGAAAGAAAGAAAGAAAGAAAGAAAGAAAGAAAGAAAGAAAGAAAGAAAGAAAGAAAGGAAGGAAGGAAGGAAGGAAGGAAGGAAGAATGAAAGAATGAAAGAATGAAAGAAAAAAGAAAAGCACAAGCCACTAAGAGATAATGACCAAACCTGACATATTAAAATATAATCAGATGAAGCAACAACGATCATATCCAAGTTGAACATGGCAACCTGACAGGAGGGAAAGAGTCCCAAGACCAGGCATAAGAGCCAAGAGTCCCAAGAAAATATCAGGCCCAAGATATGCTATATAGTCAGTTGACCTGGTGCAGATCTATGAAAGCCTTATGCTTGCTGCCTCAGGTTCAGTGAGCTCATATACACCTTGCTTAGTCAATTCAGAAGGTCTTGTCCTCTGAGTGTCCCTCATCCCCTTTTGCTGCCCAAATCCCTCCACCTCCTCTTCTTCAGGATTCTGCAAGCTCTGAGGGAAGGTATCTGATGGAGATCTCTCATCTACACTCTTTCTTCCTGTAATGGCTAGCTGTGGTTCTCTACATCTGTTCCTATCTGCTGCCAGAGGAGGCCTCCCTGATGATGACTGGATCAAGGCTCAGATCTATAGGAAAATATCATTTGTAGTCAACTATTGATATTTTTATTAAATATTTTCTTTATTTACATTTCAAATGTTATCCCCTTTCCTGGTTTCCCCTCTGAAAATACCCTATCCCATTCCCCCCCACCCCATGCTTACCAACCCACCATTCCAACTTCCCTGTCCTGGTATTCCCCTATACAGGAGCATAGAGCCTTCTCGGGACCAAGGGCCTCTCCTCGCTTTGATGTCCAACAAGGCCATCCTCTGCTACGTGTGCAGCTGGAGCCATGGGCTCCTCCATGTGTACTCTTTGGTTGGTAGTTTAGTCCCTGGAAGCTTTCAAGGCACTAGTTGGTTCATACTGCTGTTGGTCATATAGGGCTGAAAGCTCTTTCAGCAGCTTGGGTTCTTTCTATAGTTCCTCCATTGGGGACCTTGTGCTCAGTCCAATGGTTGACTGAAAGCACCCACCTCTGTATTTGTTAGGTACTGGCAGAACCTCTCAGGAGAGAGGTATATCACGTTCCTATCAGCAAGCACTTGTTGGCATCCACATTAGTGTCTGGGTTTGGTAACTGTATATGGAATGGATCCCAGGTAGAATTGTCTCTGGATGGTCTTACCTTCAGTCTCTGCTCCACAAGTTGTCTCTGTATCTCCTCCTGTGGGTATTTTGTTCCCCCTTTTAAGAAGAACCAGAGTATCCACACTTTGGTCTTTCTTCTTCTCGAGCTTCATTTGGTCTGTGAATTGTATCTTGGGTATTCCAAGCTTCTGGGCTAATATCCAGAGAGTGCCTACCAAGTATGTTCATTAGGGTGCAATGCATTTAATTTTCTCCTTCTCTAGGACTTTATGACCTGCTTTAGACTGAAGTGATGCTGTTACTTGCCATCTGCTCACTCATAGATTCAGAAAATTCCATAGAGCACCTACTATGCTTTAGGTATCTACTATACATTGATCAACTAACCTTAGCATTTCAATGTTTATCCTTCAAGAGCCCTAGGTGATAAATTCTTCCACTAAGTAGATATGTAAATTGGGGTATAGGAGGATAAACACACTACTGAATTACACAGTAGGTATCAACATTTGAAGTTATACTATTCTGATCCCCAAACCTAAACTCTTTATTAATACATCATAGTTTCACAATCGTACCATATAATATTTAAATTTTGTATTTTACTATATAATTTTAAATAATATTGGTGTGTGTATATAGATGTTAATACAATAGGATAAATGCATGACACAATATTTTACAGTGGCCCTCAACCTTCTTAATGCTCTGACCATTTAATAGACTTCTTTATGTTGTGGTGACCCCAACAATAAAATTATTTTTGTAATTATTATTAATAATTACACAATAACATGCTATGCTACTACACAACTGTAATTTTGCTACTGTTAATCATAATATAGATATCTATTGTTTCCAATGGTTTTAGGAGATTCCTGTGAAAGGATCATTCTACCTCCAACGGGGTCATGACACATAGGATAAGAACCAACTACTGGCATAATACAATACAGCATGTTGTGTGGAGTTGGCTAATGCTGCTTATACTAGCTAGCTACACCCCAGCTCTCCATTCATTGAAACAGTGTTGGTATCTTGATATCAGCTCTGTTAGGAATATTTATGCACAGCAAAATAATTGATACAATTCTGTCCCTGTTTTTCCTGAAGAGATACTTGTTAAACATTTACCAAACCTACTGATTATATTAGTTTATATGTCATAGTATAACAGTCCATCTTCTATCATTTTCTTCTGGAGAGAAGTGTCTATATCTTTTCCCCATGTTATACATATCACAACACGAGAATTTTGCATGACTATAAGCCCAACTATTTTGCATGACTATAAGCCCAACATTTGAGGAGAAGGGTTTCTCAGTTTCTTTAAAATGAAGAATGGGTAGTAGGAAGCTAAGATTTAACAAGACAGATGGTTAAATAGCCAATCATGCAATCAATCGTATATAGGAAGTAAAATCTTGGGAGTCTTTCTGAGTGAGGTGTTGCTCATTGCAGAAATGTAAATAAAGGATCATCATAACATGATTAAAGTGCTCATAGGAACTTTATGTAGAACAACATATTTACCCAAAAGATAGGTTCAAGGCCCACGACTGGACAGCTGTTGAAGCTATGCATGTTAGAGTATGAGTGTTTGCACCAGAGATCTGAGCTTTGAGGAATGGATTTTGTATACATTTGAGTTGTAAAACTTCCTGGTTGAGTACATAAAGCTTCAAACAGTTGTTTACTACTTCAATATGAATCATTTATATAGGTTAAGTATCCCTTATATGAAATGCTTGATATTAAACATGCTCAGATTTGTGAGCAGGAGAAATATTTGCATAAGCATAACAACATATCTTGGATAGGACCCAAGTAGAAACATTTAAACCTCAAAATAATTTTCACTTAATGCACATCTTATATGTATAGATTGAACATAATATTTTATAGTATATTTTAATTTTTCAGAAATAAAATTTATAGTATGCATTTTTAACTTACAGGCATATTAGTTCTCAACATATTTCTGATTTTATAGTATTTTGGACTTGAAAGTTAAAGCTGTTTAGACTCAGTCCATAGAACTAGTATCCTGTTAGCACCTAGTACTGGTAGAGAATTGAGGTTCACCAGTTGAATGGTAATTGTGGTGTTTGGCTTTAGTCAAAGGATGCCAGTGACAAATAAATCATCAATTATAAAATAAGTAGAAGTTAATGCTAGAAGGAAAAAAATGTAAGCACAGAGATTTACATGTTGTCATATAGGACAAGCAACCGATGTGAGGGCAAGACTGTGTTGGGTTACTCGAATGAAAAGGAATCAGAACTGAAGAGATGTCTAGGTGGGAAGGATTGTGCTCTTGTCAGACACAGACATAGTACAATGGTTAGGAGACTTCGCTAGCCAGAGGAAATGTGTCCTTGTTAGACTCACAGTGAAGGCACAAAGTGGCAGATCTGTGTCGATGAGGAGGTCACTGAGGGTCAGATCACACTGAGATTCACAGACCAAGGAAAATTTTTACATTGTCGCAGTTCTTTTACAATAAGTTGACATTGGAAGGTTTCAAGCAGGGAAAAATATAACTTGATTTATCTTTTTTAAAAATACCTTTTCTGACTGCTGGGATGAAAATGGATTTTAAAGGGACCTTTGACAATGACACTCAGAAAGCTACTGTGTTGACTAATTCTGCATTCTTCTTGTCTTTGCACACCAAGCTGATGTTAGTTTTGTTTTTAAAATGAAATAAATGTTTTCCTGTGTATGCTACTGCAACTGTTTATTTGTCAGTATTCTTAGTGAGAGGAATGGCCAGTCCTATTACTTCCAACATAACTATGAATTCCTTTGTATGGATTCCGTATCTTTAAAAACACATGGTACATTGGCATCAGAGGAACAGCAATATCAACCAGCCAGATCCCCCACAGCTCCCAGGGACTAAACCACCAATGAAGGAGTACATGGAGGGACCCACGGTTCTAGCTGCACATGTAGCAGAGAATAGCCTTATCAGTAGGAGAGGAGGCCCTCAGTCCTGTGAAGGCTTGATGCCCCAGTGTATGGGAATTCTTAGGTGTTGAGGTGGGGCTGGGTGGGTGGGTGGGTATGTGAGCACCCTCATATTAGCAGGGGGAGGGGAGCGGGATAGGGGAATTTTAGAGGGGTAACTGGGAAGGGGATAACATTTGAAATGCAAATAAATTAAATAACCAATAAAAAGTTTTTTTTTTAAAAAAAAAGAAGAGTTGTAAATCACAAAAGAAAAAAAAAAGAGTTTCCTGACATGTTAATATACAGTTACCATTTAAATGAAGGATAGCAAAGAAGACCAAGTCTTTCCTTGGCTTCTTCCCTGCTATTATTATCACTGGTTAGTAGTGATGACCTCGGGCTCTTTAGATCTCCAAACTGTGAGTTACAGATATATCTCTCTTTTTTCTCCTTTGGTTCCTAGTTATAGTATCCTGTACTTCACATTCATGATTTCTTACTTCCAAGTTTTCAAAAACATTTAAGTTTCATTTTTATTCCAATGCTCAATTACAATTACTCTCATTGGATAAAGAATTTGGACTTTTGACCAAAATTTTCTTACATACTTTTTTTCTATTTTGTATCTGATTCAACCTTTATGTTTCTGACAGAAAATGTCATAAGTAAATCATAGGAGTATGAAGTTTATAATCAAACTTTAGAGCATATAGAACATTGGACTAGAGTCAGATATGTGGTACCTACAACACAGAAACAATACCATTGTTATTACAGTACATAGAAAACCATTGTTATATACAGTACATATACACAGATGTTCACCAAAGCAATATTTGCATTAGCACAGTACTACAGGTCCATTTTACTACATTGGACTTTAGGGAAATCTGCTCTTTTTCCACATTGGTCAGTCTAATAAAGTTTCCTCATTTTCACTTTGAAGATGATATATTATTTTAGTAAGGGAAACGTTGTATAAAAGAGCATCTTCAGTAAGTTGATTCTTGTTTGGATGAGTTAATTTTGTTTATCTGCTGCCTCCCTAAATGTACATTTCCTTTACTTTAGAAATCTACAGCTATTTTTAAATCATGGTTGCTAAACAGGACACATTTTGTTTGCATGTGTGTTTTCTTTTTTCTTTTTTTGCTTTCATCACCTTTTTACTGCTATTTCCACCAAGTTGTGTAAAATCTCGTGACAAATCATCATCCAGTAAAATCTTAAGCTTTACCCATTTTGTCATTGTGGGGAAAGATTTGTGTGCTATGAATGTGCAATTATGTCCAGCAACAACAAATCCTCCATGAAGAGGAACCCAGGAGGATGATTTGTTCTTATGAGCATTTGTTTTTGAGTTCTTTTCCACTGAACAGTTTAATAGCTATCTCATAATAATATGAAAAATATTATAATTACAAACAAAGCCAGGCAGAAGAGCAATTGCTGTAAATATTTGTGGCTTGCCTTTGCTGAGACTACAGTGGTGTTTAATACTACCAATAAATCAGCACAGTGTTCTAAAGTATCAGAGTCTTTACAGATATGTGATACAGCAAATTAGTTAATAGGGTGGGAACTTATATTTGCATGGATGGTATTATGATAATTACCTGAGTAATTATCCTGCACATTTTATACCATCTACACTGCAAATGTACTTTGTACATTTTATCTCTCTCGGTCCTCAGAATGAGTACTCTCAGTAAAAGTTCCCACTATCTCAATATATGGATGTGTAAGCAGAGTTTTAAGATGTGTGTGAATGTGACATTGATTGAAAATGATAAATATCAAGTCCTTACCAGGTTTTGTTCTAGTATACATGAAGTAATCATATAACATTCATTATATGTCTACTGTTGAACTCATGAAGACCTAAAAGATTAACAGGCAAACTATTCATAGAACTCCAAACCAAAAACTCATAATAAAGTTGCCACGACATAAGTTTTTCAAGAGCTGTGACCAGCATGGGAAAGGGATAAAAGCAAGTGGACAAGTCAGCCAGCAAGAGTAGTAGCTTAAGCTCCAAGAGCAAAAGAAAGGAACTGGTAGTGTCCCTTTACTGTGGTGGTTGATCCATATCTGAACACTATAATGTTACTTTGGAATTAAGACTAGCTTGATCCTTCCCAGACCCAGTTGTAAGTTCCTGAAGTCACATAGGAGTCCCAAATTTGTGGACATTTTTTATTGTTGAATATAATCTTCATTTACTTTTCCAATGATAAAACCTTTCCCAATTTCCCCCCTCCCGTGAAAACACCCAACCCCTCCTCCCGTCCCGTCTCCAAGTATATGCCCCTCCACCCGACAAACTTCCACCTCCTTCACCCTTTGATTTCCCTCTGTTGGGGCATCTATTGAGCCTTCACCTGGCCAAGGACCACTCCTTCCACTGATGCCCGACAAGGCATTCTTCTGCCACATTTTTGGCTGGAACCATGTGTACCCCTTGCTTGATGGTTTAGACTTTTTTCATTCTATTGTTTCCCATTCCTCAAAGGCTATCACTATTGCTGGCTCATGACAGATTCTTCATACACATTCACTTGAATACACTGGCAACTAGTTATAGGCTCAAGGGAAATTCTATTCTTGTCTGTGTCTCTGCTCAACAACAAATTATACTTCCATGCCTGCTTAAGGGAGTTATCTCCAAATTCACTTTCTGAAGTCCAAATATATTGTAGCTCAAACAGAATCACACCTTTCCAATCTTTCTTTCTCTGTACGTTGGATGTCCACTTGTTTTGGCCTTTGTTGTTGGCTCATCAGTGTGTGAGATGTACTGTAAAAGTAGCCTGGATAGATTGGATACTTGCTTTTTAAATTGCGAGATAGTCCTTATTAAAGAAAGACCTCATAGGTAAAATGGAAGTAGGGATGGGCACTGAAAGTAGACAGTAGAGAACAAGACAATTTTGGAGATGCTTATTGAATATTTGGAGCATAAAAGATTGGTAAAGAGGCTAAGATGTCTGTCTTTCTAGCGTATCACCGACAGTCTTACCACATTTCTTGTAGAGATAGCTGAAAGCATCTGGTTACACTTTTATGCCAGATGGATATTTATTTCAATGCAAAAGTTTTTTGGCAAAGTTAGAGCAATGGCTCAGTTGTTCATGTACTGTTTGTGAAGACCATCCAAATTCAGATAACAACATTCATGTGACCTGTAACTTCAGCTTCAGAGAACCAATCACTCTGGCCTCCATGGGTACCTACACTCATGTGCACATACTCACAGACAGGAAGACAGACATCAAAACCCAATAAATTCTTCATGAGATAAACTAATGCAGAAGAAATGCTTTCAACTCAATAAAACCTAATTATACACAGACATACAGTTACCTTTGCAGATGGTTTTGTTAAACGTGGTAGAAAAGCCTGTTGCTGAGAAACTTCAAAAAATGTTGCTTCAGCCTAAAAAAAACAATATAAGTAGAATTTGGAGGTATTTGGAGATGTATCATATAAAATTTTTGCATTTCTTATTTTTAAAGAAATCAAGACATTGGCAATGTTTTCTCTTTTCTTAAATAGAACAAAATCAAGTATGCTAAGAAATAAGAATTTATTTTAGTGAAACCCAGTGGTGCAAACTAAAAAGGCAGGGGGCATATAGCATAAGTTGCTTCTCATAGTTTTATTTTGAGAGTGGAGCCTGGGAGATTTGACAGAAAAAAATGAAGAGGTGAATTTTTTGGTTGCTGAGCAAACTTTATTTTATCTCCTACATGGCAAAAAAAGAAAATATTATAGACAGTCTCTGTGATAGCAAATATTGTAAAAATTCATTTTGCATGTTATAGCCAAGGCATTGTATGCTTCTTGGCAATATCATGACATCACCAGTGACCTAATATTTTCCTTTTATGATTTGTTAATTTGCTTTGCCTGAGAACTGAGACTGGTGGCTTGTTTTCCTTTATGACTGCTACCTAGCCCTAAGCTCACAAGGAGATTCCATATCCAGTGAATAATTTTCTTCTCAAATATTTTATTAGTGATGATGGCTTGTCGCCAGAGTTTCCCAACTATCTCTTCACTTACAGGCACAAGAATTTCAAGGCATTTGCTGTGTCAGCACTCGCAAGAAAATGGTACTGTGATGGCTTTCTTAGTTCAAAGATTCCAACACTGATTTGCAGGTGGTACTTTGTTCTGTTATTCAGGGCCAACCAGAGAAAGACCTTGAACTACATTAGACAAGAGGAAGGAAAATAATTAGTAGTTAAATGGTGTCTGAGGTGTGGTTTAATAAACTGTAAAATAAATTGAATTTCGCAGGTTTGATACTTTAAAACACAAAACACTTAAGGCCATGAATTTCATACTTCACACTTTATAGTAAGACATATTTTGTTTTGAATTTTTGATGTAAAATTACATCTAGCATCAAATCCATGTATAAGAATAATATCTATTTTACCCCAGTTTATCACTTATTATTATATTGTCAGAAAAAAATTGTGTTATTTGTCATTGGTAGTGGTGTGGTATGAACCCAGGGCTCGCTCTAGTTAGTAAAATCCTTTACTGCAATAATATTTGTCAGCCACTTAAGCCTTACTTTAATGTTGAATAGAGACTCTTACTGCTGTGATAAAATGTTAAAACTTAAAAGTCTGTTATTGTTGTTGTTTTCAAAAGAAATACTAGTACAGATTTACTTTCTCCATTATACTTGGCAAATCTTGCTAGAACCCTCTGTAGACAAATATCTGTACAGTTAATGCTCCTTCTTTTTCTTCTCTTGTTCACTATTTTTCTGTTTACTATGGTAAAGAGAACAATGGAAAAGGCAGAAGAAAAAGAATGTTGATGGCATTCTCTTTTCTGGGAAAAAATGAAAATTAAACTTGAAAGTAAGACAGACAAGAAGCCAGCATGCAATTCCAGACAGGGCTGTATTCTCAGCTTTAAAGGAGTATAATCAAAACAGGACCTTCAAAGGAGAATAAGTTTGAAATAAGACCTGTGAGGAAAGAAGACAACAATGGAGTGCTAGATCATATAGGATTTCATAATTCAGAGTAAACCAAGTATAGAGGGATGTTATGGCAAAGTTATATATGCATCAAGTAGTTGATAGTCACTCAGTGCATGAGAAGTATAAAGCACATTTATACAGAAATGAGCAAAGTACACTGAGATTACCTGTTTTCTAGATGAAAATTGATGGGATGGTTTGTGTGTGTGTGTGTGTGTGTGTGTGTGTGTGTGTGTGTGTTTAGGAAACTCAATTGATAAGTGCTGGCCTCACACACATGATGACCAAAATTCAGATTCCCCGTGACCCATGGAAGACAGCCAGCCACTGCTGCAGCAGCACACACCTATAATCATCACTGGGATCACTGGGAAGGTAGAGAGACAAGAACTATCCTGGGGTTCACTTGCCATACAATACAGCTGAGTCAGTGATCTTCATATTCACTGACAGACTATCTCAAGAAATTAAACAATGGAGAATTATTGGGGAAGATATTTATCATTAAGCTTTGTCTTACACACACACACACACACACACACACACACACACACACACACATGGAGAGAGAGAGAGAGAGAGAGAGAGAGAGAGAGAGAGAGAGAGAGAGAGAGAGAGATTCATACAGTGTAACTTTAGATAGGTTTGAAGGTAAAATGTTAAGACTGAGGAAATGCAAGAAAGCATTACATGTGGTAACTTTTGTTTTAAGTGTTGTGGAAGAATGGTTTTCTGGGATGAATCAAAATCTGGCGTGTGGGGAGAAACGGCACACAAGATGAAAAGTCCGGTTTGGGTCTTAAGGTCACAATGCCTGTCAGACATACTTGAGAGAAGTGACAAGATAGGAATTATCAATAGCTGCCCTGACTTCCAGGAAGATGCTGGGTTTGAAGAGACAGATATGAGGATCACTTGTATGTATGAAAGCAGAGAAACACCCACATAAGTTTAATTAATGCCATGCTGTACACTGAAGAATAATTTGATAACTGAATATTGAAGACTAGCTATTTATTGAAACATTTATCTTGAAATTTTGTTGACAGCACTGTTACTGAGAAATTAATTGATTGCTCATGACAAGAAGCAATGGCTCATTTCTTTATAGAGTTTTCCTACAAGACAAAGAAAGTTTCATATTATCAGTTTTTTCATTGCCTTGAAAATTGTTTCTGCATGCCACTATTTTAGGGTAGCAATAAAATACTGTGCTTTTTGCTTCATAAATCAAACAAGGACATCATTATAAAATAGTCTATGTCATATTAATTAAGCTCTGAAACAAGGCAAGCATTACAGCTGTTTGTAACCAAGGATTGCATAAGTTGCTAATCAATGAAAAAAACCTGACTAATTAACAAGCCACCAGTCAGCATTTTGAGCAGAAGTTGGTGACTTTCAGCTTAATTAAACCTTGCAGGTGTCAGTGATGATGTGATAGAATCTTTAATCTGTTTGTGCCTAAATTCCCCCAGATCATTTTAACATCTGTACATGTTTAAAGCCCCTGTCTATTCTGAGACAGGTAAGGGGATTTCAGAGTCTTAAAACACTTTGCATTTTCTAAAGCCCTCCTCTTAGCTAAATCATTGAGGTTTCTCTTGGATTAAGACAATGGAATGAAATCATGATCTACTTTATCCACGAAACAATCAACTTGGAAATCTGGGTACTGTCAGTCAAATCTAATATAAACACGATAAAATCATTTAAATATGCACTTCAGTAAGTTTCACTGAACGCAGAGTTGTAAGTGACATCTACTATATAATAAGAATAAATGAAGTTTGAAAGTTTGGATGCATGTCCTCATAATGGCAAAAACTAGGAGGAAAGCTAGGATGTGCATAGCCCATAGGGTTGGCATCTAAGAGGACTGGTGTGTCTTTTCTTTGCTTCTAAAATGTTTTCAATACATCTGCTAAAGCTCCTATCAAAAACAAGATTCAAGACAGGATAAGGCAAGGATTAGGATTAATCTATTCTTTAAATAACATCTAAATACCACAAATGCCTCTGTAGGTACATTGTTTGGCAAAAGTTAAGATTCTGGTTGCTAGAGTGGTCCTTTAGTTTGTTTTTGTCCTATGGGTAGTTTTCTCATTGGGTAATATAAAGATCAAAGTGTCCCTCATAGTGGCATGATATTTGTCATAATCTCTTTTGGTGTCATTCTCAGAAGCTTCATTGGAAAGTGAGCAAACATTATAATTTAAAATTAAATAGACATAAATATAAAATATGTATCATATTTAGAACAAGAAGTCCTTTGCAATTTTCAAAATCTGGATTATAATTTGTTGATAGAAAACAGTAAAAATAAGCATCAAGATCCATCATCCCCTATGTGCCAGGGAATACATGATACTCCATATATATATATATATATATATATTCATATAAATATTTACATCTAGAAATATATGTATAGGTATACACATATATGTGGAGTCTATATACTACTTCAAATAGTGCATAGATCTCAAATCATAAAAGGTAGGTATGTGTAAATTATATAAATATATTTAATGTTATAACAACATTATGAAATAGTATTTGTATTGTTCTCATCCCATAAGCTAGGCAACCAAGTCTCAGGGACCATAAATGGTACTCTGAGGATGTCTCATGCAGTAATGGAAACACTGTGATGTTGAATGCAGAAAACCAGACTCCAGTTATCTTGTTCTTATTCAAAAATGTGTCTCCTACTGGAAACTTAGTTTTGACATTACTCATAACACATGGTTTCATTTGATCATTATCACTGGGCACTACAAGGATTTCATTCAATGTCCCAAACTAAAATACAGATAAAAATTTGCTCTAAAATCCTTCCTTTATTTTTTTTTATTATTTTCATCAACATTCGTAGCTGTCGCTCTTAATATAATTACCTTTCCTTGTTGCAGTTTGAAACATCATAAATTCATGTTCTCTTTCAGCTGAATGAGCTTCAGTTGTGTATGTATGTAACTGTTTCTTCATTCAATAATCAGCTGATGGACATCTAAGCTGGTTATGTATATTGTCTCCTGTGCATCAATAAAATTGTATATCTCTGTACTTGTTAACTTACACAGCTTTGGGTGTAGTCCAAGAATGTTGTAGCTTTGTCATGTGGTAGTTTCATTTCCATTTTCTTGAACATGTGGACTCCCATAGAGGCTACACCACTTCACATCCTGGACCAGGAGTTATGAGTAAGCGTTCTCTAGTCATCCCTCAAAGAATTCATTCCCATTTGTTTTCTCCAGGAGAGCTATTTTGCTAAGGTAAGATGGAGAACACTTTTAATTTGCATTCCTCTGATGGGTAGTGCCATGTGATACTTTTCCAAATATTCATTCACCATTTGTATTTCTTCAATTAACTGAGGGAGTTTCCATACCCCAACGGAGGGGAATGCCAGGGTGGGAAGGCAGGAGTGGGTGGGTGGGTGGGGAAGCACCCTCAAAGAGGCAGGGTGAGTGGGGTATGGGGTTGGGATTTCCAGAGAAGAGACCTGGAAAGGGGATAACATTTGAAATGTAAATGAAGAAAATATAAATTAAAAAAGAACAGAAAATTGGAATAAATAATTCTCTGTTAAATTCATTATCCCATTTATGGTTAATTTGGGGGGGTATATAGATCTTAGAGTTCTTCTAGACAAGTCAGACTTAGACAAGTATTTCTTTTTGATTTGCAGCATCTAGATAAATGTGGGGAGAATGAAAGGTGGGAGGGAACAACAGAGAATAATAGAGCACATGTATGTGAGCATCGTGGGAATATTTAGAAAGCAGAAATAAACAACAAAAGTGGTAGGATAGGAGGACAGGAGAAGGAGAAAGGAGAAAAAAAGAACTAAATAACATGACTTTACACACATACACACATACACACACACACATATACACACATACACACCCTACAATGTTATTTTACTCTTACCAAATAATTTTTTAAAATGAAAATGCTAGTTTTTCTAACAGTAATTGCAGAAGACTGGAACATCATTGTGGGCTATTGAACCAATTATCTGTGAAATAGGGACTCTGCTCCCTGATTGACACATTCCTTCTGTGAGTGCCTCAATAATAACAGGGCAGTTGCACTTGCCCTGCTCCTGGGAGTTCCCCTTTACTTAATAGGCTGCTAGCCTCACTGCGTAGAAGCCATGTCTTTTTTATATTGGAATTCTTGGAAACAATTTAGGATTCTCCATCTTACTTCAGATGCTCATGTTAAATTGTGTATTTGAGTAAAATATATAGGGAGAGATAATACTGTGTTTCCCAAAACAGCTGTCAAGAAGATCAAATGTGATGAGTGAAATTCTGTTTTGAGCTCTGGCGCCCAGTGCCAACTAACTATAGCTTCAACTTCCTGCTCCTTTTAGTAGCAATATTTATTGATTTGAGGATGTAGGCGCAGCAGAGGAATTACACTGGGAGTAAATATTTTCAAATGAACAGCTTGAGGAATAGATTTAAAGCATTCCATTATTCATCTGGAGGGAAAACATTGGCAGCATCCATGTATACCTTTAGCTTCTGTTACTAATATCTCAAGTCTTTCCAGTGTTGGTTAGCAGGAAGGATGTGTGGCTGTTAGGTCATATTTATAATATGATTGGCCCCAGAAGAGCATTTGGTTCCATCAGGAGGGGGGTGGGGTCATGTAACATCTGGCTGTATGGGGCGAGCTTCATACTTCAGGATGCTTTTGAATCTTTACAGAGGAATGTTTCTCTTGCTTGGATATAGGATGTGAAGAAGCAGGCAATTTTTCTATGAAATGTTTTCTGTATTGATCAGACACTAACAACACACCACAGACTATCAAGGATGCAAGTGCTTCCACCTTCTCAGTCAGTCCACAAAATGCTGTGGCAAATTCACTTTGCTCTGTTTTTCTTCAATTGTGCCCAAAATTTATAGCTTTAGCCCTTGGAATAATTTAATCTCTTGGTTCTAAGACACAGACTATGCTATATGTCTCTTCCTGGTGTGTCTCCCCTGCCCATCATAAATAAGAATATCTTCCCAAATTTGTAAGTATGCAGGGACACGTGGGCTCTGCTCCCTCAGGAGCTGTGTAAAAATGGAGGTAAACCAGCCATTCACTGGATTATATTAACCTAAATCATCGATGCCCGAGAAGTGCCAGGCTACATGAAATCATTTCACTTCTCACTTAATACAACTTTCACTGAGCTCCTCATGTGATTGAGTCATTTGCAACCACAGAAACTCCTGCAGTTACTAAGAGTCTAGGGAAATCTAACTTGTAAGAACACGATGGCATCAAGTATCAACTCCATACGTTTGTCCTACTCATAAAAGATTCAGCTGGAGAAAATAAATACAGCTGCCAGTTGAATGTAATCCTTTATAATTGTTTGGATTTAAGTGAAGACCCTGTTTACACAAGAATGTCCTTGTACAAGGAGTGAGTAGGATATTAGAGATTTTGGTAACCCAATTTACATAGATATTTGTACACCTCTACATTCAGCAGCAATGTCCCCCATCTGAATAATTTTCCCTATTTTGAAACAAAGAATTTTAACCATTCAGTGTCTGTTCAGTATTACTGTTGTTGAGGTATCATTTTTGCTTTGTGGTCTCTTTCATGTGCATTGAATGTAAAGAGATCATACATTTTAAGGGAATAAAATTTAAACATGAAATAAAAATGAGTTTAATTTTGGCTGTAGGAAACACATGTTTGAACACATGTATATGACTGGATCTTAGCAAGTCTTCCTTTCATTCTGCATATAACAATGAAAAATAGTACCAGACTTATGTGGTTCTTTGGAAGTTTGAGTAACTCCTAACAAGTTTTTAGCAGGTTGTTAGTACCAAGTGTGAGTAACTCCTGACAAATTCTTAGCAGGTTGTTAGAATCATAAATTCCCCAATGAATATCAACAGCTCCCTCTTTTCTCTCCATTTAGCCTCAACTCTCCACTAATGTATGTAAAATATAGCATGCACCATAGCAACTGATCTGAATCTGCCTAAGCACATTATAGGATGGAACTTTCCATTTATATGCATTTAACTTTTACATTTATAATTAATGTTTTTTCAAAAGGTTGTGATGGTTAATTCTGCTTTCACAAGAAAATTGCTGAAAAATACTCAGGCTATAGGACTTGAAAATGAAAATTATTTGAGTCCAATTTAGGCTCTGTGCCTTGAAAGACTGGTATCTCTTCTGGCATCTTTTATGTGACCAGGCTATCATATGCTGTAACACTCTTTGAAACATCAGGACTGTAATCTACTCTGCAGAACTGATGTCCGGCTGAGTGTTTGTAAACAAAGAGCTCACAGGAAGGGTCCTTTTGCTTGGTGGATTTGTGAGGTTGGTTGCTTTCCATCTATCCTCTAATTATTAGGAAAAAAAACATTCTGTAAAAACATTTTTTTTACTTTTAACTTTCCCCTCTTTATATTATTTTTTTAATTTTTATTTTCTATATTCTATGTTTACATTCCAAAGGCTTTCCCCTTTCCCAGTCCCCCCCACCATACATCCCATAATTCCTCTCCCCCCCCCAACTATTCCCCAATCATTCCCCCTCCCCCCCGCGGTTTCTCTGTTCTGGGTATACAAAACTGGATCCAATCTTTACAGGCCCAGGGTCCTCTCCATTCTTCTTCTTGGGAATCATTTGACTTGTTCTACGTTTCTATGTTTTCTATCAAAATCTGTTTTCTGTGTGTGCTCTATGCAATATGACAATATGTGGAGATAATTTATTCGTTACCTTTTGATAAATAAAATAACTTCTAGATGGGAGTCAAACTAAAAGGATAAATTGAAAGCACAACTCCTATTGGACAAGAAAAATGACTTTACTCTTCAGGGTAAAACTGTTAGACATGAATGCAGTTGGGTTGAAGGAGCTGCATGGAGCTGAATCCTCCTTCAGGCAAAAATGACTGAGGAGAGCTAAGATCATGGTGGAGTCTGATAAAAAGCTTTAGTCTACCTAAGGAGAACAAAGTGTATTCCTCTAGGTTTTTATTTTTAATGGGGAGAGAATAAAGAAAAATTGTGAATAAAAGGAAAATAGAGGGAGGAATGTATTTTGCCACAAGAAAATGGATTCAAGATCCATAAACTTGACCCCCAAAATTAAGTTAAAACACTATGTTCTTTATGGTCTTGTACTAAGCCATTTTTTTGGAAAGTACTACAGACATTTCTGTATTAGGGGCCTGTGGAAAATCCCATTGAAAAGTGATGTAGTTAAAATATGGCATACACACTGATTCAGTTCCTGCACTGCTTACAGCTTTCATCTATGACTGACTCTGGGAATGACATGTTTTCCACTTATTTGACATGACACAAACATGATAAAATCTTAGCAATACTAGAAAATCACACAAAAGCTATAGAACTGAATGCAAATGTGAAAAGCCATTGTTGAGTCTTTAATGAGACTTGACCTGATGGGGATTTACTAGAGAGCATTTATAACGTCAATGATTTTAATCTTTCATTGGAATAAAATACAGTTAGTAAAATATGTCACATTGTCACTATTCTTTGTTGCTTCTGCATCCAATCAAAGGATTCTGAAAGTAAAGAATTAGAACATGGAATGCAGTCACTGATAAGTGGATATTAATTAGCCCAGAAGCTCTGAATACTCAAGACACAATTAACATATCAAATGATTCCCAAGAAGAAAGAAGAAGAGGTCCCTGTTTTTGGAAAGGCTTGATCCAGCATTGAATGGGATTGCCAGAACAGAGAAATGGGAGGGGGTGATTGGGGAATGGGCGGAGGGAAGAGGGCTTATGGAACTTATGGTGAGGGGGGAACCGGGAAAGGGGAAAGCATTTGGAATGTAAACAAAAAATATAGAAAATAAAAGTAAAGAAAAAGAAAAAAAAGAAAAATAACTTTGAAGTAAAGGAGAATGCTTAAAATGTATATAACAACTCTGTCATGGTAGATTAAATGTATTATTATTTATTGAATATTTTAATAAGTGCCAATCTCTTTGAGAAATCTATATGTGCTGTATTAGCTATTTTCTAATGTAAAAAAGGTGGTTATTCATTTATCTAGTTACGGATGAGCAACCAGAGGCTCAGAGAGCGCAGCATCTCTCGCCAGATCATACAGTTGATATGAAATAAGTTAAGGTGCTCTGATTAAAAGCCAGTGGCCTTATCCATTAAGTGGTCTTGTGTAGAAAATGGGTCAGAGGCCAGTGAGAGGAACATGTTATTGCTTTCTTTGTTATAAAACAGCAGGCTACTGCTATTTCTCGGTTACGCAAAATATATTCAGTATTTTAACTTTGTAAAGTGTTATTTTGTTGTTCTTAGCGACTTAGCAGTTATAACCTGAAGAGAAAAAAAAAAAAAGAGTGTGGGTTAAGGAATCATGTCAGTTCCAAGAGGAAGATTAGCTGGCAACTTCATAAATGGCACAAAGCATTATGGAGAGCTACTTCTCGGCTCAGTGGAGCATGGCAGAACCCCTTCATCTCCAGCTTAGTCAAGACTGATGCTGTGCTGGGCCTCTGAACATTACACGTTAACTGCTCCAGGTATCCTTTATTGAGACCCATTCCCTTTTATTTCCATTTTTACACTTATGTTTTCCTTTCTGTTTTCCTACCCTCTTGTTTTGCCCATTCATGGCTCATATATTTTTGTCATTTTAACTCCTCGTCCTGAAGCTCAGCAATCATTTCTGAGTTTTATGGATCACTGCCCAGATATTCCGGCGGTGTGCTATTAATCCTTCTCCAACCACATGGCAGTTTTACTGAGACTTCAGGATAATATTCTGCTATTCCCATGGCGCTTCCTCCTGCAGCATAGGGAGGAGGGGCGTGGGGAGGTCAGAGGATAGGTAAACATAAATCAGGTGTGTGCAAACAAGCATGATGGATTCTAGTTCCCAAAGTGCTCTGCCTTTTGTCAGACTTATATATTGGGAGAGAGGGCTGCGTGCAATGAATGATGAGTATAAAGCTGTTCCCAGATGAAGGAACAAACAGAAACGGCTACAGTGACATAGTAGCCTGGATATAGAGGAAACTTGAAAATACCCAGTGGACAACAGCAGTGTCCCCAGCAGCTCAGAGGAAGCTGGAAAAGCAGAAGGAGCAGCATGCTTTCTCCCTACTGTGAGACCGTATCAGTCACTTGGAGGTAAACTGGGAGAACTTCTGTAAGATGCAGTACATCAGGTTGTCTTGACAAGGCTCATGGGTAAAAATAGCAAAACAAAGCATTTGTGTTCATTAATCATCCTCAGAGGTCTAGCCATTCCTCCACTTAAAATCAGATAATCAAGAAGTTGTGGCAAGTTATGATGGCTACATAGCCAATAGAAGTCACTGACATATTCATGTATCAAGTTAGTACAAATATTTTAAAGTGTCATTATGTATATGACATGGAAATGGTGAAGCTTATTTAACTTGCCATTTGAAACATTTATTATTCTCATTATTGCTATTATTACTGTGGACCTGGGAGTACATGTTAGGCAGACACTATCTACCATTGAGGCTATAATCCAAACAGAATACACAATTTTGTCACGATGTCTAAAGTGCTCTTATAATTGTACTTCTATATAAATGCTTTCCTTTGTAATTCTATGGTTCATTTCATGCACTAAAAATATTATTCTCAAGAACAACAGGTCCAATAGAGTTTCTAATCACTATCTTCCCAAACCAATATAGTTTCTAAGTATAAATTCTTAGTCCCATACATAAACGTGGCTCTCACTCCTTACTAATTAAGCTTCTTTGTGTAACACATAGAGACCACCACAGATATCATAAATGATCAAAATGTGGAGAATAAGGGATTGTGGAGTTCCCAATGACATTTAATACATCTCCAATGGAATCCTAACACCTAAAGTTCAGGGAGTGTTGGAGATGTGGCGAAAGATTGTAAGAGCCAGATTGCTAGGTTGTCTAGAAGTGACAGGCAAAGTGCTACCATGAAATCCCAACATTATGGTTTCCAAAACAAGACCAGCTTGGAGATAATACCAGTTGCCATGGAAAAATGAATCAAGAAAATTCAATGTGGTCCCATACCTAGATAAAAAGCTACAGGTGGTCAATGGCTACCAAAAGATAGAGGATTAGTTTCTTCCAGGGCTGAGCTCCTAAATAGCCAATGTACATATGAAGATTGCTAACTAGACATAGTAAGTTGAACATGCATGTGTGCAATTTGTGTGTGTGTGTATGTGTGTGTGTGCGTAAAACATTAGTAATAAAGAAAATATTATAATTTTGATGGGAGAAGTAGAAAACACAGAAGGAGTTTGGGATGAAGGAAGGAATTATGTAAACACAGTGATTATCTCAAAAATAATCCATAGGTTTCAATAAACAAATATCCAAATGATAATAATTTAAAACAGCTTGCAATTCTTACCTTTATATCCAGCTTATAAAGTATTTAATACTTTTAAAATTGCTTCAGGAAAAAGAAAACTCTTCTTTGATAAGTTCAATATTTTATTAAATTTTTTTAATTTTCTATATTCATTGTTTACATTGCAAAGGCTTTCTCCTTTCCCAGTTACCCCCTCACCATATGTCCCATAAGTCCTCTTCCCCAGCCCCCGGCCATTCCCCAATCACCACCCCAGACTATTTATCTGTTCTGGTACTCTCCTACAAAACTGGATCCAGTCTTTTCAGGACCAGGGTCCTCTCCTTCCTTCTTCTTGGGAATCTTTTCATTTGCTAATTGTGCCTTGAGTATTCAGAGCTTCTGGGCTCATTAATATCCACTTATCAGTGATTGCATTTCATGTGTATTCTTTTGTGATTGGGTTAACTCACTTAGGGTGATATTTTCCAGATCCAACCATTTGACTGCAAATTGCATGAATTCATTATTTTTAATTGCTGAGTAGTATTCCATTGTATAAATATACCACAGTTTCTGTTTCCATTCTGCCTTTGAGGGACATCTGGGCTCCTTCCAGCTTCTGGCTATTATAAACAAGGCTGCTATAAACATAGTGGAGCATGTGTCTTTATTGCATGCAGCGGAATCCTCTGGGTATATGCCCAGGAGTGGTATGACAGGGTCCTCTGGATGTGTCATGCCCAATTTTCTGAGGATTCGCCAGACTGATTTCCAGAGCGGTTGTACCATCTTGCAATCCCACCAACAGTGGAGGAGTGTTCCTCTTTCTCCACATCCTCGCCAGCACCTGTTGTCTCTTGAGTTTTTAATTTTAGCCATTCTGACTGGTGCAGGGTAGAATCTCAGGGTTGTTTTGATTTGCATTTCCCTGATGACTAATGATGTTGAAGATCTCTTAAGATGCTTCTCAGCCATCCAAATTTCTTCTGGTGAAAAATCTTTGTTTAGCTCTGTACCCCATATAATTCATATTGTCATCAGTTACTGTCCAACATGAATAAACAATAATTCAATAAACTAGGGAGATGGTTCAGTGAGTCTTTGCAAGCATGAGGACAATGATTTAGATATGTAGAACTCATGGAAAGGATGGGTGTCCCAATGTGACAGGTGCCTATAATCCTATATGGAAAGAGAGTGAGGCAGGTGAAGCCCACAGTCCTGCAAGAGAGAGAGTTTGACTGAAAAAGCAGGCTCTGCGTATATCAAAGACCTTGATTCAAAATAATGTGGTAAATTATAGAGAAAGATACTCTGAGTTAATCTCTGGCCTTTGAACATACCTATTAGTGCACACGTTCATATAATACATCTTTACCCACATAGAACTGCCACATCCACAATTCAACAAATATTAATAATTTGAAAATAATATCTCAACCTTGTCCTGGTCAACCTTTACAGTGTAGATGGTCATATGGACTCCCACATAGAACTATAGCACAATGTTGACATCTAAATCAACTTTATTTTCCTCTTGGCTTCTGCTATATAAAAAGCGACTTCAGTGGGATTGATTCTTGGTCAGGCAGTTGGAATTCCTAGGCTTCAATATTAGCTATATTTTTAATAAACTCTGTGACTGGATAATTGTTTTTCTCTCTAAGCTCCAGTTTTCTCATCTAAAAAAAAATAGGAATAGCAAGGTACTCACTTACCACAAGAAGGTTATTGTTCGGGCTAAATAAAATAATGTGGAGGATTTAAAGCAATGAATACTTAAGTTCTGAATGTGTTGTCACTTGTATTGTGTTCCAAGCACACATTAATTGTTCACTTAATGAAAATTGTGAATCTGCAGTCTTGCTGCCTTCCTGAGAGTTCCTGAAACACACATGCACACATGCACACACACACACACACACACACACACACACATTAACACACGCACACATGCTCTAATAGAATGACACATGAAGAGTCTTCTTTCTTGAAGCCTACCATGTATGATGGCTTATTTTCTAATTTTTCTCTGTGTTATAATTATTGTCAGTATTTCATCAGTATCTAAGTGCTTATAAATCATGCACTGAGACATCAGGAAGAACATTAAAGCAGTTTAAGCAAATTATCCTTAACTTTGCAATTTCTAGAATGTTCATCTCAAATCCTTTGCTTGTCTGCCTCCTCAACTGTAACTACGAAAACTGTCATGAATATTGCATTCATTATTTCATTATTCCATTGTATACTTTTGTCATACTGCTCTCCTCATAGTTTGTGTAATGAAGTTACACAGAATCCTGACTCAAATGACTATGACATAATTCATTATCCACTTGATGGTTTTGACATGTTTGTGTGGCTATGTATGTAGTTTTAATGAATTTATGTGTATTTTCATATATGGGCTGACATTTGTGTATGCATACATTTATGTACTGGCATGTATGTTCTGGTGGCATGTATGCAGATACATGTGCAGGCTTGAGAATAACATTAGATGTCTTCCTCAGTTATTCTCTAACTTACATATTGAGTCAAACTCTATCACCAAGGTCAGGGTTCACCACTTAAACTTAGTCTGACTAACTAACTTTCTCCACAAAGGATCTGCTACTGTTTTCTGATCATTAGGATCATATGGTGACACCATATCATCTTGGATATTTACTTAGGTTCTGTGTATCGCAACTATAGTCCTTTCTTTGGTACCATAACTGTTTAACCTACAATCCACCTCCTCAGCCCCAGTTAGCCACTTACTCTGGTTAATCTCATTTCTGGTTCTATTACAGGTAACTACTACTGTAAAAACTATCATATATGTCACTTACTGCATCTGATTAAGAAGTAACATTAATATTTCATGAGATATTTTAATCTTCAGTTTCCCCAAATATAATTAAGTTGCTGCTCATATTATTGTTCATGTTAAACTCTTACAGACACCATCCAGTGATTCAGCTCTTTCGCATCCATTCTAGTACTCTGTGTTGTAAGCCTTTTTACATTTGTCCATTGGTTGAACTTGAAAAGGTATCTCAGTTTAATCCTAAATTATATTTATTTATTTATTTATTTATTCACTAGTCGCCTAGCTATCTATGTCATCCACATCTCATTTTAGCAAGGTTATAGTCCCCTTAACTGAGGATTTTATATATGATATATATTAAATTTAGGCAATTCTATCTCTTCTTACTTTATTCTTGGTCTTATTCTACTCTTAATATGTAGTCTTTTGAAGAGAAGAAATGTTTAGTTTCAAATAAATGAATCTCTAAAGTTTTTTTCCTTAGGACAGTGCTTTGTGCCTCATATTTTAAAAATCCCACAATCTTCTTTCTTCCTAGAAGTAAATGGACCAAATAAACCTTTTTTATATATTTAGAAAGAAAGTCATGATACAAGGGTAAAGGATTGTTCTGACTTTAAAGGAGTAGTTATTACATAATTGATCAATGGCTAAACCATTATTTAATCCTAGGAATATTATTAGACATAATATTTAGCTAATAAAAATGTGAGTTTCTGTGTTATTTCCTTTTTAACTTAGAATCCATGATTAATTCATTTTTTATCAAAGGTACTCAATTCTAAAGATACAAAAGTTGTTGCTACCAAGAAACATTATATCTAACCTTCTACATCTAGACAGCACTTCTTAATATTTTCTATGTGATATATAGTAGTATGTATGCATGCCATATTATAATCCTATTACTTGTTCTGTTCATAATCACATTCCCTCCTCTATCTACTGATATCATTTGACTTATTCATCCCATTAGTCTGGGTATGCTATAGAGGTAGCGTGATATATCCATCCCTTCCAGTTTGACTTAGGTTGGGAAGTTTGGAGGGACTTAAAGTGACATAGAAGCAGTTAGAAATGAGTCATGAAGCTTACCATTAAGGTAACGACTCAGAATATTTTGTCCATGTAGGGAATGCAATTCTTTTCATACCACTTACATGTAGTCAGTCACTTTAAAACATGCTATGTAAGACTGGGGAGATGGTTCATGATTAAAGCACTTGTTAAAGTGTAAGGAACAGGGTTCAGATCTCCAGAACTCATGGAAAGGTCAGGTTGGGTATGACAGCCCACCTTTAATTCCAGCCTCAGAATGTAGAGATGGGGGATCCCCAAAACAAGCTAGCTAACAAGAACAGTCATATCATCGAGATCTGAATTTTCTTTGGAGACTCTGTGCCCATCAATAAGGTGGAATAACAAACAAGAATGACTCTAGACATCAACCTTGGGCCTCCACATATAACAGTGCAAATATGCTTACACACACACACACACACACACACACACCAACACACAAACACAAACACACATGTGTCCACAAGCATACACATACATGTATAGCATGCACACAAAGATAGAGAAAATGAGAAGCTATAAAAAATATGTTCTGTATTAAGTTGAGAGGTGATAGTTAATACTTCTATTTCATGAATTCTTCTATATACATTTATTTTGGGATACCATCATATTAAACAGTCACATTCTCTTAAATTTACTTAATCCTATTTAATGTACTGATCACAACTTAGCAGTAGACCCTTTACCACAAAGTCTTTCCCCTGTCTGAGCAACATTGCTATTAGTTCCCCTGTATTTTATTTATATTTCTTTTCAAAATCATACCAGAAATTATTTGTTTAAATTAATTCATTAAGAATTTTATGATTGTTATAATATCTAACATTGTACTACTATTAATCAATGATATTAATTTTTTACACAGATAGATAGATAGATAGATAGATAGATAGATAGATAGGTAGGTAGATAGATATGTAATCTATCCTGGGATTGACCTTTTGTGCTTATATCCACAAGGGATTAGCTTATGATGTCATTTGGTCATTGGGGAGGTGGCTGATAGTCCCTCTGTACTAAAGTGTCTCTTTGCCTCATGAACACCTTGGAAGTCATAAGCTATTGTTCCATGAGTAGTTTGAGCCATCCTCCCACCAGCCTTTCCTATTATAAAACAGATGACATCAAGATGGCGTTAGTAGGATGATGGATTTGGTCATTGTCTCTTTCAGCAAAAATGAATTGATCCTATGTGATCTAAGGTAATATCCTGAAACGTAGGAATTTTGCCACAGAGAAGGCATTATGAAGTTCTGGATAGTAGGCACTCAGTCATTAGGAAAATGGTGTAAGGAGAGGACAGCACACTCATGAGATTTGGGGGAAATGGAATAGAGAACATTTTTAAAATGTCCTGGGAGACCAACTTTGCTCACAACTTCAGTATAAAAAAAAATCTCTAAAAGCTTTGATCCATGAGAGTATTTTTCATCCAGGAAATGGTGTAATAGATTTCTGATGTACCTGGGTGTCAGTCTAAGTGACTATTGAGAGGATTTCCAAATTTCTCTGATTGCCATCAGTAGATAAAGTGGATTTTTTTTCCTCCTTGCCTTTATCAGTGTCAGTGAAATGAGAATAAAGCACTCTCTGCTCCCAATTTGGAAAGAACTCATATCTGAATCATCAGAAATCAGTTGAATACCCTACATTTTTGTGCCTGATTTGGAGACAGTGGTAGGCACATTTCAAATAGAATCCTAATCTTGAGGTCATAATTGGACATTAGCCAAAATTTCATATATCACCAAAATTTTTCCCACCTCTAGATTATAAAAATTATAGATATAGATTTTTTAAGTAAAGGACATGACTTATCTTAAAAAAGAAAACCTGTGAGATAATATTCTTTAAAAAAATGTTTTCCCTACCATGGCTCATACTTTAAAATGACTGTAAAACAGGGGAAACTGGGATCCTTTCTTGGGGTCCTTAGTCTTAATAAAATATTAAGAATGGATTCTGAGAGAATGTAAAGAACAATTTTATTTGCTTTTCAAAATGAAAACTCCATTGGCAACTAAGCTAAAAGCTCTATAAGCTTTCTGTGGGAAGACAATGAACAAGAGCTGGAGAAAACCAGGTAGCCGACATGGAGGGCAGACACATTGCCAATAGGCAATCACAGGGTTGGAGGAAAGACTTTAGAGAAGGAATAAGACAGTGTGAGATGTTGGTAGGAAAGCACGTTGTGCGGGAAACAATGCTTAGAAAACAGAAAGAAAGGGGGAGAAAAAGAAGAAAAATTATGTTTCTCTACATAATTCAGAAATATGGACAGACTTAGACTGCTACAGAGCTATTGTCATAGAGACAGAGAAGAAAAAAATATACTGTGTCTCTTTAAAGAACTAGTTATTCCACTTATCTCTTTAGCATGGTTTAAAGTGAACCTGCTTTCCTAGGAGGGGTTACATACACAAGCGACCCAACTACTCCACACAGATTATTAGATCTCTAGCCAGGCAAAAGATTTTATCCCCTGACAAGGTCTTCACTCTCACAGCTAAGTGTTAGCATTAGAGTAAAATTGTGGCAACGGTATGCATTCAAAGACAGTTTAGTTCCAAGTGAATGTATAAAATTGTGGCTAATGCCAATTATCTAAATTCAGTTTCCATGACATTAAAGTGTATCTCCTAAAAACTTAAATCCCAGGCCAACCTATTAATGCATTTGAAGAGTGGATATTTAAAAGGGAAATTAAAGTTAAATAAGGCCATAGCATATGGATGTAGCCCATCCTGAAGACAAAGACACATCAAAGGTATACAAAGATAAATAGTTCCATAAGAACACAGAAATTTAAGTCATGGAGTTTGCAGTACCCATTGGAATCAAACATTGTAGTAAGAGTAGTAGGATGGATATGTGTGTATGTTTGTAGCCAGCCATGCATAAGTGAAAGTCTAGGTCACCATGAAGACGTTGATTGTATCTTTACACCATGTGATTTTTGGGCTTGTACTCAGTTCATCAGAGTTGGAAGCAAACACCTTTACCTGATGAGTCATATCACAGAGCTAAATCTAGTAATTCTATAGAACTAAGTATATACTAACCTGATTTAAAGATCCCTACACTTAATAGTCCTTCTTACATCACAAACACTAGAGATTATCAGTGGCTTTGCTTTAGGTCACTGAAGTAGTGTAAATCATCCAGCTCAAGGTTCCTCTGACAGTACTTCCAAAACCAGAATCTTTAAAGATACAAATACAACTACAAAACTACACCATCCTAAACATTAAGTAGTGATTGTTGATAATGTCTAAAGTATTGTAATGGGTGAATATGTTTGGTTTAAGATGTAAATAATCTGGTTAAATAAAAAAAAACTTTTTACTGCGGTTAGCATGTTTATTGTTCAAAGAATGTTTTATTATACTGAAATCATTAGCCATTTAAGCTTGGAGGTCCATCTTTAGAAACATTCCAAGTCATCCAACAAGACGAGTTCCAAAATGTAGATCACTAGTATTGTTCACATAGAAGCCAACGTTATCAGTGGCCTGCCCTTCTCCAGAAGGAAGAGTGTAAAATAAGCAATCACTATCTTTGCATGCTCACTAGACATTGGCTCCTCCAGTCAGTTTGCCTAGTGGATTATCTCCTATAGAGTTCTTTATTATATCTCATAAGTTATGTTCTGTGATATGATTCCAAGTTCTGTATCTATGCATATATAGTACAGACACTAGCCACTACATTGACTAATTAAGCTTTGAGGATTTCAGCTCAATGGATATTCAGCCCACAAACACATTGATTTCTCCCTGGTACAAAAATGATCCAATTTAGCCGGGCGGTAGTGGCGCACGCCTGTAATTCCAACACTTGGGAGGCAGAGGCAGGTGGATTTCTGAGTTCGAGGCCAGCCTGGACTACAGAGTGAGTTCCAGGACAGCCAGGGCTACACAGAGAAACCCTGTCTCAAAAAACAAAAAAACAAAAAACAAACAAACAAAAAAAAAAACAAACAAAACAAAAATGATCCAATTTGATTTAAGGGGTTAAGTCCATTGTCGAAATAGTATGTATGGTTTCACTAGACTGAAAGGTTTTAATGTCCTATTTATACTAAATTTATTAGATAATAATGTATCTATAAAAACAGATAGATCAGTGATATAGTCACCAAGGTTTGTAGCTTGTAACAGACTAAGAAAATACTATGTTCATAGAAGCCCTATTTATAATAGCCAGAAGCTGGAAAGAACCCAAATGTCTCTCAACAGAGGAATGGATACAAAAAATGTAGTACATTTATACAATGGAGTAGTACTCAGCTATTAAAAACAATGAGTTCATGAAATTCTTAGGCAAATGGATGGGACTAGAAGATAGCATCCTGACTGAGGTAACCAAATTACAAAAGAATACACATAGTATGTACTCACTGATAAATGGATATTAGTCCAGAAGCTTGGAATACCCAAAATACAATTCACAGACCACATAAAGCTCAAGAGGAAGGAAGACCAAAGTGTGAGTGCTTCATTCCTTCTTAGAAGGAGTAATAAAATACCCATGGGAGAAAATATGGAGACAAGGTGTGGAGCAGAGACTGAAGGAAAGGCCGTCCAGAGACTGCCCCACCTGAGGATCTATCCCATATACAATCACCAAACACAGATACTATCGTGGATGCCAAGAAGTACATGCTGAAGTACAACCTGATATAGCTGTCCTCTGAGAGGCTCTGCCAGAGGCTGACATATACAGAGATGGTTGCTCACAGCCAACCACTGAACTGATCATGGGGTTTCCAATGGAAGAGTTAGAGAAAGGACCCAAAGAGCTGAAGGGGTTTGCAACCCCATAGGAAAAACAACAGTATCAGCCAATCAGAGTTTCCAGAGACTAAACCACCAACCAAGAAATACACATGGAGGGACCCATGGCTCCAGCCTTATATGTGGCAGAGGATGGACTTGTTTGGCATCAATGGGAGAAGCGGCCCTTGGTCCAGTGAAGGATCAATGCCCCAGAGTAGGGGAAGGCAAGGGTGGGGAGGCAGGAGGTGGGTGGGTAGGTAGGAGCACACCCTCTTAGAATTAGGAGGAGGGGGATGGGATGGGATGTTACTTGGAGGGGGAATTGGGAAAGGGTATAACATTTGAAATGTAAATAAATGAAATATCCAATTTAAAAAGAAGAAAATAGAAGTGTTGTGTTCATAACTAGTATGGGTTTAATTCAGAAAGTCACTGGGTCTTTGCTCTGGACCTCAAAATTTATCCTCCCCACCATGAAAAAGAAGAAGAGGGGAAAAAAGATTGGTCTTTTCACTTGCCAGTAATGACGTGAGAAAATAGGATACTCAGAATTAAGTAATGTAGTAGAATCATGATTTTTTTCCCTTCTCAGTCCCATTTCCTTTGATCCCGTTGATATTGTAGGTAAAGAAATGCTTGTCTACTCCTGCAAATGACATCCTACCCCCTTGCAATCATTATTTTTCATGAGCAGATGAGCACAGTGGTTGGGAAATGATTTAAATTGTTTCTGAGTTCTTTGGAGGGTCTCATGCAAATTCATTAGTAGCTCTGCAACCGTCTAGTATGCATTTAAGTAATGAAAAATGTATTAGTTTCACTACACAAATGTATTAGCTTCCACTCAGTAGTTAAATGAAAAATGTATTAGCCTCTATGTATCAATGTATTATCATTCACTTGGTAGCATATTCCCTTTGATGACTCTCCACAGAACTAGTCAGTAATGCAAACACTCCTTGAAGGCTCAATGCTAGAGAACTGTATTCTTTAAAATCACTTTCTTAAAAATAATAATACCCTTTGTCTCAAAATGCCTTCAGTGTTAACTGTGTAGGATGCTTTTGGAAAGAGACACCTTGATCTATGAGTAATTATACTCATTAACCTTATAAAATACATTCTGGAATTTGAGGAATGCAGAGGTGGCTCAGAGGTTAGGAACCCACGGTGCTCTTGCAGAAGACACAAGTTTAATCCAGAGTGACACTATGGTGACTTGTCACCATCTGTTAAATCCTGTTCTAAGGGATGCCTTCTTCTGACCTCCCCTGGCATCAGGCACAAACATGGCACTCAGATATATACATGCAGGTAAAACATTGATACACTTAAAAGATAATAAAGCATTCAGAATCTGTATTAACATTTTTCTTAAAGAAAAAGGGATGGCATTAACCATTAAATGACTGAAGGAATTCAGTTTGGCAATGAGTACATATGGGTCTGCAAGACACAGCTCCATGACCTATCCAGGGACTGCTGATTTTTCCATCAGCTGTTTCATTTTTCTGGTAGACAATGTGGCCTTATTGCATTTAAAACAAAACCCATTCACTGTCTACATACCCTCAATTCTTTCACCCAGAGTAACTTCACATTTCATCTTTTCCACATCCACTTGAAAATTAGCTCAGTAAATATGTTGGATTAATCTGAAATTTTTTGAAGAAACATAAAAGTAAAAGAAGAAAGAGCTGGAGAAGGAGGAGGAGGAGAACTAGAAAGAGAAGAGGAGGAAGAGGAAGGACAGGGCAGTATGTGTTGTGTTCAGAAATACCTTCCAAACTTCATAGGTGGTAATTGAAAGCTTAATGGGTAAGAAGACTCTTAAGAGTTGACTGATATGTTTGTGCTCTGCTCTTGTGAACAGACTACTTCATTATGATAGGAATGAGTTTAGTTATTAGAGCTGGACTAGTTTATCTACTCCCTTCTGTAGCCTATGTATGACTATGTGTCTTACATGTTCTCCTTCCTGTCTTCCTTCTTACTGATATTGACTGACAGAGCATGAAGGCCCTTGCTTATAGGACCTTGAATATCCCATTCTTCTACTCTATAATATGTAAATTATGTTCTTTGTAAATTACCCCCTCCCTCTTACTGTTCTAACATGGTAAACTAAGACAAAATTCTAATTTAGATACCAAAGTATTTTGGTAATTTTTCTACATGTTACAAATTTTTTCTAATGTTTTCTTTTTCATGTAACTTTGAAAAACTATTTAATTAAATGAAAAAGGTATGCTGTATATATGTGTGTATATATATATATATATATATATATATATTCATAAATACATGGAATATGTTTGCACCATGTATATTGTTTCCTTCACCATGAAATAACCAGGTCCTAGTTCTCTTCCCACCCTGTCCTGTAATTAATTTTGGAAGCTCCCACAGGCATGATATATGTCCATAACAGAAGGACTTGTTACTTGAAGGTATCACGCCACAGTAGCCCTACTCTTCACTCAACTTCTGCCATGTTCAGAGCTTGCCAAAGTCTAGAATTTTGACAGGAGCTGCCAGCCCTCATCAGGAGAAGAGTGACAAGTGTGTTCATCTATATCTGTGTGTTTTGAGGCGTTGGGATGCATTCCATCCTCTCTGCTCCATCCTCTCTTTTCCTGTGCAATATGACATGTATATTAATATTAGACTTAGAAGACAAAATGTTTAAACCCTTAAGGACTACACAGAAGAAGTACAGCCTTGTAGAGATTGAGTTGCTTCAAATGAAATAAAACAAAAGAGATTGCTTATCCCCACATTATCTGAGGTAACCTGAGAGGAATTAGAAACAGAAAGTCTTTAATGCATTTTGTTATTGGGCAATATGTAAACTCCCCAACTAAACTCACATCTGTTTATTGCATTATAACTACTCCCTCCTTTCATATCAACAATGGAATCCAAACGAGCTTATAAATACTAGCAGAATCACAGGCGTAGGCTTTATTAAAGCATCAGATTTTATGGATGCTATTTCCATTTCATTTGAATGCATATGCTTAGGAAGAACAAAGCAGGATTTTCTCATACACAGTTGTTTTATACATAGCAGTACTCCCACACCAACATACATGCATCCTAACATACATATATCCCTATATACATATATACATACATACATCATTAAAGAAGTATCACTTTGAGAATTTAAGACATATATTCAATGTATTTTTATCATATACTTACCTATTTCCCCTCTTCCTTTCATACTGCCCTGCCCAACAAGTGTCCCTATCACACCATATAATATAATATAATATGATATGATATGATATGATATGATATGATATGATATAATTTATATAATATAATAAATGTTATGTATATAATATGTAGTATAGAGTCCATTAGTGCTTCTGTGTACACAGGTACCCTATCAGTAGCTAGAACCCATACCAAGCAACTGTCATTTGCTAATAGTTCTTCAGCTAATGTAGTATCATCAAAACCCCTCCATTATCAATCTACATCATTTTTATGTAGATTTTTGTCATTTGGAAATTTCCTTCCTCCCTCCCTCCCTCCCTCCCTCCCTCCCTCCCTCCCTCCCTCCCTCCCTCCCTCTCTCTCTCCCTCCTTCTCTCTTTCTTTCTTTCTTTCTTTCTTTCTTTCTTTCTTTCTTTCTTTTTTCTTTCTTTTTTAAGCATAGAGTTTATTCAGGGCATGAGAAGGGTGGTTAAGAGGGTAGTAGAGGCAGAGAAAGGCAGAGAGAAGGAGTAGAGAAGCAGAGGCCAGCTGTGACCATGTGGTGAGGGGGGGTGGGAGGGGGAAAGTGAGAGTCTACTTTCCTTTTTTTAAATTATTCTTTAATCTTTCTTTTACAATCTAGTTGTTATCCTCTTCCCAGACTGACTTCTGACTGTTCCTCATTCCATATCTCCTTCTGCATTTCCAAGAGGATGTCCCCACCTCACCCCCCACCCCCCACCTCCATCCCACCAGACCTTCCCAATCCCTGTGGTCTCAAGTCTCTCAAAGATTAGGTACATCTTCTCTCACTGGGGCCACACCAGGCAGTCCACTGTTGTATGTATGTGTCAGGGGTCTCATATCAGCTGGTGTATGCTGTCTGGTTGGTGGCTCAGTGTCTGAGAGATCAGAGTTTAAAAATCTTTTAATGAGGTGGTATCCTCTTTTGGTTTAATTTTAATTCTAAAGTAAGATTGATATCCTGTGGTGTCAGGGCACCATAGTATGGTCCTAGACTTTGTCCTTGTCGCAACAGAAAATACCCCTGAGCATCAACTGCCTTTACTGGAAGATCCTCCTACTTACTGCCAGCCTGTTTGAGTACCTCATATAAATCACTGACTCTTGGCTATCAGCTTGCTTATATGATTGACTGAAGTCTCCGCAGGTATAGGCCTGATTACCTTTCTAACAGCTGCTCACCATTACACCTGTCATTCCACTCACTTGTCCCTCACTGACTAAATGGTTCTTTCACTGAATGTCTGGTCCCCACTTGCAGAAGTTCCTCGAACCAATTTTTCCTCCAACACTTATTGTGACTTCAGCTACATGTGGAACTAGTTAGTACCTGGAATCAAACTCCATTGTACTTTTAAGCTTTCTGACCTAGGGCAAATTTCTAAATCCTTCATCTATAAAATATGCCTGTAGGTAGATATATTATAGGTCTTTAGGAAGATACATATATAAATTGCAAAGCTCAGGGCACAAATATTATCAGATTAAAACAGATACTATCAGCTGTTTTCTCCTTGCCTCGACTGACTTTTAGCATACAGGAAAAAGATTTCCAGTCCCTTCTACATTGGCACTCATTCTTATTTGGCTTCTGATTCCTGTCACAGTGTACACTTAAAACCTCTCAAGGTTCGTTGGGAACTTTGATCACAGACAGGCACCCTTTCACTAGCCCCACGTTCTCTTCCACCTGCTTGATCCACAATATTCATGACTCTGACTCTCCTCTGCCCCTAGCACAGCTGGAGCAACAAAGTCTTTTCATTTAGTAGAAAGGGGATCAGAAAGGGAAAGAATGAGATCTTCAAAGGAGGGGATGGAGAAAGAGAGGGCTATAGAATACATGTGACATAGCAGTGGAAGGCAGGGTGGGGAGGGAATGGGGGAGAGAAGGGGGACGAGCAGGAGGGAGGTAAGGGCAAAAGGAAGAAGGACAAAAACACAAGTTCTAGTCACATATTAAAAAGCTAAAGGACAACCCATTACTGTAGTCTCTCAGTTCATCAGCCTACCCTCCACTGTTTTGTCCTTTGCCTCTGGATGTATTTTCCCCCTCAGTATTCTGAATACAGGTGATTCCATGCAATATTGTTTTTCTTTATGTCTCTGTACTATTTCAGTTATTGTATCTTCTGCTTTCAGAATGACTCCTATGGAAAATGACAAAATTAAGCACTGTCCCATGTGTGTGTGTACCACTATGTCCTTAGTCATACAGGCCATATCGTTCTTTTCTTATTATATTGCATCTAGCTTTGCTATCAATGTTGAATGACACTATGGTTTTGGGTTTTTTGACACTGTGTTTTCAACATGAAAGAGCACTGGCTGCTCTTCTAGAAGACTTGGTTTTCACCACATAGTAGCCCACAACTATCTGTAACCAGAGAATCTGATATACTTTTCTGTCCTCCTTTGGGAATGAGGCATGGAAGGGGTGAATATATTTAAATGCAATCAGAATCCCCATGTACATAAACAGAAAAAAGGGGTGAATATATTTAAATGCAATCAGAATCCCCATGTACATAAACAGAAAATTATCAATTAAATTAAAAAAGAATAATAATTCTATTCCCCCTATTTAAAACTTGCTTTAACCTTCATTCACCAAGATCTAATCTGATAGTCTCCTGGTTGCTGTACATGACAATGTCCCATTTTCCTTCAATTCATTTCCTTTCCATTCCCAACCAACTGTGTCTTACACTATCAAAGGCTCACTGGTGACCTGCTCCAACCTATAAATTAAAAGAAGGCTTGTGCCTGTATAGTGGCTGTTGAGGTACTATTCTTTCTGCCCCTATTTATTCATTCCTTGACTCAGTTTGTGGCCACCATGGTCTCCTCCAGGCTTTCATCAGCTGTGCTACAATATGCTTCCTTTTGCATCTTCCTCCACATTCGCAGAGTCTCTAATCCTGTCCCAACTCTTTCTTCTTTTTTTAACCAGTGTTTGATAAAAAATGATAGCCTATCACACATTTCACTCCTTTGTCACATTTGTTTGTAAGCTTTCTGGGATGAGGAATCTTTGTTTTCTTCACTGAAAATAGTTGCTGGAGGTGAGACTTCATTACTGAGTGTTTACTGAATGAGTGCATGGGTGCTCTGAGAGATGGATGAATAAATGAATGGAAAGGGTAGATTTTACTTTTTCTTAAATGCACTAATGGAGGAGAAGCTTACAGCACTCTTGTTTGATTAGGCGGTGAGTTCGTTGCTGCTGAGATTTCTATACAAGGTTGAAAAACAGAAAAGAAAAGAAAGACTTCAGTACTTATCAGGCTTTGTGCAGATAAAGCCGAATGATTGAGTGCTTGATTGAATAGTCTGCTTGTTTGGACATATTTTTTATAATAGCTTGAGAAAACACTAAGCTATCTGACTTCCACCCCCTCACCCCTAGCTAGAGCTAGAACTGTCAAAAAGAAAAAAAAAAGACACATAATACACACTTGGTTTTTAAAGAATTTAGTTAATTGAATTCAGTGAACCAAAAATACTCACAGTTAAAATCATCAACATTTATATGTAAAACAAAATCTGTTTATTTGTCTGACTTAGAGGGGTTGTAGCTAGGGGCTAAAGATTACAAGTGAACAAGAGAAAGTCTGACATTGCTTTTCCTCTCACGCGAGCTTTCTAAATTCTCAATTGTCAGTGGTGGGAAATTCATGCATGATGGCAAACACTTGGCAAGTTGAAGAGTTTAAATGGAGTAACAAAAGAAAACATTAACACATCACACAGGAAGAGCCTTGTCCAAACAGCAGATCAAAAACTGCACTTACAATGTGGCACTTTTTAGCATATGGAATTGTCTATTTTCAGAAATGCTGAAAGCTATTCCTGGGTTAGCTTTGGAAAAATAATGCTGTATCATAGAACAAATATATAATTTCTGTATAGAACTGTGTGCAGTAAGAATTAGATAATTAGGAAGTGATTTGTTAGTTAAACAATGAGGAGAAGGAGAGGAAAATATATTGTAAAAAATGAGTAATTATCTGCTGCTAGCAAAGGAAACATTGATAATGTCCCATATTCGGTGGCAACATGCACAAAACTGAGTAATAACTGTAGTAGAGTTTGCTAGAACCCAAGAATAGGTTTTCATTGTCCAGGGCAAACTTCTGTAATGGTAGCGGTATCACAGATGTGTATACAGATTCATCTCATTTACATATCCCACATGTGCATGATTGCTCACAAATACATGCCATATACACATATACAGCTATCTCACATGGCTGCATATATGTTTTTCCACATGTGCCCACCCTATATGTATTTTCTATGCATATATGAAAAGCACTAAAGAAATGTTCAATTGAAAATATTACTCTTCAGTTATTAATATAAAACTTATTAACTCTGATGGACAATTGCTTTAGGACTGATTGATTTTCACAACTTTCTTTTTTTTTTTTTTTTTTTTTTTTTTTTTTTTTTTTGGTTTTTCGAGACAGGGATTTTCTGTGTAGTCCTGGCTGTCCTGGAACTCACTTTGTAGAGTGCTGGGATTACAGGTGTGCGCCACCACGCCCGGCTTTTTTCACAACTTTCTAACAAGGCTGCTATTTCTCAGGTCCTGTGTCCTCATCAATACCATTTTTTAAATGTGTCACAGTTATCATGCTCCCTGTTCGTTGAGATGTGGGCAACATTAGAATCCTGGACAGGAATATAAGGAGATGAGAATAAAGATCATTACCAGGGTGAGAGAGAAATTGGAGGATGCTCATGAAGACATTCTTTGATTTCTCAGTTCTGTTTTGGCTGACAGTAAGGATGGAGCCATTGTGCTCACTGAAACTCAGTGCATTTGTCAATACCCAAGAGCTAATATGATGCACAATTTCAAGGTTTTTTAAGTGCGTCAAAATTTTAGTGACATAATAAATTAAGTATTGCCTTGAACTTAGCCACTGCCAAATCAGTTCATTAGTTATGATAGTTATTTTGAGTAAGACATATATTTAAATCTTTATTGAATTTGTCTTTAAATAGATATGAAATGATCTTTCTTTGTTCTGCTAATGCTACCTAGACAATCAGATTAGTCCCATTTTCACCAGGGCATGAGAGCAGGAAAACACTTCAGTTCTCCAAAATTCAACCTTTGCATTTAAACCTCAAGTGGTTTTCTTGTTATTTTCCTTTGTTTTGTTTTGTTAACTATAGTCAATTATGCCATCAAACAAACCCAACAAAGTCAAATGAGTGTAAATAATCTCTCTGAAGAAGAAGAGCAAATTCCTCACTTTTGTATCCAATATTCCCAGCACTGTCAATCTGGCTATTAGGATTGATTAATGCATTTTCTTTCCGTTGCTTTGCTTGTGCACCAACTTCATTGTGACCCTAGTCCACAATCATAGTTACTTCCGTTTCCTTTAAACAGCTTGTCATTCCGGCAAAGCTTTGTACCACAGTTAATAACAATTCGCTTTGGTTTTCTGGAGGTGATTGTCTTAAAATCTGTTCTTTGTTGGGTTGCCAGAGCTTGTAAAATTGCAGCAAGGAAAAGTCTTTAGAATCTCAGATTCTACCATAGCCTATATCGGCAGGTGGGACTTTTAAAGCCAGTCAGATTGCATGCTGCATTTTTATTATGTTGAATAATATATTTAATTATATATTTTTTTCTCACACCTTAACTTGGTGCATCTCAAAATATTTCACGAGAGCTTGAGGAGTGAGGAAATGCTCATTATTCAAATGAAGCACATAGATTGTATAAAATATATCCCAGCCCTTCATTGCCAAACTGTCTCACCTATACATATGTCTGTATATGTATGTGCATGTGGAAACATCTATGAGTATACATTTCTTCTGTTTCTTCATATTATGGCCAAATATGATATGTGGCATTCCTATACTTAGCAAATCTTCTTCCCAACTTTTTTAACCTCTTGGCACACCCATATATCTTTATTTCCACACAAAAAAGGTAAAAATGATTTTTTTCTCTTCTTTCCTTGTTCCTCCTGCTCATTCTTCACCCAAGTCTATTTGCTATAACTTCATCTGCGCTTCCATAATCACACGGTGTTCTTGTGGCTTTGAGCGCAGTTTGAAATGGGTTGTCAGGTGGACTGTGTGATTGGGTAGTGACCTCACATCTGTCGATCTCTGTACCATCCACTGATGATTGGTGGTAGCAGTAGATGTAGCTCTTGTGGCAGCTATAAGTTTGAACTGGATTAATCTCTCTAATCAGTTGACAATAACACCTATCATAAGGCAAGGTTTCGGCAATGCACAATGAACTGTTTCTTCTCCATAGAGTCCTGTGTGTTGCCCTATACTAATCTCTCTGCCTTTCAACCAACATCATAGTCTTCTGCACATAGAAAGCTGTGGTAAAACCATGTTCTTTGGTCCAATTTGCACATACGCCTCCCTTCTGAATTTCTGACTATTTCTCGAGCTCCTAGAATGGCAAATGGCATTAGAAAGTATCAAAAATCACAGCAATGTGTGCTTACTTTCCTGTCAGCTACAGAAGACAGACAGTAAACAAGAAAACAGATCAATAAAATCATTTCAAGCAGTGCTGAGAGCTAGGAAGTAAATGAAAAAGGCTGTTTCCATTGTGTTTTATGTGTCAGGAGCTACAGTACAAAAAGTAGAGTGAGGCCACATGGCTGTTTAGCTTCCCTTTTAACAACGCCTCAGCAATCTGTGTCTGAGGTCACATGCATTCTTTATGAAGATGTCAGAGTATACACCATAGTTTGGGGATCTTCGCTCAGAGCACTTTTCCCCTCTCATTCAAATCCCTTCACTTTACATAAACCTATTTTCTCTTGGTATCTGAACCACGATAGTGCCTCCAATTTTAGTCAGATGAAGAACACAATGCTCTGTATAGTTATTAGAGGCATCCCAAGAGACTGTCAAGGACTTTGATGCTTGACAGTACAATAGCCTGATCAGTACAATAGCCTGAGATCACAACATGCAGCCAGAGCATCTGTTCTTGTATCCCACACCCAGACTTAGACTCCTTCCTGCATAGGAGAGAACAGGTTAAAACACAACCCTAAAGGTACATTCTAATGATCTCCCCAAGAAAGGAACTCTGTCCAAGACGCTCTCAACAACAATGCCAGCTGTCATTGTTGATTTATTCCCTGGAGATTGAGAAGTAGTCCAGCAGCAATGATTCTCAGAAAAAGGTAGAAGAAATTTTTGCCTGGATCAAGGTTATTATCATTATTGCAAGCTGCATAGACACAATTTTCTAATACTTTCAAATTATTAACTATTTTATAAACTCTTGAAGTGAGCTCAAGGGGAAAGAAAGATCGCATCACTCACGTGCTTAATCTGTCTGTCTCTCCTCATCCATTCAGCACATATGCATCTTTTTTTATCCTCTTCTACAAAATACCCCTGAATAACCTAGGAGGTCAGGATCTTAGAAAAATTAAACGAGGCCATAAAATTTGGTTCACCCTATGCTCCATGGTTTGTGTAAGGCAAGTCACAGATGCGAGAATATTTGATAATTTGGGATACATTTCTTAGAGTCTTTAGAAGCAGACACATTTAATGCTCAATCCATAAGGGGAAGATTTGTTTTGGCTGAAAGTTGATTCTGCACTGTATGTTCGTGCAGCAAAAGTAAACACAATGACTTTATCTGCATCAAGGAGAGTCACTAATCTCTTCTGATGTATTTTGCAAACACCTCAGAGCAACCTGCTTGTTCCCAAGGCACAGGCTTTATACATTAATGTCTTCTTTCCCTGTTAAGTATTCAAAGTCCATTTTCCTAATGTAAATGGCAAGGAAAATAATTTCGAAAGGGGGTGTAAATAGGGCCTGCCTGATTATCCTGAAAGCATTTGATGAAGGAGATTCGAGGGCCACAGCAAAATTAGCAAAGACTGGTGCACTTCTCCCATTTCCTTCTTATTTTTCAGACATGAGAATTGTTCAGACTTCAAGCCTAGTCAGAAGGAAATCTTTTTTTTTTTTGTTTGAGAATTCAACATATCTTATCAATCTGTTGTAAACTTGGGAGAAAACTAACTTCTAATGTTATTTTGTTATGCTCTAGAAACCTGAAAAATACCTTACTGTACATCAAGTTCACCCAAATTTCATTGTAAAGAAGCTCCGGTAGCAAGACCTGTGAAGACCATTACGTTGTTAACTTAGTCACCTTCACTTACAATATAGCTGTTCTAAGATCATTTATTTTTCTTGTTGGGATACAGGTGGTTATTTAAGACAATCAATTTACATAGAACAATTTATTCTTTTTTCATGCTGTTAAAGCAAATTGGTATGTAATTAGATTTATATACTGAATAATCTCATTTGCATATCCAATTAATTCTTCCTGTTTTAATTTGCTAGGGTTGAATTCACATTAGTAGTAAAAATAACACTTAAATTATCAAGGCCTCAAATTTTCCTTTGCTGTAATTTGTTCAAGATGTTCCATTTAAAAATTGGTCCCCAGCATTCTTTACAAAACCAACTGGGAATTGGTAAAATACTTCACTCAAAAATGCCCTTAACCAAAACACACAGAGTTGAAATTTGCTTTGTTTCTGATTCTTGAGACAGCAATTTTGTAAAAACACTTCTTGCCTAATTGTGTGTATTCACGTGCGCGCGCACGCGTGTGTGTGTGTGTGTGTGTGTGTGTGTGTGTGTAGTTATGTTATTTCTTCCCAAATGGTTTATTTTTATTCTAGGATTGCATCAGTGAAGAAATGGTAGTTTATCACTATAGAAATGTAAAGAGAATATGAAAATAGATGACATTATAGTGCAATACATGATGGTTTACTATTTAGTTATCTGGTAGAATTTGTCATGAAGCAAGAGTTTATGGAAAATATAATGTACCATTGGGAGTTACTACGATTTCACATAAGAGATTCTACTCAATCGGTTATATTCATGTGTCCCATACACATATATATATAGATAGATAGATAGATAGATAGATAGATAGATATAGATAGATAGATAGATAGATATAGATATAGATATATAGATATATAGATATATAGATATATAGATATATAGATATAGATATAGATATAACCCACAGTTACTCAAAAATGTATTAATATATATTATATAAATATATACATATGTATTTAATTTTGCCTGTATGTGACATGTGCAGTGTGTTTTGTGATTCTTGCCTAAACATTGTAACATTTAAATAGCATATTTGTCCATGAATTATTATATAACCATTCTCAGCACTTAGATCTACTCATGAGCAGTTTGAAAATTCATATTCACTTTATAAAGTTCAATAATATATTAAGGTTAGTGAATACTTATTAACGGATATTTACAATTTTATTGCTAACTCAGGATTCATTAGCTAGGCTATATGGGTACATTAATTTGCCACTCTCTGTCTCAGTTTCTTTGCTGGATAATTAGTAATAATCCTGTACTTTACCTCATAGAACTGGACTCAGAGGAGGAATAGTTACTATACGTTAGATATTTGAACTATTTCCATAGCAGGTAATTCAAGTTATCCAAGACTATCATTGTTTGTTGTTTTTTCATTTATTGTTGTTGCTTTTGTTCTTGTTGAAACATGGTAATGTATAGCTTAGGCTGACCCCAAAATCACTCCATAGTTAAAGTGACCTTCAGCTTCACCTATTCCTGCATTCACTACTGGAGTGTTGGGATTACAGGTTTGTACCACTACACTTAGTTTATGGTATGTGGAGTATTGAACCTGGGGCTTTGTGTGTGCTTGAAAAGTATTATACCCACTTATTCCCAGCCCATTCATTGTTAGCCTCAAACCATCTGTTAGAGCAATTTATCAAGATCTAGGTCTGGGTCTGTTGTTTGCTAAAAGCAACAATAAAGTAGCATGGTTTTAGTGATTTAAACAGCAAATATTTGCTTTCTCATAGTTCAATGAGGTATAGGTCCTTAGTTCATGTTGTCTACAACTTGAGTCACTTAAGAGGTTTCTCTTAGTAGCTGACAGTTGTTCACTGGCTTACTGTGTCCTTGCATGCTCTTTACTATGAGAATGTCTAAATTCCTCTTCTCATAAGGCCACCAGTAAGAATGGATCGGAATGTACCCTGAGGGCATCATTTATGTTAATTACCTCTTCAAAGGCTATATCTTCAGATACAATTTCTTAAGATGTGGGAGTTTGGAATATAATATTTGTATGTGGAGATGGGAAACATGACTCAATCCATAACCTAAGACTGAACTTTCTGTGTATACAAAAGATATTCAGAAGCTCAGAGGTAAGAATTGATGAGCAGGATGGAAAACATAACATTTTCCCACAGTATTCAGAAGACATATGGTTTCCATGTGCTTTCTTTAAAAAAAAAGTCACCCATTTTTTTGTATCTAAATCCAGTCTTTTGAGGTCATAGACTGATTTCATTTTTTAATCAGAATTTTAGCCTTTTAGTCTTTTAAGTCTATAATAAAAATACCATGAGTTCATGCAAAAATTCTTAGCCAGGTGTATTACTTACAAAATATACAAATATGTTGAGACTGCACAGTTGGCTCAATAGGTAAATGATTAAATCTCTTGCAGAAGAACTGGCTTTAATACCCAGCACCCATTAGGTGACTTGCAGTCACATACCAAGAGAATAAATGTCTTCTTCCTAGCTCTGATGACATCAGGCATGCCCAAGGTACACATGTATACATGCAGGTAAGCACTCAGGCACATAAGTTAAATAAATCTTTAAGAATGTACACAGACGCATTGTGTTATTCTGGTAAGTCATTTTTTTTCTCCATCACATTTATCTGTGAAAGGGAACACATAGTCTCACGAACAGAAGTATGTTAGCTAAGCCAGCAGAGGAGAAATAATTTAGCAAACTCTAAATTGCTATAAGGATACCATCTGTCTCTGATACTGAAATGGAAATTTTGATTCATTTTCTATTTTATGATTATTGTTAGTTTATAGTTGTTAATACCAAATGGCTTCAATGGTCACTTTAGTGGACATTACCATTGTTATTAAAGCAATGAACTCACAATTAGATAATGGGGTGTCTTATCCTATATTTTAAAGAAACTTTAATTTTCAGTTGACACACAAATTTTTATGCCCCCACACAGCCTCCCTAGACATCAGTTGAATGTGCTGTAACAACTACAGAACCAATGCCTCAGAGAGTTTCCTTTGTCAAATGCCACTATGCCTTGGGAACCAGCATTTAAACATTGTGCTAATGTCACTTGCTTTATTTGGGATATTTGCATCCTATGTGTAACTTTCAACAGAACTACATATATTTGCCAACCTTTACCAGTCCGTTGGCATTTTAACTTGAGGAAGGAGCAGCACAGCCCAGGAGAGACTTTAGGATGAAATCATCTCATTCATTCATTTGTCCAGCCTGTGATAACTTGTGGCTTCAATCTTATGTCCTTTTCAATGACTTTAGGACTTCCATTTCCCTAAATATAATTTTTCACCAAGGCCAACTTTACACATTGTAAGTCACACAGTTCTATCATGTTTGCATTGAACACACTAGATGAACACCTTTCCCACTTATAAAATTAGCCAATATTTTGGATATTGTACCAAATAAAAGCCTACCCCCTTTTCAGCTTCAGTAGCCAGGTCCAAACCACTAAAAGTTGACAGCAAGAGGGAAAAATGTAATCTCATTGTATATTCATTTACAATAAGTGTCTCTACTATATGACTTACCAGGAAGGTGTCCCAATAAAATGACCTCTTCCAGAAGGAGAGGTCTGGTCTAAATAAGCACTCCTCATCTTGCTTCTTTAATCTTTAACAGTCAAATGAACACAGGTTACTACATAGCTAAGATAAGATGTGGTATTGAACTAGTTCTAACACAGTGTGGGTCTGTGATACAGAGGAGATGAGACAAAAGACTTTCTGGGGAATGAGCATATTCCCTGAGAGTGGAAAGGTTTATCTAGTGGCACAAATCAAAGTATATGTGAGTCTTGGAAGAATTTGTGCCTCAGGAGTTTACAGTGTAGACTGTGATGCTGATGAGAAAAATCTATGTTCCATTCAAACATGTTTCCAAATTGCACACTGACTATCTTACCTATCTTGCCCATTGTCTAAGTCTTTCCTGGGTCTTCTGCTTTGCTCTTTCCTTCTTGACATACAGTTTACCCCTCTGACTGTTTCTACTACACCTTTGTCCTTTGAAGCTTAATTTCATTTTTGGCAGCTCTAAAGCTTACTATTTTTAGAAACTCGTTCTCAGCCAAGTCACAGTAGAGGTTGGTGCTCATGCTGGGCAAAACTGTTTTTTCAGTTGAAAATGAATTGTGGCTATAAATTAATGAAGCTAATTTTCTTATGTGGGTTGTAAATCAGCTTTCTGTAGTGTTTTAAAGAGGAGTTTAAAACTTCAGTGAAGTAATACCTAGGAAAGATTTTTTTCTAAGCTATAAATCACCCTTTAAAAGTAAATGCTTTTTAATTGTTAGTAATTATTGAATTGTATTCAACAACAGCTTTAAGGCTCAATAAATATATTCTCAGTTTTTTCCTTTTATGTATAAGATTAGTTTCATTAATAATTATGCATTTGCTGCTATCTATTAATTAAAGTTCAGTTAAGTTCGTTTCTATAAGTAGATCATAGGTGCAGAGGAAAATGAGAAAACTGCCAAATGTGGAAAATGAAGTTCAAAAAGGAAAACCTAACTAATTACCTAAATTGTCAAGGATAATAACTGATGCATCAGAGAATAGCTTTCCAGTGTCCTGACCATAAATTCAATAAACCTGTTGTGTTTCACTCATGTGCATCTGATGACTTTAGCATGATGAATTCTTTATTTTACGTTCTCTATGCCTTTAACATCTCCTAGTTTATTTCTCCTTTACTGCTTCTGTGTTTTAAAATTGGAACCAAGACAGTTTCAATTCCTCTTCTTTCTTCTATTTCCCTTTAGTGACTTCTTGAAAATGATGTGCGTGTAATGGTCATGGGGTGAGCAGACTTGTAATTGTTTAAGTTTTGTTTTCATAGGGGCCGAGTGGCTAGATCCTCTGCATCAAAGCAAGGGTGGGGTGTTGATTTATGTGTTGCTGAGTTATAAGTGGTTCCAAAGGGCCGGATAGAAGCCGGAAAACATGAAGTTGGGGAATAAAGTCCATAATGGGAAGGAGAAGTTGGAGGTGGTTGTTTGCTGTTCTTAGCTTTGTTTGTGTTTTGTTGCCCTTGGTAGATGAAATGAACCTGATGATAGGATTTGTGTTTTCTAATTTACCCAGTGGCTTCTTTGCTTTTTCAAAGCTATTGGTCTGTGTCCTTTGGGGAAATGGATAGGCTTTCTCCCCTTCCTCTGCTGCAAAGCTGAGCTACAGGAATCCAAATGGGATTTAGGATAGCACTGCAAACACAGATCTCTACCACCTTCACTCAAGTGCTTCTTGCCATGGCCAGGATGATTGTAAATTGTTGAAAAAAAATGACTAAGAAAACATATCAAAACCAGATGACTTTTATGTTTAATGTTTGTGATTGTGGGTGATGCAATGTGTATTATATGGAATATTCCATTTCCCTGCAAGCATTGTTGCAAACTGTATGTCTTTCTTCCTAAATATCCTAATGATATTAGGCAAAGATTAATAGTTCTGAGAATTATTATGTATATATATTATATATATATATGTATATGTATATATCCTGTATCTTTGTTTTTAAAAAGACAAAATATATTTTGAAAGAAGATATGAAGGATTATGTATGCAATTACTTTGTACCAAACCCCTTCCTACCAGTTTTATAACACAAAGAAACCACAACAAAACCTGTCAATTAACTTACAAAAACCAGGAATCTAAAGGTTTAAGTAAGGTCTGAATCATAAGAATATCTCCTTATTATCTATATAGAAAGCTGAGTCTTGTAACCTATTTTATTGAGAACACTGAGGTCCTTGAGCCCATAGATCACTAGGGAAACCAGAAATGTTAAACACGCAGAATTGTCTTTTCAAAGGAAAGGATGTAAAACCCGTTGGGTTTTTTTTCACACGGGAAGCTAGTAAGTAGAGATGATTAATAGCCTGGTGATCTGTGTTATGTATTGGCCCAGGCCACATCAAGCACACAATCTGGGCTGGAGGTGGCTAACAGTCTAAATGACCCTTACATTATCTATATGGCCAGAAATCTCCCTCAACCAGGACCAAAGATGGCTAATAGCACAAATGATGTCAGTGCTATCAATATGACCAAGACCATGCCAGAACCTTACCTAGACACATAAAGTAATGAATGTACCTATCTACTGAACTTATCTTCTTACAAGAAATGGCATGTACTTTGAGTTGAGTTTCAGTGTAGTTATGCCTCATTATGTAGCAGCAAATGTATTACACAGGGAAACTATTTCCCAACTTGTACTGGCAACCAACCACCTGGCATCAGTCTCTCTAAAAGTTTGATCTAGACCTACTAAGTCAGACTGAACTGAGCTTTCTTTGACATCTCTTTGTAGTTTATTTCCCTGCCTCCCTTAATACCTGCAGGAACACCCACACTTTAAAAAGTAATTTGACCTGGGAACATTTGACATGGAGGCAAGCATTCCAGAACATATAGAAATTTGTAGGTGAATGTAGTGTCTCAGAAATTAGGTAAATCTATAAGACATCCATTCCCTACATATTTCCTATACTCCATGAGTTTTTGTGTATTTTGTTTTGTTTTGTAAGAAATTCTTTGTCCATCCAAGATGAAAGATTATCCTTGGTCATTTTCTCTCAAAAAATGTCACACTATATAAGTGGCATAAATCTTGGCATGGCAAATAACTTAGAAAATATTTTGCATGCTTCCTCCTCTTCCCTTAATGAGGAACTTGTATTGCCTCTTGAATCATAGCTCTAAAGAGAATTCAGGGATGTGACACTAGGGAGAGTCACAGCTGTAACTACAAAGCAAACTCCTGTCTATTAAAGGATTTTTCATGCACTGTTGCATCACTCAGTGTGTGTGCTAGTTCTTCTATTTTTAACACTTATACTGACAAGCTGTCTCCTTCGTGCTTTGGGCCCTGCACCTTTGTCAGAATGAGACTAATAGTGAGAATTCTATGCTGTTCTACTGAAAGTTGAATTGAGGCCATTGATACCAGTTTAATGACTTATCTGTGCTCTTCCATATTCACCTAATGGCCTCCTCTCTGTTTCTGAGGCTGCATCTAGACAGTAGCATCCAAGGATTATCCATGCAATGGAGACACAATTATCAGAGTAGGCATTGGTTCTAATAGATAAAAAAACAATATGCTTGAATAATGTATATCACTATAATACAAAAGAAGACAGAGTTTTCTCTAAGATCTTTATATGTTTGAACATGAGTATTCTAGCATTAAGTAGGTCTAATATTTCTTTTTGACAGAAATTATTCGTGAAATACATATGAAGTCCATTGCATTATAACCAAGATTCTTTTGACTTTGGCTTTCAAGGTATTTCTTTGATTTAGTTGTCAAATACTTGAAGTTCATCAAATGGGGAAAGTGACTTATTAGCACTAGTAACATGTTATATAAATAGTGAAAATAGAAGGCTCGTTGTAGGCCAAATTTAAGGTTTACTTTCTAAGAAATCTCACAAATAGAATAGAATCTCAGGAATAGAAATTAAATGGTTGTTTTATTATCACAAGAATATAAGAACTAGGAGCATATGTAACAACAATTATATTAGGACCATAGAGTACTTGGAATTTTAGCAGCAACCAGGCTGGAAATTAGTAAAGCCAGATGTATTCTTTTTTGTCATTTTTTTTCTTTTATTGAAATGAATTCATTTTTTTTAATTTTTATTTTCTATATTCTATGTTTACATTCCAAAGGCTTTCCCCTTTCCCAGTCGTCCCCCCCACCATACGTCCCATAATTCCTCTCCCCGCCCAACCATTCCCCAATCATCCCCCCCGCCACACCACGATTTCTCTGTTCTGGGCCTACAAAACTGGATCCAATCTTTTCAGGCCCAGGATCCTCTCCTTTCTTCTTCTTGGGAATCATTTGACTTGCTAATTGTGCCTTGAGTATTTAGGGCTTCTGGGCTCATTAATATCCACTTATCAGTGATTGCATTTCATGTGTATTATTTTGTGATTGGGTTAACTCACTTAGGATGATATTTTCCAGATCTAACCATTTAGCTACAAATTTCTAATACAATATATCATGATTATATTTTCTTCTCCTCCTGCTCACCACACCTCCAGATCCACTCCCTTTCTGACTCCTATTATATCAAAGAACACGTTTTGAAGACATAGCAACCAAACATCACAAAATTCTTATTTTGCTGCATGAGAATATATACAAGTACACATCAAGTCTTAAGAGAAAGAAATCATTGCAAAACCTAAAAAAATAAAGATCAACATTAAAAAGAAATACCTATGGGGCATAACTATGTTATCCTATTTGGAAAGCATTTTGGTCAAAGTCCAGATTAGTGTTTTTAAGAGATGTTGTCAAATCCCCTGAATGGATCTTTCTGTGTAGCCTATCTGAACAGTTGTAATCAAGGTTTCATTTATATGACTTGATGTCCTCCCAGTATAAATCAGTTATGAAGTCTGGCCTCATTCTGAATCTCTGGGTCTAGTATGGTGCCGGGAACATAGGGTAGGCTAAACACTTGTTAAAGAAATTAGTGAATGAATGTAAAAATCTTGGTAACAGTGTAACAAATTACTAAAGGTTCATATCTCAGAAGGTATCTTAGGTAATTAATGTTTTAAATTTGCAAGTAATGGTATTTAATTTTCATAATACATACAAAGATGCGGATAGCTAAGGGGTAAATGATGCTCACTGATAACATGTAACCATAGGTCTGTACTCATGCAAGTAGTCTATTTACAATGTATCAGCCACGTTATTTTTCCTCCAGTACAAATATTGCCAGATTTTCACCTCAGTAGTGTGTTCAGGTGAATAGGTCATTGGGAGTTCTGGTCAGATACTTCCAAATACAAACGAGCAAGCTCTCAGACAAACCTAGACATGATGTAAAATAGGCTGCAGTGGTTTGATGTGATCTGGAATATTTCACAAGCAGTAATTTGACAATAAAAACAAATTATATAATAGGACAGCAGACTGTAGCAGTATGGAATATTCTTACCAAATAAAGATAAATATGTAGGTTAATGTCTCAAACTACTTGGCCAGACAAGCATGTGTTAGATTGTAGGAGCAAAGAAATACCTGTAAACATTCATGTATGTTGGAGAACTAACTAAATAACCTCTACTTTTGAGATACTTATTGAAAACCTGTTTTAAAATGAATATACAATCTAATATAATATAGGATATTTGATAAGAAACACTAGAGAAATCTATAACGTGCTCTTTATTATAGGTTTATTATATCAGTCTCTCCAGTGAGCAATGGATCCTATAAACACATGCTTCTGTGGGAGTATCCTTACGGATTTTTTATTCATGCTGAAGTAAGCATGGCAAACTTATTTGCTGTCAGAGTACATTGAATTTAAGATTAGTATTTATTTTGGTTCTAAGGAGGTTTTGCTTTTGTGAATTGAAATTTGGATCAGCTGTGTGAAAACAAGACGGGACTATAGAAAGCACAGGAAGTAAATTAGGTTTTTTTCTCCTAAGTATGCACTCTGTAAACCTACATATTTGGTTAGCACGCGGTGTATATGTGCAGTTTCTCAGATGGGTGACTCATGCATTGGATATGTATATGTTTGGCTCTATGGTTTAGGCAAGAGAGAAATTCGGAATGGTATGGTGTGGTGTCTGGCTTCCAATGCAGAGAATTCTAGACAGACAAAAAGACAAGAGGAGGATCGGATGAAAATATCAATTTTTTTTTTACCAGTGACTTTATGAAATTTAAAATAGCAAATGAACTAAAACAACAACAGTTAACTTACATGAACATTCTGTAAGTAGAAAATAGCATTGTCATGCTACTATATTTTATTCTAACACTTAAAACTTATAAGAACATGTTGCCTAGAGAAAGAGTCACAGTGGTAATAGTGGTAACTTGTTGTGACATGTTAATTGGCATATAGACACTGTGCTCAGTGATCTATGGGAGTTAACTGAGGTAAGTCTATGGTTGAGCAGGAATGTTAAAGCAGATACTATTCACTTTTATTTTTTGAGAGGAGGGAAAGTGGAGCTAAGGAAAGTGGGGCAACTTACTGAGGGTGGGGCATTGACTTCCAGAGGCTATTTCATGTAGAGTTGTGCTGTCATTCCATGACCTTACTTCATATGTGCATCACCCATTTTTACTAAAACGATGAACCATTGGTATCTTTCTTTATTTCTTAAAGAAATCTACAATAGAAAATAATGGGTTTTCTTGGATTGAGTTTATGGTTTATGTGTAGTATTGTTTTACCTACATAGACTATATGTATGTGCACCACATTCGTACAATGCTACTGACAGCCAGAAGAGGGCAATGGAACCCCAGGAACTGTAGGGAGAGATGGTTGGAAGCTGCCATCTGTGTGCTGGGAACAAAACTCTGGTCCTCTGTAAGAGCCGTCTATGCTTTAAGCTGCTGAACTGTGTATTCAGACCAAAAGATATCATGATTAATCTTAACTCCTAATCTGGGTAGTACTACTCTAATTTTATTTGAGAGGACTAAGACTTGTAGAAGAAGAAAAACTTCCCCCAGTTACTTCACTTCCTTTTAGCGCCAGCCCTTTTTTTAAAAAATTTTTATTTTCTATATTCTTTGATTACATTCCAAAGGCTTTCCCCTTTCCCAGTTCCCCCCACCATACGTCCCATAATTCCTCTCCCCCCCAACTATTCGCCAATCATCCCCCCCCCAAGATTTCTCTGTTCTGGGTCTACAAAACTGGATCCAATCTTTTCAGGCCCAGGCCCTCTCCTTACTTCTTCTTGGGAATCATTTGACTTGCTAATTGTACCTTGAGTATTTAGGGCTTCTGGGCTCATTAATATCCACTTATCAGTGACTGCATTTCATGTGTATTCTTTTGTGATTGGGTTAACTCACTTATGATGATATTTTCCAGATCTAACCATTTACCTACAAATTGCATGAATTCATTATTTTTAATTGCTGAGTAGTATTCCATTGTATAAATATACCACATTTTCTGTATCCATTCCTCCTTTGAGGGATATCTGGGCTCCTTCCAATTTCTGGCTATTATAAACAGGGCTGTTATAAACATAGTGGAGCATGTGTCTTTATTGTATGCAGGGGAATCCTCTGGGTATATGCCCAGGAGTGGTATGCCAGGGTCCTCTGGAAGTGACATGCCCATTTTTCTGAGGAATCGCCAAACTGATTTCCAGAGCGGTTTTACCATTTTGCAATCCCACCAACAGTGGAGGAGTGTTCCTCTTTCTCCACATCCTCGCCAGCACTTGTTGTCTCTTGAGTTTTTAATCTTAGCCATTCTGACTGGTGTGAAGCACCAGCCCTTTTTAGTAACAAAATCTCCTACCCTTTCCATGGGATCAGGGTCAATTGGCTTAGAATTGAATAATTAACTACACATCATGAGCTCATCAAAATATTTGCTCAAAATTTTTTTGCAAAACATAGATACAAAGCAGAGCTAGTATCTCAGGTAACACTGCTTATATTGAGTTTCCAAGTAAAATGATATTAGTAAATTTGCTGCTAAAAGCAGTCACATTCTTTATGTTATTTGAGTATCTTTTCTAGGAAATATAATTCTATGAGAGTTATCTTAGAAGGAGAGGAGAGGGAAAGTCTGTAGAATATTCCAGCCACAACCAAGATCCTCGTTGTGGTTGTTCTGCTCGACCTTCATTAATGAGCCACGGCATCTTTTTAATTCATGCTCAAAGCCACTGATACATGTTTTTCTTCTTTTAAATCCCCTATACTTTCTTTTAATATCGAGTATGGGTTTGGCATAAACAAGTACTTGGTAATTTTGTTTAGATCCGCTGGCATGTGAACTCATCCTCACTGTGTATAACTTGCTGATGAAACATTATTTATAGCAATGTATGAATTTCACAAAACACTGACCTTGGTCAGCGCAGGTAACTCAGTCTGGTCAGGGATGGTCCAAACAGTTCCATTTTGTCATCCACTGTTTAGACATGAAATCTTATTTCTATTTGCTAGATTCTGACAAACAGAATTTAGGAAACTTATATTTGTCATTAATGGGCTTTTAAAATCTAGCATGACAGTTTTTACAGAGTCACTGGGCTTTGGCAAATCTCTCTTTCTTCAGAGCCAGAGACATTTGCATTTCTTACTAGGCTTCTCTGGCTGTGAACAGTCTGTCCAAGGAGTGACCCTGGTTCAGTTGAAAGCACCAGGCAGCTTAAAAACTCTAAAGCCAGAGTACCTGCAGACTTTTTAAGGTCCAAGAGATCGTATATAAATGATAATAAAACCACAGTTGCACACTCAAAACATTTTTTTAAAAAGAAAGAGCATTATAAGCCTTAAGGACTTATGCAGGAAAGATGTGCTAATACAGGGGGTGGTGAATTCACTTGTACAGCGACATCAAACAAGTATTTCATGTGTGCAGATATAAAGCTACAAACTATATGAAATAAGCAGCATGTGTTCGCCTTAGATAGTATGGATATTTTATTCTGGATAAATCTCTGCTTTTAAGAAACTAGGGCAATGTTGTCTGGTAGACATGTACTGCTGCAGGCCAGTCTTTGTCCTGCCATTAATTGGCATCTATCCAGGCAATTAAAACTATGGAATCCAGCAAATTAGTAACGTGCCTATTAAACCCTGATGCCATCTGAAATGCTAAGGTGAAATTGAGATAATATCAAGTGATCTTATTTGGGGGGATCATTCCCATCTCTGTGTTTTTTGCCAATGCTGATGAACTATGCACCTTCAAGGAAGAAAGCACTGGAATGGACTGTGAGAAACATCAGCATGACAAATATGAACTAAAGTTAAACAAGACTGAAGCACCATATGTCTAAAAAAATCTATTAGTAACAGACAATGTAATCTCATTGTACATGAGGAATAAGGAATCATTTGCTGAAGTGTAAGTATCTTAAGGTCATCTTCTTAGTACTCTCCCTACTAATGATTTGAGTACATAATTCTTTGAACATCGCCTGTATGACTTACTGTCTGATAGGTTCACATGTTTTAATTGTATAACTGAGAGCACTAGGGTACAAAGAAAATTAAATGTTTCACCTCTGTTGCACTGAGGACCATACTACTTTTCTTTAGCTAGATCGAAAGAGCTCTAGTCTCCTGTTCATTCTTAGCAGCAAATGACAAAGGAATATATTAAGTATGACATAATTTTCCTCAGTCTCCTGCTGAATATCTGCTTATGGCACAGAAGTACCCCAGAGCTAGGTAGCTCTGAGAAAAGAGCCTTTATCATAAAGATTCCAGGAACTCATCAACCCTTGAATATTTTAATGGACTCTGTGATTTATGCACTGAAAGCTGAAATAAAACATTTTTCAAAGTTTCTTTGTAAGATGTTTGCAATATTTATAACAGTCAAGGTCAGCTTTTTCCAAAATATGTTCTGCAGGGCATGGCATTCAAGAAGCCCAATAAAGGACGGGAACTGGACTCTAATAATTTGACAGGGAGTCTCATTATCTTGTTAATGCTTATTCCTCTATAGAATTTGATCATATGTACAATACACAAACATAACATTCAACCTAAAATTTTTCAAGATTTGATAAAACACAACATCTCATCTCTATCCCATCCTTTGTTTAAAAATTGGTGTAAATATTCCTTCAGAATAGATACAGGAAAAGGTGACTAAAAAGATTTTCAATTCACACAGCACTGGCTGCTGTCACAGGTTCCTTCTGGATTCTGATGGTTAAGATGCTATACTTTAGACTCACAGATGAAGCATTCAGTGGCAGGGAAGGAACAGCACCCATGTAGTAATTCATAGTTGAAGGTTAATTTTCAGTATGTATTCTTCAAGATACTCTGGATATCGGCATCCAGTCACTAAAAGGAAGACAGAAAAGGAAAAGAAAAGAAAATAGGAAAAATAAAAAGGAACATTGTAGAGGGGCTTTTGTGCTGTTTCTGGGGAAGACTCTGAAATATCATTTCTGGTCTAAAGCTTAGATATATATGTGACTCTGGGCCCTTTAAGGGAAATATTGGGTAAGCACTTACCTAGTCTTTCTCTCAGGATGTAGAATGATTATAAGCAGAAGGACAGAAATAAACTATTCATATACATATATGGAGATCAGGTGTGACCCTTTTAACAAGCCATAGCAAGGTGTGTATGGCTGGAACTGAGACCTCTTTGCATAAGAGCAGGAGTGGGTTAGAAAAATAAAAAAAGCAAGATCCTTTGGGTTCGTTGTGTTGTTATGAGCTCTTTGGTGGATTATTGAAGATTCAAAAACATGTGTTAAAGAAGAATATAAAGAATGAGTTAGATGACCACTAGCATACAATAGGTATAACTAAAGAACAAAGGAGTAATTAATCTGATGGGGTAGGATCTAGGGATAGACTATTTTAAATGCCAACAGGTAAGAAATTCCTTGCTTGGAGAGAAGGACACATCAGGATGCCTGACGGGCATATAAGTAGGTAGACACTAGTCTGAGGAAGGTGAGAACTAGAAGGATTTGTGCAGATTGTAAAGATCAAGGAGAAATTCCCAGAATTTGGGCTCCGAGGCCTATCAGCATGTAAGCTCATTGAATCTTACGCAATAAACTCAGCTTCAAGGAATGATTGGGGAATAGTTGGGGGGGGAGAGGAATTATGGGACATAGGGAGGGGGGAACTGGGAAAGGGGAAAGCCTTTGGAATGTAAACATAGAATATAGAAAATAAAAATTTAAAAAAAATTACAAAAAAAAGAAATTTCAGGAGATACTTACTCATCATATTTTTGTGAATATTTCTACTATTTAAAGTGTGCATATTAATTATACTCATTTTGTTACTGAAAAAAAAGAATATAGAAAATAATAAAAAAAATTTTAAAAAAATCACAAGCCAGATTCAAAGAGCTTAAAGCTTGGCTTTTGATCTTTTGGAGATTGTTGTTGTGTTGTCTTGTTTTGTTTTGCAAAACAGGGTGGATTTTTGTTTTTGTTTTTGCTTTATGAAGAGCCTCAATTGTTAAAGAGAACCAAAAAAGAAAGACTTTAAAGACCAAAGCCAGAGGATAGCCGTACTGACCATTAACTGAGGAATCCATAAATCAATAAAATAATGTTGACAAGCAATAAAAAAGAATGAAATCATGATGTGTGCTCTAAAGCATGCTAAATAAGGGGATTCTTCTATTGTAAAACACCAGGTGTCATATGCTCCCGATTCTTTGATCTGTCTAGAATGAACTAATCAATTCAAATAGGAAGTGAGTTGAGGAAGGCAGGGAGACAGACTAAGAAAGAGACCATGACTACTTTCACACATAAGGGTTTTAGAGGAATAAAACAGATACTCTTAAAAATGATGTGGTGATCATTAAATAGTTGCCTAATTATGAATACACTCAAATCCATTAATATTTAAAATGTGAGTTATATTTTGATGAAAGTATCATTCAATAAAAAGATGATAAAAGATATCTTATATTTAAAAAACAACAATGATAATTTTGTTAGAGTTTTACAAAAATAAAACACACACAAAAAACCATAAAACCATAGCAGACATGCAGTAAGCCTCAGCAGCTGCTAGGAGATGCCAGGGGGAAGGAAGAAGGAAATAAGGAAAGAAAGTCATGCCATCTACGCAGATATACAGGTCATAGCCATGTAATTCCAAAAGCTTGCGGGAGCCCAGAGTGTTAGAGAAATATGTTTTACAAAGAAGACTGATAAAAGGTTAGCTTCTGAACCTCATGGCTGTGACATAACTACCACACTGAGGCCTGGGATTCTGGCAGAAAAAAAATTACACACTATCCCATTAAAAGATGAATGATCTGCCCATCTTATTAGCCTAGTGTACATCAAGCCTGCCTTCCTCAGACAGTCCTTTTCCCAGGGTAAATGAAATGTTAGATCTCCACCCAGGCCAGAATGTTCTTAACCAAGCTAAGTCCTTTTTCTTAATGAGCCACTTTTGACATTCTTTTACCCTCTCTGAAAATGTAACCCTAATCTTTTAGGAACCCAGATCAAGGATTAGAGTCCCTAAACTGGTAGGGCATCATTAGCCACTCACTGGTAAGGACAAGGACTTGAAGACTCTCAAGATATTTATTTTTAAACATAAAAGAAGCTGACCACTTTCCTTTGTGGTCTTTTTACCCTAACCCTTCTAGAATGAACATTCTGATTAGTAAACGCTTCAGGTCCAGAGTTATATTTAAATTACATTTGCATTGCAATTACTTAAATTATATTTAAAATCTATTTTATTTGTAATTGGTCATATTCTATAGCACTGAGATTGCTATTTGCATTTCTTCCTTCTTTAAAAATTTTATTTTTTTCTATAAATTTTCTATAAAAAATGTCTTCTTTTCTATAGAGTTTTCTAAAAACTCTAGCATTGAGTTTTATGAGAAGTCTGCTAGGGCTGTTCTGATTTATAATAAAATATGTTTAATATCAAAGTGTTGTATATATTTATCTTGCATGCTATTGCCATTAGCTGTAAACCCATAACCTCCTATTATCTAAGATTGTACATTAACTGTACAGCCTGTCCTTAAAGGCAGCCATGCATGGGAAGAGACCCCAAGTGAACCCAGAAAAAAACTTATCAGAGGAAAACATTTGTCACTTTCCATTTAAATTCTCATCCAAGATTTTCTCTGGGTTTCTTGGAACTTCAGAAATATCACAGTTATACATTATTTAGGAACCAGCTTGCTTTGCAAAGGTCAGGTTCATGTTATTCAAAACGGGATGCTTAGTATGCACAAACAGATTTGTTTTTTTTTTTTTTTTTTTTGAATAGAACGTGAGGAGTGAAACTAACTTTCTGTACAAGAAAAATGTTTCCTTTCCTCAGCGTTTGATTTGTAAGTGGGTTTGGCTTCATTAATATTTAACTGTCTTTTTAATCTGTATGTCAGATTTTATTGCAGCCTGCTTCTAGAGAGATTTCCTTTTGAAATATCAGTAACACCCAGTAAAACATTCTTTACTCGTACATCAAAACAAGGGCTGTCTCAAGGGGGCAACTAATTGCATTTCATCTCTAAGGATACAATTATTTTGTGTTTATTCCAGTTCCTCAAGGGACTGATAGTAGAGGACACCCTTTTTACAAGCCTTTGTATTTCCTGAAGAGAATCTAGTTGGTATTTCCAACATTAATTCAGATACTCTTGCATCACACTTGTGAATTGCTTGTTGTTAACCATGCTGTGAACCAGTTCTACTTTGACGTGAGTTGGGCAGCTGTATCTTTGAAGCTCTATTAGTTGATCATTTCAAGATGTTTTTCATGAGCATCTGTAGTTTAGAGAAGAGACTGTCTTTTGTTGTTCATGTGTTTTTAACATTTAAACTGATTTTCGGGCTCAGGGCACATCAGTGTAGAGACTAGAATTATCCACAACCGACTTTGAACTTTCTGCCTGATCACACCGAGCAATAAAACTACAAATAGGAACTCAGAATCACTATCGGTGGAGGCAGACATTGAGGAATCGAGAGTGGCATCTCTTCAGGATTCTTCAGTCTCTTCCATGCAAATTGGTAATTTGCACTTTCTGATTGGTTGGGAGAATCTGAACAGGAGAAAAAAATGTAAATCGCAGGGGTCTTGTTTCTGATAAGAAGTCCCTATAGTAAAAGCCCTAACTTGATTAGATGACATTTCTTGGCCCTTTCAAGAAAGAATTCGAGATGAGATAAGATATGGGATAGAGAATGAAACTATCCACTTAATCAAGCCCAGTGGGATCTAAAAGTATGACTACATATTTTTCTCTTGCTGAGTACTTAAGAGGAGTAGGGGAACATGAGAAACTGCAATCCTATGTCTATCCACATCCTAAATCTGTAACCCTGCACTGTGCTGACAAGACAGGCTGGGGCATCAGGAAAACCTACACTTTTGTCTGTCTTTGTAAGATGAGCTTAACGCTGTCTTCAGTCTTCAGATATTTTATCTACTGGTGATTCCAAGGTAGAGAATAAACCTGTATTTGCCAAGTTTAAATCTTAGGGATCTGTGCTATATACAAGCAGGTCTACTGCAGACACCCACCACAGCCAACAAGATGAATTGTCATGATTATATTTCATGATATTTTTTCCCTAGAGGAGGAATAATGGCAAGCCAATTGGTTATTCAGGACCTTTAATGTCCATCTTCCTTAGGTTTATCAATTCCATTTATCAGCAACTTTGGGCAAATATAGCAGTGGATGTTATACCTTAGAGTTTCACCTCCTATGTCAAAAACTGTCTACATAGAACTTGCCTTTCAAGGATGGAATCCATGATTGTGTGAATAGTTCATCGGTAGTTACTAATCTTCTATTGAAATCTAAGAAAGTCACTGTGAAAAGAGTAAGACCTAACTGAGTTTGGATTCCTAGGATCCACGATGTGATAAAATGATTTTTGTATTTCCAACAGTTCTAGGGTAAGATGGAAGGCAGAGATAGGAGACTTCCCAAAAGTTCACATTCAGCTGTCCTAGAATATTCACTGTTAAGAAATGTGAGACTTTATCTGAAACATGATGGAAAGTGAAGATAAAAACTTGCCACACAAACACCCAAAGTAATATACATGATACCATGTGTGCGTGCGTGTCCGCGTGCGCACACACATACACACACACACACACACACACACACACACTCATGCACATATACACAGAAGAGGGAAGGGGCAGGGGAGGGGAGAGGAAAAGTGTAGGGACATCAATATCTGACTTTGAAGTAGTGTTAAAGACATGGACACTAAAATAATGGTTGTTTTAGAAAGTTATCATTTGTATTCCAATTATTGTGTATTAACTGTCTGATCACTAACAATTTTTTCAAATAAAACAATGTAGATTTGTTTTTATGTATATTTGCTTTTTCTTCTAAAAGAAAGTTCCTGGAGAAGATTTTTCTCACATGAAATAAAATTTTAAAATTAGGAAACTTTCCAGTGCTCAAGGCAGAAAACACCCTTAATTAGTTTTGTAACATTTGAGTTCATTAATTCAGTAATAGTTGTCTGAAGTCTTCTCTGAACCAGCCACCCACTGTTGTAGGCCCTGGGGATGCACAGATGGCTATATCTAGTCCTTATCCCATAGAATCTTTCTTTTTAGAGGGCTAGCAGATCACCTAAACAATAACTGGGAACAGCTTCATTACTGCAACAATAGCTACTCAAAACTATGAGAATATATACACACTTCCAAGTACTTTTGAAATATTACATCAAGTGTACTACACCACAAAGATCTGTTTCATTTCCTCTCCTGTCATTATAGTGAGAATTGGTATACTGTATTGATTAAAAGATTGCAACCTGATGGGACACTTATATGACATCTCCTTCAGAGACTCAGATGATATTGTGGGCAAGGAAACAGTGTCCTTCAGACTCTATCGGGCCACTGCACATATGAACTCAGAGGCACGGACAACAAAATCCCATGTATATTCTAGCCAGTCCAAATTCCAGTGTGGTAAAGAGAGGTAAACATTCCCACCCTTTGCTAAGAACTTACTTTACACTGTTGTCCTCTTGAAATATTGCCTTGAGACCACCATGTCAGGGAGCTAATTTAGCATATGGAAAAGGGAAGGCCATGTGGTGTGAGTCCAAATCAAACTCATAGAATTAGCAATTGATGGTAGACAACCAATTGCTAAACCGCCTCAGATCCTTAGGCTGCCCAACTCATCCTGCAAGAAAATGTAGTCACACAAAGGGGTGTGCCTAGAGAAATGAGTCCTCCTCTTTTAGTCACTCAGTTTGGGAGTAGTGTGTTCTATAACAACAACAAAAAAAATCACTGAATCATCCAATAGAACCCACATAACAAAGGCTGCAGGGTTTCACAGCAAAACTTGGTTTCATCAGGTGGAATTAATTATTTTATGTTGTGTGTGTTTTGTTTGCATATATATTCGGATGTTTGTATGTATATACATATGTACCTAGAATGGTCAGAGGACAATCTTGTATATCATTCCTCAGGGGCTTTCCATCTTACTTCCCCACCCATATTTTAAGCATAGTCCTTCCTCCCAACCCTGACCCTGCCTGCCTCCCTGCCTCACCCCACCCTAGGGTCTTTCTTTCATCTTCTCTCAAGCTAACTATTCTATTCACATTCTTCAAACACACACACACACACACACACACACACACACACACACACACACACACAGAGCCCTTCTCAGGTTTCAGGACTTTCATTCTTCCTCTTTTCTTTTAGAAATCAAACATAAGTCCTCTGGGTGCTAAAGCCCATCTCACCCGGCCCAAGTCATGTAAATATCACTTTCTCAGCAAGGCCTTGAACTTCCTCAAACATCCTTAGCCTTAAGGCATTCCAAAACCATTTAGCTCTTGCCTTTCCATCATAGGACCCATCATTAGTTAAAGTTCCCTCTAATGTATTGTTTCTATTTTTTTCTAAAGAGGAAAGCTTCATAAGATAAGGAAACAGATATCTGGGTCACTCATGTCCAGCTCCTAGGTTGATATCTGGTATAGTACACAGGCTGGTGTAGTACACAGTATTTACTGGCTGAAGGATGGTCAGGGAGTCATTGTGAAAAATGGCTCAGGGCCAGCTATGGCAACAGCTAGCAGAGAACCTAGATCTTATGACATGCCAGTAACAAAAATACTAATGTTGACCATTAAATTATTCTTTTCACCAAGCAATCTGCTAAGCTTATTGATAATCACATCTGTTTTTCATATTAAGCATAATGTTTGAGATTCCAGATTTTACCATCTCTTTACCAAGACACGTTAGTCTAACAAGATTCTTTTAAGACTGAAACTTACAGAATTTAGCTCACAGAACCCTTTAAAAATTACATGGGATTATTTTGGCTTGATATATATATATATATATATATATATATATATATATATATATATACATATCCTATAATTTTAACCCTCCCTCTGACATGATCACGTATTACTTTGGGTTGGATCATTCATGAGCAAATTCAAGATGTAACACGTAATGAGATTCCTTCTACCTGTACTTTCTGATGATGAGTGATGTGAGGTATTGCTATGTGGGAAAATTTACTGACATTGACCTGTTATTGAAGTTGTTTGAGTGAGAGCATGCATCCTAGCAGTGCCTACCCAACAAGGAAGGTTCAACCTCTCCATCCATGGCATGCTAATTAGACAAGCCTTTTCACTATCCCAGCATGGTGTTCTGGAAAGTTACAATGTATTGGGCTCCATTATTTCAGCAGTCAGATATCTGAAGGGAGAAACCCACAGGTCACTTTATACTACTTTCATTCTTGCCAAGCTTGTAACAGACTTTAAAGAATGGGCTGGTTGGGGTTGACCAAGCAGAAATACAGAATATGGAAAAAGGACAACACAAAACAATTTATTAAGTGGCCTTGGTGTTTGTCCCCAATCAAAAGATATTTGTATGGATGAGGGGCGTCTATCTAAACTTGATTCAGTCGATTGCAAATGAACCCTCCAGAGACAGCAGCATTGTAGGGAAATGTTTTCAACTTTGTCTGAGGAATGCCCTGGACATCAAATAACTAAAATCTAGAATCAGGTAATAATAGTTAATGGATTCTAGTAACATGTCTAATCACCAGCCTGGTTGAATGATATAAGAAAAGTAAGTTATAAAAGTACAAATACACACCACATGCACGCATATTAGTATATAAGTAGTTTGTCTTCACAAACGCTTGAGGGTGTCTGGGAAGCAATGTTATCTTTGTGGATATAGGCCAAACAACATCAAATGATGTGATTCGCAGTGAATTTTTGTTTCAAGTCTTTAAAACAGTTGTCTTCACATTCCCAGCAGATGGTGGAGGCAGTAGGCAGACACTGGAGTCAATGAGAAATCAAAGTGAACTTTCAAATTAGCTGATTCTTAAATTTGGAGCCAAAAGAGAGAGAGAGAGAGAGAGAGAGAGAGAGAGAGAGAGAGAGAGAGAGAGAGTGAATGTTAGGGAAAATAGCAGGTTTCCCACAATGCATCTTTTTAAGAGTAAATAGCAAAATATAAAACTGTAGAATTTATAATGACAGGAACAATTACTTTATATTGTAAAGCATTCGATCAGTCAGTGAGCAAAGATCTTGAATATTAACTGTCACCAAATGTCTTCTTTGTATAATAACCTCAGAAATGCAGAACCATGTGTTTTCCTCTGACAAATTTTACTAGGGTAGTTTTCTAAAGATATCTTTATGCTTCTAATAGTGAATTGGAAGTAGAAACATAAGTATTGTTTTAATCCTCATTGTATCATATTCTGGTTGTCTTCTTACTATGCCTATAATGTTTGGTGTACCAGAATACTTATTTTAATACAGCATTGAAGAGAGAATTGATTTTTGTTTTTGTATTACGATATGTTCTATGTTTGTTTGTTTTTTTCTTTTAATATGCCAAGGCTTAGCAATCTCTGATTCTGTGAAGACCGTATTAGTCTACCCTGATGATAACAAAGAAACAACATGATTTCACAGCCTATTGCGTTTACACCCACGATGTTCTTAAAAATCCCATGTGTACATTCTTTTTCCAATGGAAATTTTTACATCATTTCATTAATTGTCATCATTATGTTACTGGACATTGATAACCAAAAACCAAAGTGAAATTATGCCCTCTTTGTTTTCCAACTTCAATGTCTATTTTCGTCTGTACCAGAACTCTTCCCTTTGATGGTAGGTGCAATGTTTACAGGGTGAGGAGGAGCTCTGGTGTTACATGAAATTAAGCCACCAGGGCCAAAGATGGAGGGATTCTTAGCACAGAAAGACCAAGTTTGCAGTTAGTCTTTCTACTTTCCTCTTGTGTTATATCTTCGGCTGTGTTAGATTCTCCCAGGCCATGTTTATACAAGTCAGGTTATCAGTATAAAGTGAAACAGCCCGAGATATTAGGCACATGCCATATCTAAGAAACTTCATCAAACGCAAATATGAATGGAGAGCCATATGTTCCTTAGGGCAAGCCCATGCTGAATCTTTAGAGCTTTAAAGATTTTCCTTTGCCTTAAGAATGCAACAGACTTGATAACTACCCTCAGACAACTTTCTTCCTTTCCCCTTAGTTGGGTGACCAAGGTTGGAAAATGTAGTCATTTTAAATACAAATAGCATGCTTTAGATCTAGCTGCAAAAGAGCTCATTTGTTTTATTAAAATGCCCTCAATATACATATTGAATTTTAGCTCACTGAATGCATTGAAAACTTAGTAAACACAACAGGGCATATGAATGTCTTCAGTAAGTGCTTAATTCCCCTTGTTAATCAGCCATTTTCAATTGTGTTCGCCTTTTCTGCCTATCTGTCAAATGTTTCTTAATTAAGAATTATTCTTAATTACAAAGTTTATGTGTCATTTTATTTTAGAGGTAATTAATTATGTTTAACACTAATCATTGTGGATATTGCCTTTTCTGCACTCACATTGTTGCTTAATTATTGGAAGACCTGAATCCTTTGACTGAAGGGGGTAGAGCATATTGATTTGTTTTGAGTCTGGTATGTGGCAGCTTGTATTGAATAGTTTAGAGACTCAGCCCATCAGCCAAACAAAGAGGTAGGAAGCATTTTTTCCTCCGTTGATAAAGGACACTGAACAAATGCACTCTGGCCATTCACTGTATTATGTGAAGTCTCAGAGGGGCAAAGAGGGGTGATGATTATGGATGAAATTCGATCTTGAAAAGAATAGCCAAAGTAAAGCCACTCAGCAAGAGTCCTTGGATACTTTTTAGGATGAATTTACCAATTTTCTGGTCACCCTTGGCTGGTCAAGTGATTAAGGAAGAAGAGACATCCGGTGGCCAGATCAGGAAAAGAATGAATGTATTACTACTTCCTGCTCTCTAAGTTTATGAACTGTTGCACATGGTTTTGACCTTATAACCTATATTACTTCATCAAGAAGCCTTCCACAGCTAAATGAGAGGGTCTTCTAAACATAATGGGTACTTGTAACCTGCATTTATCTAGTTAATTATTCACCTATCTCATCCAATGTCTGGAGTGTCCTAGAGGACTAAGATGGTGTATTATTTTTCCTTATCATTGGGTTGTTGTTTGCTTAGCTAGTATCTTCTCAAGGAAGTAGTTAGTTAAATGTTTGAGAGACTGGTTATTTTGAAGAAACCTCAAGTTTGCTGGATTACGAACAATATTGTGTTTGTTATGTTTCATGTAATTGAACACCAGCTTCTGTAAGAAAGGCTGGGTAAATGTTAATCTATGGATTAAAAAAATATGACACTCTAGAGAAGAAACTTGTCAATAAACATCACAGAAACACAATGCAATCTCTCATAGGGACATTACAGTCCTTTATGAGAATGTATAGAAGGCAAATTGAAAGCATCTTAAACATGGGAAGCTGACCTGAATTCTCCCTCAAGGCATGCTCTGGACAAATGGAGAGATGCCTGAGTGAACAAGAGTTATACAATCAAATATGAGGCTGTCAAAGGTTAGAAAACAGATGATACTTAGGCCTGACAAGCAGGACGAAGAAGCATGCACAATGTCATATCTGTAAATGGATGAATTAGAAAGCCATATGTTAGGACTGAGGTATCCACCCCTTCTTAGAATCTGTTATCAGACATTACAATTCATTAGGTTCATCATTATAATATCATATTTAGCAAATATTAACAGACTACACAAATACTATAGGTTAATGACTAAATGAGTTATAGAATTTCTGTAAAGTAAAACATTAGACATCTTCCTGACAATGCATTTTTTGCAACTAATAATGTACATTTAAATCTTTTATTTTGATCAACAATCACTATAGTCTGGAGGGATTGTTCTGTGACTGTCTTTACAGAGGACCCAGTTCAGTTCCTAGCACCTACATGATTGTTCATAATCACCTATAACACCAATTCTTCAGGATTTTGTATCTTCTTTTAGCATCTGCTAGCATCAGAGACATACAAGGTATATGCATACAAACCACAGATGCATACAAAATACAGCTTTAAATTGACTATAGACCATTTAAAAACATTTGGTAATCATTGTTTTGGAACATTTTTTTTATCTACACATGAAGATTCAATATTCACTCCTTACTGCCTAGGTCTCCTGAACTCAAGAAAATAGAACTGTACATTCCAACCCTGTGACTCTACTGATTTATTTCATGGGGAGTTATCATATGATACAGCCTTTAGTGACTGGCTTCTTTAATTTAGCATCATATTTCAAGGCTGACCCATAGAGTAGAATGTTCAGTTCTTTGAACTTTATTTATCATTGAATAATGCTTCCTAGCATGGCTGCTGAATCTTTTTAATGTACTTTTTAAAATAATTTTATACATTTAGATAATACACTTGAATCACATTCTCCAATAACCTTTTATTATTCCCCTTCTACTCTGCTACCCACTTTTTCACAGCAAGTCTCTCTTGTATTTTGATATCTGCCTGACCTTTTTGCTGCTTTTGATGACCTTGCATTTAATTACTATTGCCCACATAAGCCTCAACAGGAGTTGGGGCTATTCATATATGCAAGGACAACTTACTAGTGACTACACTACTGAGGAGTGTGACACAACCTCTCTAAAACAGTGTGTTTTAGAATAGTAGTCAATGGTTGGATAAATAACTTGTGGTGATTTGAATATGCTTGACCCATGGAAAGTGGCACTATTAAAAGATGTGGCCTTGGTGGAAGAAGTGTGTGACTATGGAGGGTGGGCTTCGAGGTCTGATGCTCAGGCTTCACCCAGTGCAGAGGAGAGCCCCCTCCAGGTTGCCCGTGGAAGTCAGTCTCCTCCCGGCCACCTTCTGATCAAGATTTAGAATTCTCAGTTTCTCCATCACTGTTTGCCTGCACACTGAGATGCTTCCCACCATGATGATAATGGACCGAACCTCTGAAACTGTAAGACAGCCTCAACTAAATGTTTTCCTTTATGTGAGATGCCTTGGTCATGGTATCCCTTCATAGCAATGAAATCTGAACTAAGAGAAACCTAAAATGCAATGTTTATAAATTAATCTAATTCAATTATAGAACAGAATGCTAGGGTGTTGTTTTGTTTTGTGTCACTGAAAAGCAAACCCAGGGCCTCTTATATGATAGGCAAGCACTCTACCCTTCATGCCTCCCTCTAGCTTCAGAAGGCCAAGCTTATAAGGCTAAAAATGCACTAATTGGTAAAAATTAGATAATAGAAACACACTAATTTTCCAACTTTTATTTATTTACTTTTGCATGGTGAGTTTACAATGAGTATCCATATTCTTCTGTATATATTTTGATTTTATATTATTTCATAGCAGATATGTCTCTTTCATAACATAAGAAAGTAATAGTTTGTATCTGAAATAGCTGAAATGAATGAATGGATGAAATAGAAATACACAAAGAAATGTTGTAGCTTTAAAGTACTTCTAGGTGCTATCACATAAATGTAGTCTACATAGTCAGCCATACAGGATAAAGTAAAACACTTGCCCATCCATGTAAGGATTTTTAATATAGCTAAGAAGGTAAGAAACAAATGTAACAATGTTCTACAACAGCTCTGCTTATAACAAATCTTGGTTGTCCCCTAGCTATGCTTTTTGGAATGGTGTCTAGACACATCATCTGTGCATCATGTACTTATGGTATCTACACTTATTTGCCATAGAAAGGAAATCAGAAGGTGGCTGAGAAAGTGGTGGAACATGTACTCATGGGATCCTTGAACCCAAAACAGTTTAAAAAATAAATAAATAACTGGAGCAGTGAGATGATAAATGTGCTGATTTTTGCCATTATGGAAATTTTAGCTCTGGCTCTTCCCATGTGGACCAAAAATCTGAAGGGAATTCTTGCAACTTATTGGACTGTGTGAATACAAGAACAATGATGAATGTGCCCAACACATTTGTACAACATATGTTGCAATATTAGAAGTTGGGGGGGCTTCTAACTATGAAGTTCTTATTTCCTTTTCTATTGCTGCAAAGGGACACCATGACAAAGGGAATGTATAAAAGAAAAATCATTTAATTAGAGACTTGCTAACAGCACCATACAGTGAGTCCAGGACTACCATGATAAAGATCAAGGCAGCAGGCAGACAGGCATGACGCTAGAGCAGCAGCTAAGAGCTTAAATTTTAGCAACAAGCCTGATTCAGAAGAGAAAGAGTAGGCCTGGCATTGGATTTTAAAACATTAAAGCCCACACCCGGTGACACATCTTTTCTAACAAGGCCATACTTCCTAATCCTTCCCAAAACAGTTCCATTAACTGGTGACCAGGTATTCAAATATATAAGCCTTTGGGGGAAATTCTCATCCAAACAACCACAGTAGTTTTAAGATGCTCTTAACATTTCAGTGAGAAGTGTATAGATAACTTTAATAGAGTGATGAAATAGAAATGCTTCCATAACCTACAAGGCCAGACTACCACAATTAAAAAATTTAAAGATGTTTGGATTTTCTCTAAGGCAATTGATAAGCATGTACCTTTGAAATTCTTACTTCAGCGAGTAGTTAGAATTTAGATTATGCTGGACTAGAAGCAGCCAAAGACAGCTTCAAATGAGCAGTCAGTGACAAGACATGTGTAAGCATTTATAGAAGATGTTGAACAGGTCCCTTTGAGTGCTTGGTATTGAGCATGGGAAAAAGATCACAAGGCAAGAGGATCAAACTCCTAATTGTTGAAAATTACAGCTTGTATCATATTCATATCATGAGTCCATTCCCAAGGGTCTGCCTATTGGCCATTTTTAGTCTACCCTTAATTTGACAAAAGTGCCCAAATCGCCTCTATTTAGTTTCAAGATTGGCCTTTAGCAGTAAGAGATTTTGCTCTTCACCTTCACAAGGTGGATTTCCTTCTGCTACCAGCCTGCAGGTACTCAAGTGGCACCTCCTGAAACCAAAGGAGAAATGGGAACAATCCTCACCAATCACCAACCCCATCATTCAGAACGATTGAGGTCTGTCTTGTCAGTTTCCTGTGTAAGAACATTTTCACTCCTTAGATTCCCTATAAGTCAAAACAATCCACCACTATTATTTTTATAGCATGTCCATCTCAGCAAGTGTCAAACTCTTTACAACAAGAAATGGAAAAGAAAGGCGGTGCTTTGCAGACTTGGGTACAGTTATTTTCAAACAGAAAGGGAAAATGACAAGAAGAGATTGAGCTGAGCAGAGTAAAAGTAAAGATAAGAACCTAGCTTTGAAAAAATAAGCAAGGCAAGATTGAGAGATTCCGTACAAATCAATCTCATGCTTTCTCTCTCTCCCAAGCTCTGCAATGTACAGGGTATGACAGCCTCAGCATCTTTTATCCAGTGTTTTGATGGTGAGGGTTGAGATTAATTTTTAATCACAACAATATAATTACATGCTTATTCTCAAGTATCCTTCAGTTGGTCTTTCCAAATATATGTCTACACACTGAAGATTAAATCATTTAATGAATGAATGCAAATACTTAGACAAATGTGTGACATGTGTGGACATACTTTAAGGGTTATAGCATTATTAATTGATTTTGATGAGGGTGATGAGAGCAATAGTCTGTCATTAAAATGTTTCTTACAAGCTCTCCATGATTAACATTTTTAACTCTTTTAATATTTGGATGATCTTAAATAGAGAGCTCCAATAAGGTAGTTGATCTAGTGACATTTTGACAGTTGACAGTATATTCCAGAATTATTTGGTATGGTGGGTATTTTTAGAAGTCCTTAAAGTTTCACTTTCATTAAACTCTTCTATATTACTTTACTTGAAATATGGAGCCCTTGTCCCTGCATTAAATCTATAAAACAGCATCTTTGTGTGCCACCCTCATGCTGCTTTTGTAAAAATTCCCTGAGATGATTCCATAATACCCACAAGTTTGAGAACCTATCTTTATTTAAAGTAACTCACATTTACCCATCTTTTGTAGGATCTTCCTAAAATTTTAATTGGAAGAGGTCTCTATGGAGGAAAAATGTGGTGTCTCAAATGTCTTCCATGGTTTTTCTGTAGTCTCCAGATTAAACATTTATTCCTTTGAATTCCAGTGTACCTAAAAGAGTCTCCATTTAAAATTTAAATACTTGGGGAAGCCATTAACATCCATTAGCACTCACTGTGAATGAGGTTTTTGAAAGTCAATCATTCAGCAAAGCTTCAAGGGGACAGGAAGATGAATGAATCCCATTGAGGAGCTGAAAGGCTAGCCTAACTGAAGCTTTGCAGCTGAAAAACCTGGGCAGTCTAGGGAATGGGAGACAAAGAGCTCTGTCCCACCTGCCAAAAATCAAAATGGGAAAACCAAGTGGTACAAATGTTTGTGGTAGAGATCCTCCCCAGGGATACATTTTACTTGTTTCTTTTCCAGAGTGATGGACAATAGACCCTGAAGCATGATCCCTGCATTATAACATAGAGTGAAATACTGAGAAGATAACTGAGTAGTTAAAGGGTCTGCACACAAGCATAAAGGCCCGATTTGGCTCCTGGAACCTATATAGAACCTGAGTATGATAGTACTCTCCTGTAATCTTAGTGGCGTGATAGAGTGGAGATGCTTATGAACCATCTTATGAACATAAAGATCAATGAATCTTATATGTGAGCCATGCTAGCCAATCTCATTTATAATTATCAGTAAATCGTAGGTTCCAGTGAGAGACACTGTCTCAATAAATAAGGAGGACAAGCCATTGAGGAAGCTACTGTATGACACTGCCGTGGGAAGCTGAGGGAAACAGATTACTCATTGAAGGCCAGCGAAGGCCAGCTATAGTTAGCCCCTGAGTCTTTTTCAAACCCAGTACCATGTATAGTGAATAGACATCAATGCAAATCAATTTAAAATAAAAATACCACAGGAGAAAGGATGTCCTCTGTGTTTCCTGTCCATCCTTTGTCCCCTAGTATCTTGAACATTAGTCTGTGGCTGGCTATGTAAAAGAGTGTATATTAAATATGTAATTTTTATAAACTTGAAAGCAAAACTAAATAAGTAGCAAAAATTTTAAAGCAAGCACTTCATTAAGTAAAAACATTCCCAAAGGAAATAATCTTGACATCACACCAATTTTATAAGATACTTACAATGTCAAACATAAAGAAATAAATAATAAATGAACAAAAAAGCTCTCTTGCAATGCTCCAGACTACTGTTCTGTATAACTTTAGGATTAAATCTGAGCAAAATGGGCACTATACCTTGATTTAACAAAATATCAGTAATTTTTCTTAAAATATTTTCAATTGCTGTATTTTTTTTTACTTTTTGATCAGTATAAGTAATATAATTTAGCTGAAAAATTATTTCTCTCATCACTTTCGTTTTATCTGTATAAATATGTCATCTTTTGTCTTCTGCTTTTTGTCTTATGTTACTACAAGCTAAATGTAGCTGAGTGACCTGAAATGGTGCTTCTGCTTAAGATGACTGTTTAAATGGTCAAATAATGCTTAATGATGAAAGAAAGGTGAGAATGTTCATAAACAATGAGTTGGGAGGGCCAAAGAAAAGTATCTGCTTCAAGTATAATTATCCGGCCCTTGCTCAGGAATGAGTAGGATAATCTGTTTTTGTCTGAATTTGAAGAACAGAAGGATCAGCTTTGCATTATTATGAATTGAGAACAACACACATGGGGTAGTTACTTCTTTCTTCCTATGGCATTTATACTAACCATTGAGAGTTGCACAAATGCCAATGGTTTTAGCCTTTCAAATTTATATGTATACTATCTAATGCTATCTTTTGTTTTAAAATATTTTTAATGAATCATCTGGATTGGGTTAGGTCATGGGGATTTAAAAAGAAAATAAATAAAACAGCATCTTTTACTGTTGAAATTAAGAGTAGAAGAGAAGTCTCTTCATCCCAAAACAACAAGGGAGGAGGGACACCCCAGAGAGTCTTAATCTACTTCCACATCCCTTCAATTTGTGTTGAAAATGCCAAAGACTATCTTACAACTTATTCAATGACTTGCATTTGTGCTTCCAGCAGGCAGGAGGCAGAGGCAAGAGGATTGCTGTGGTAAATTTAAAACTAGCTTGGGTTATATACACCCTGTCTCAGAAAAGAAAAACAACAAAAAAAATCAAATAAGAATAAAAGCAAGCAAACAAACAAAAAACAACAGAAAAGCATTTCAAGGTAAAAGAATACTTCTAATATTCAATTATGCTAAAAAGACTGTATTTTTCCATTACACTATTAGTCCATTTAAATGTTCATCTTTTAAGCAATAGCACCATTTCAGGTTAGTTGCTTACATTTATTTTGGTATAACAAAATCACATATTTCTAAAATGTGAATTTATTAACAATTATACAAACACCTTAAAGTTTAAAAACTAAATGAAGATTCATGGGTTATGATATTCTGATATAAATAAGAAAAATTAACTATTTTTGGTTGTAAATTTTTGGTTATTCTTTCTTGTTGCAGCTACAATATAAAATAATCATTCTTTGCTTTCTGTCCTTGGTGGGCTCAAACCTTGCTTTCTTTTATTTCAATACTCTTGTTACTGAAAGCACATTATAAAATGTTGTAAGTCTTAAACTATGTAGTAGTTGTTTGGGTTTACATCACTAACTTTTTGCCATTATGATTCTATTCTCGTTACCATCCTCAGTTAGCAATATGACCTTATGATTTTAGACAGCAGGAACAAATCCATTTCAAAATGAACTCGAATTTTAATGGGAGAAAATATATTAGACAGACACTAATTATATAGACTGTATTTTAATAGCAAAGTAAGTAAAAAAAAACAGTTTACGAATATAAACATTCATACAGAGACCTACATCCTACACAAAAAACAAAACTCTTCGACTCCACTGTTGGCTAGAAGATGAGAGGCATGCTTTGAACAGTATGTGATTCCTATTAGTCAGCAAAGCCCTTCATTGACAATGCAGGTGAGCTAGCAGTCTGTATGACACATGCTGCCCACCTATGAGACATATTTCCAGCAGAGTCTAACCCTTCTGTCAATCATAACCTACCTTCTTTTACATCTTTACACTCTGTTTTGTCCCCTAGAACTAAATGTGATCAACCTAATAAATCTAAGAGTACAAGAAGGAGAACAGTGTTAAAGGCATTGACCATGCTAGACCACACCCAAAGGCCTCATCACATAGAGGTTATGCAGCTGTGCTTCCTCCTTTCAAGTCTTAGGTCCAAATCCCTTTACCTGCCTCTTGATGAATTTTGCCTTAAAGCTTCTGTAAAGCCTATTGTTCAATGTCTACATCCTGTCTCCCAACTGCATAATGCATAAACAGTGCAATTTTCTACGCTATAATATTCTGTCCTGTGGGTTTCCCCCTTATTTCTCTCTGTCAGTTTTAGTTTACACAAGTACCTGTGCAGTTTTATTTTGCTCACAAATGAATTTCCGGAAGGTAAGGGAGAAATCCCACGGTGTACAAATTGGTGCCACTAAAACATTACAGTGTCCAAGGAGAGATAACCAGGAGGCCGTGAAACAGAGAACTTGAGGTTAGTCCACGAGAGCCAAGCTAGAGGGTGGGATTTGGAATTAAACTTAAAGCATCAATGAAGAAAACCACTGGTAGGAATAACTTTATATAGGTGCAGGAATTTTTTTTCTATTCTGGCAAATATTTGCGCATAAAGGGTTTCAGTTAATTAACTATCAGAAGATCCAACAGAAAAGTCTACAGTCTTACCTACTTTGGGTAGTGTGCCAAAGACAGATTTACATTCCTATAGCAATAGCTTCAGTCTGGGAAGAGGTCGACTTCAATAGATAGGACTCCTACCTTTTGCTTCACTGAAGCTCCTAACAAAAATTTCCGGTGTTACACATCAGGATGTCTCACGTAGATGTTCACATTTTTGATCTATCTGTTAGATATGGTAAACCTATCTATGTCATTGAGTCCTTTCTAAGTTGGCAGTATTTTACAATTGGACATTAAGTTATTTACATTGGTAATCTTGTTTTCTTACCTCTTATGCTTTCTTCCTCTATTCCATCCTTCTTTTTCTCTTCTTTTTTTTTTTCATTCTTTCTGGCAGAATTTTTCTTGTATAATCCTGGTTCCCCTCAAATTTACAATCTTCGTGCCTCTGCCCACTAAGTGTTGTGATTGGCTTATAAACCAGCATTACCTGGCTCAAAAAAAAAAAAAAAAGATTATTTTTTGTTTGTGTTCTGTTGGCATTATTTCTGAGGTTTAACAATTCATTAGAGACCTTCAAGGTGTCAGATGTTAGAGTAGAAAGGAAACCTTTGCAATGCTTCCTGCAAGACCTAAAACGTCAGGCACGTTGACTTGCACAGAATTAATAATAAGTTAATATTATGGCTTGAGGGTAAAAATCAAGTTGTATGGTACTCCCATTCTTTGCCATATTTAGTTGCTGAAATCCAACTGAACATATTTCTCAAACATCTAAGAACATGGTTGTGGATTCTGTATGGATGTGGGTTAGAAACAGCAAAATCAAAATGTAAAAGGTAATTATTTTGATAGTTTATTAACATAAGAAAGTACCATATATAATCATATTTTAGGCATTGCTCATTTATGTATACAGTTGTGGCTTGAATAAGTGCCTTTAAAATAATATGCCTATTTCTACCTATTGAGAGAAATAGTTATTTCTTAGTATTTTCCTTTGGACCACATTGCTTTTGGTTTTTTTTCTAATTTTTCCCCAACACAGTTTGCCATGCAACCAAATTAAAGGGTTCATCGGCACCACCCTCCATCCCGGAATCAAAAGAATCATTTGTTCAGTCAGGTATAGCCATGCCAAGTTCAGCACTAGTCAATTACTGGTTACTCAAGCTGTATTTTCTCATGATAAATATGTGGAATTAAAATAATTGCAAATGCGTATATACACATGAAAAGAAAATATCATACGCATACATACCATAGTGCTAGTGGGAGTAGGGGTGTGTTTGCCACAGAGCAATATGCAGTTCCTATTTTGAACAGGGTCATTACCTTGAGCTCATATTTATTAGAACAGCAGATGAGTACTGGGAGTTTTGTACAGGGGAACTATCCAGCAGGGTTAACCCTTCAGTTACTCTATAGGCATGAATAACTCGTGTAGTAAGTGGCTAGAAGATTGACAGAAAATGCACAATGACCTACTAAAGTATTTTATCAGCCCTTGTTACCTTTTTGGAATCTTGTGATTCCATTAGAAATACACTTAGTCATTTTTCTGATCCCAGACTAAAAAGACCATTACTGTGTCCTACACACTAGTGAGTTAAGTGCCAAACATTGAAAAGGCTGAAAATTCAAGAATCAGTCAGTAGGCTAGGAGCAGGGCCAAGATCAGGTACAGTCCCCCTGAGGACTCTGTAGAGAGAACCATTCAGATAGGTGATAGAAATCCAACCCAACAGATAGCTCTGAAGCTTTTACACACAAAAAAGGAAGAACAACGTAGATAACCTAATTTCCTTTAAAACATATTATTTCTGACTTTCACACTCTATGAATCCTTAACAAGTTAATGACAAAAGTTGGTTCTATGTTTCTTATAAACAACCCAACTACTAAAACTTAAATACAGAAAACCAGGAAAGATATCTAAATTTTACTCTTTTTAAGATTACCACAGACAAACTCTGTGACTTTTCATTGTCAAATCCCAAGTTGTCCATTGAAAGGTGGTGGTTGTATATTGTGTTCATACTGTAGCTAGAGTCATTACTGAAGTTACAGCATCAGTATGTCGGGTAGCAGCCCCTACAGGCCAGGGAACAAACCTAGATATGAATTGATTCTACAGAAGTGTAGCCCCTTTCTATCCTGGGAATCTTATTGTATTGTTATGCTTCTCATCCCAACTTTATATCTGTGTATTGCTAGAAACCATTTTACTTTCACTGCCTAGGCCTTTACACTTTCTCACAGGAGGGAGCATATTAGAAAGACATGAATCTGAAGGAGAGAGGTTCATAAGGTCAGGCTGGAGCAGACTCTCAGAAGCCCATTCTGGGATTAGCAGTACAGAGAATGATATAGCAAGTTTGCATTTTTAATGTCATCCTCAGACCTTATCCACCTCTTCTTCTGTAGATATCACAGTGTGAACTTAGGATTTCTATGGGGACTGAGAAATGGTTCTTTCCAGACTCCAGCATATACTTAAGTTAGTATTGACCATTTTATGTGTATTGTTTATAAAAGGACAAGCATAACCTGCAAAATCTCTCTCTCTCTCTCTCTCTCTCTCTCTCTCTCTCTCTCTCTCTCTCTGTGTGTGTGTGTGTGTGTGTGTGTGTGTGTGTGTATTATGCACAATCACGTGTGTGCCTATGTTATATCCAAAAACTAAGGTTTGTTTTTTCACTACTTTTTACTTTGTTTGCTGGGGAAAAACCTGACTGTTAAACTTAGAAAAGGGGTCAGACAAGCAAATCAATTCCCTGCTTCTCTTTACGTTTTCTTATTCCTTAGGTGAGTACTGAGGTAATGGGTTTTCCAAAACAAATCTTCTGTCCTCTCAGCATGTTGCCTGTGTGCCAAGGCTTCTGGATATTTCCCACAACTCCCATGGCAGTTAAACTGCATTCTCTGGGGCAGGTGATGAGAAACAAACTTGTTCTGCTTTGTGCCACTGTGTTTGGCCAGTGAGTGTGCTCATCCATTCTTCTGAGGAAAAGTCAGGAGATGTTGCAATTAGTCATTGTTGACAAGAAGCCTATTCGAACATAAGGACATAAATATGATATTTGAAGGGACTCAGATGCCAGTATCACCTGTGTGATCTTGCATAGCATATTTTACATTGTGGCCCTTGTTTTGTCTACATAAGTAGTAGTTATTATGAGACTGTGTCTCTGTTTGCAAAGAAAAGTTGAGTTGCAATCATCGTACAGCAATAAATCTTAGCTGTAAACTATTATAATCCAAGGATCTGTAGGCCCAAACTGGAGTTACTATTTTGTAGTCCATGGGCTAAGACTAATTTTTGTTAAAAAAAAAAAAAGTAAAGGCAAAAAAAGTATTAGTATTTTCTAATACATGAAAACTGTGAAATTTAAATTTTAGTGTTGATCAACAATGTTTAATTAGAACAAAGGCCCACACTACCTTTCTCATTTTGCCTATGAAAACTTTGGTTTATGAGTTGTAGAGTTGAATAGTTGAAATAAAACCCACTGCCCCATTACAGCCTTTACTCCCCAGCCTTTCTATTTGTTGCTATTATCATT